>LHCL01000007.1:0-341792 GCA_001305275.1 Talaromyces verruculosus
ACACACACACACACACACACACACACACACACACATCTGAAGAAAGAAAGGAAGGGGAAGGCATACCGTTCCGCGACGTTCCGCATTTAACCCCCTCCCTCGTCGCAGCTCCCTTGAGTGTATTGCAAATGTTCAGCACATACGTCGTGTTCACCGAGAAGTCGTCAAAGTCTTGGAAATCGCTGATTTCGTGTACGCCGCCGAGAGGGCTGAGGTCGAATTTGATTTTGTCGGCGACTATGTTTGCACAGTCAAGGCTGATGGCTTGCGTGAGGGATGGGAGGAGGAGGAGTGTTGTTGATGCCAGACTGGCGAGGGTCTGGTGTGTGGAGGTTCGCATGGTGGTTGTGTTGCGCTGTGTAGTGAAGGGAAATGGCGGTTCAAGAAATCAGAAAAGAGGGACGATCAACTCCAAGCCCATCGGTATACAAAACTAGGGAACCGATGCACGTAGATGGATTGCAAGAAAGCTATGGTTTAGAGTTGAGTATGGAGAGGTTGAAGATGATGATGAATTGAAGCCAAGGCTGCTAAGCATTAAAGCCTGAAACACGGCTGGTGATTGGTCAGTAGACCTGAAAGGGCATTTCTTCCTGAAGATCGGCGAGAACAGACAATCCTGTAGACACTTTCGAAGAATAATCGATATTTTTTGAAGAGGACGTTGGGAACGTCAATAGCGTACTCAGTAGTGGGAGTTGCTGATGTGAATGGGTAAATGCCTGAATATCAAGATGGTCTGTAGATGATGTCACGCGACTAGCTGTATGGACTCGACCAGCTGACAACAGCACTCAAACAAGAGCTACGACACTGAATAAAGCTTTGTATGGTTGCATTCAAGGAGACACAGATTAGTTCCAGGTCGAATATAGAAGCTTTGTTCTATTCGTGCGGTGTTCGTCGAAGACATGTGTAACATTAATACCGTACTGATACATAAATCTAATATGGTACGTGGAAGCTTTTCCATACAAAATAGTGAGCATTGTAAGCCGCGATACCGCAAAAATACACATACATCCTCGCCGTGCACGGACCACGTGCGGGATGAATCAAAGAGATCAACTTTATATCTATTTCTCCAACACACCACCTAAAAAAAAAAGACAACATATCAGGGGATCAATAAAACCTTACAGAACAATCTCCCATCCCAAATACCTTCACAGTTAACAGTCAGGATGTTACAACATCGAATGGTACGTCGACCCATACAAATATCCGAACATAGTGGGAAAATCAACATCCCACTTTCTCCTTATCCCAAAATCACCATCCCATCATATACATGAAAAAACATGATCAAACACTCACTGGGTATGGTAAAAAGCTATCAAAAGACGAAGAAGCCGCAACAGGCACCGAAGACACCGAAGTCCGTCGCGAAGATCAGGACAAGATCAATCGATTCAGTAGACTGCATCAACGAGAGACGGTGCTCGAGGAGAGGTTGAAGGCTAAACAAGTCCGTTCCCCTCTCTTTTCCTAAGACAATGTGTCATGATGCTGATGTGTGAATAGAAAGATAAAGAAGACCTCGAAGAAGTCTCGACTGAATTAGAACTTGCGGATGAAGATGAACTCGTTCCGTGCGTTTACCTTCTTACTACCTTAACCTCCACAAAGCTCATGATATTTGATAGATACAAAATAGGAGACTCATTCATCCATCTCCCCCTTGAGCAAGCGCAGTCCTTACTGTCCACATCCACAGATGAGATCGACGCTGAAGTCTCGCGTCTAGAGGATGCATTGGGCGAGATTCGCGAGGAGTTGAGTGGATTGAAAGCTGCGCTGTATGCGCGGTTTGGGAAGGCTATTAATTTGGATGTTTGATTTCGTTACCTTTCCTTTTGGTGTGCGTTTCGAAGAAAGGAGAACAGGTTACCGTTAGCCATACATGCCTAGACTAGTAGTCTACGAGGCATGCACGCAGCACTATTAAGATGATGCTGGATCCTGCATGGAATCAATTAAAACCAATCGTTCGAGGAAGTTGTGTCTGGCATTATAGATTAGTAGAGTGCTATGCAAGATCAGTCCACTAAGAATGGTATTTTGCAATCCACATCCCCGTCTTCATAAACTATCGTACAGGTTCTACTACATCAAAAAGAAAGAAAATCGTTGCTCATTTAAAGACATAACAAGATGACTAACTCCCCGCATCATTTTTGCATCCAACCAGTTTCATATCGAACGCCTCTGCAAATCGATCAAACCTTCCCCGCTAATGCGATGAGATAATCCGTACGACGAAAAGAAATTTCAGATTAAATAATGTTTGCAATGGTCATGCGCGAGTTAGGCGCGCTTGATCTCGAAGTACTGCCCGTCGACTCCTCAAGCTTGTGAGGAGCAGGGGCTGCAATCCTAACTGGCGGGACATCTCGCCGTTCATAGCTGCGCTGGCGCAGTTCGCCGGCCAGGTACTGCAAAGTTCCTTCAATCCAGTCCCAACCCTCCCATTCCGCGTCGTTAGATGCCCTGCTTGCCGCGCCAGCAGTCGATGAAGCGTATGGCGATGATCGTGATGGCACGTTTTCCAATTGTGTTCCTGTCTCGCTTCCTTGCCAGATCCAGCTACCGGTCGCAGTACTTTGCATGTCTCCTGACACATACGCGAGCATTTCTTCATCTCGATCAATCGGGGTCGAGTCATTACGTCGTAGTCGATCGAGTAGAATCCTGAGGAAGAAAGCGACATATCGACCGCAAGATGCCATGGCGATATGGTGATCGCCAATAACCTTACAAGCTTGTACACACACCGAAGCAGCTGCAAAATCTTCCCTGAAAATCAAAATCAACAAGCAGCGCCAGATATGCGTACACAACATAGTCGACGCTGAAGATGCCAAAGACGTTTGCCAATCATTGCGCGCGCCACCGTAGACCGAAGTTGGCGCAACTGGCGGCGGTGAATGCATACATCGCGATAGCACACGGGCGGTATCTTGAGCAATCATGAGACACTGATCCAAAGCAGGAAACCGGACATCGGCAGGGCAGTACGGCGAAATGTTATGGCGATGTAGAACGAAACGGGCATTTTGGAGATAGACGATTGGCGCTAAGGAGCTCGGATCGAGTAGACTATCCGATTTTGGATGGAAGTGTATAGGAAATGTCGCCAAACAAGCATTGAAGTGACGGTCAAAAATTTCAAGAGTAGCCGGACTAACGATTGGTGATCTCAGCGTCTTGGTGAGTTGTCCAATTGAGCGCACCACATGAATCGTTGCTAGCAAAGAATTTGTGTTCGAGCCTTCTGGTAGTCTAGCGCCTTCTGCGATAAATTGTTCATCAACCGGACACGGAAGGTCGACATCACAGTCCTGGTCATGGATTGAAATTGGTTTGCCAAGTTCGAGGGATAATAGCCTGCAGAATCGGGTACTCGTCAGTACTGTGGATCGGACTTGCAAAGAAAAAGCCTTCATACCTATCCCATGCGTAAATCCCCCACCAAAGCCTTCGTCTCATTTCTCGTTCAACCGTTGACCAAGGACCTGATTCAATATGAAGACCGATATCTTGCGCTATTCGAACAGCCGAACCGAGCCAGACCCAGCTTGCAGACCTTGAATTCATCTCATATAGAACAATACTCACGAGAAGCGAGACACGAGCCTGATCAAGGGTGAAATCATCCAACCACACATCAACTACCGTTTGCGATACCAATACATATGCTTGCGCATCTTGTTGTTTGTTCGGCTCTAAAGAGTGCATGACACCACATGCAAAAATACCAAACAACACGGCGGCCCACTCTCGAAGGCTTCCACGCAGTGTTCCTCGCTGATATACTTTTTCATACTCGGCTGTGAAGCTAGGCCAGTGAATAATCGGCAAGACCGAGTGCACATATGCGTGATATTGAGCCAGTAATCGATCTGCGAGGCTCTTTGCAGGCAGCGCCGGCCCGTTGTCTGTAATGAAGGAAGATGGCAGCACTTGTCGATATGGAGGTGGCACTTTGACGACGCCAGCTCCATAGGTGCGTATGTTGGCACGCACTCGGGAGAAATCCTGGGAAACTGGAGGACGATTCTGTCGTACGGGTCGACCGCCAACATCTGGAAGCTTTAGCACCGGTTGACCGCTAACATCGAACTCAATATCCATAACATTATCCGCCTTTAGAACGCCTGATCGAAGCTGCTGCAGTTGCTGTTTGGTGCTAGTAAGCTGTTTTTCCAAATCTTGTACTTGTCTGCAAATAGTCAGCAAAGAAAAGACGCAATGGTAGTGAAGCGTAACGAACTTTATTGAAGACATGCGCCTGTTTGTTTCTTTGGTAAATTGACAACGAACTTTGCGGTTCGAACACTCTGTACAGCTCGATGATTCGGAAGCGTCGCACTGCGCATTCATAGTTTAGTTGATTTCGCAACCCAACTGCCAGGACAAATCCTACCTTGACCTTTCGTTCCCGGCAAGCATCACAGCTAGGATCCTTTCGTCTTTGCCGATAAGCTCGCTTCTGCTGAGGCTGTCCTGAGGCACCTCCCATATGAGGCGCAAGGCTTGGAGCATCAGGAAGAGAGCCATTCCCATCCGTCAAAACGGATGAGCGGTCAGCTGGCGACCCAGTTCCTGAGTCGTACGAATGAGCATAAGGTGAAGAAGTTGGCATAGGCAGCGTAGGGCCTTGTTGAGCAGGTGGATGTAACAGGTACGCCATTTGCAATCCACTGTTAGGCCTGCTCGGGGGAGCGGATACTAGAGCCGATGGCGGAGGTAGTGAGGTCTGAGGAGACAGAGAAGAAGCCATTGATGATCCAGAATCATACATGTGATTTTGAGTTGATGTCGAGGCTGTGGGTGGATACGGATTCATCTTTGTCGCAGGCTCGCAATCATCAATATTGGCATGCGATGCGATGGGATGCGGCTCAGTGGCGGAAAAGGCTATCCGCACGCTTAGGCGTCTGTCCTCACCATGTAGATTTGCTTTCACGTTTTAGCAGTTTCCTTTCTCTTGTCCTAGGACACTTGAATAATCAATCAAATCTTGCAAGCGCCGGGCTAGTCTTGAAGACAAACGGCCTCTACTTTTCTTATGCTCGTGGTGTAAGCGGGGCGAACAAAGAACTAGAGGTATCCAGACAGGGGTAAAGGGTGAAGAAGCTCCAGCGACGGCTACAACGTAAGGAATAACGACAACGAGAGTCCAGAAGCAAAAAGCGAGAGAAGATACTTTGCTCGAGAGCGAGTGTAGTTCGAGTGGTGAAGAGAGGGAGAAGCTCGATTGAAGAAAGAGGAAGGAAGGGCCCATCGCGGGACACTGCCAGATTCCGCCTAGCCGGGGCTGCCTGAGGTTGCGACTCAACCCTTAGACTTTGGTGCTAAGCCAGTAAACTCATACATCTACATCCTAAGTACGTACTAACTCGCAGCTCGTCCCATAGTTCTGTCTGCACAAGACTTTTGGTTCGGAATTCAAACGAGCTCACCGTCCAATCACGCCTGGCAGCTGCTTCTTAATTCGACGCTTTCCGTCGTCCTAGTGTGCCTGCTAAAATGGTGGATTGGCCCGAGTCTGACGTCCTCTCTTTGGCAGTTTCAGAGTTTGCGACTTTTCCAGCCTCTCGGAAAGACTGGTGGCAACTTTTCTAGTGGATTCCCGTCATTGTCTTAGTGTTCTGCCTTGAGAGTCTTTAGTTCTGCTAAGTTTGGCCTGGCCTGAAAAACCGACAATAAGTATGATCTGTCAAGATCCAGCTCTGTATGTAGGACGTAGTACATAGCTTTACAGACTCTACAGATACTTTGGACATTGATAAGGATCTACTCTATGTCAGGGTACCTTTTGAATAAAGTATGTTAGATCCTCACACGTTTGATCCTAATTGTTCTCGGGAGTCAGTGCTGTAATTAAAACCTGTACGGTCCGGTATCGCCAGAAGATACCGAAGGTACGGCCTGTCACGGTTAGACCCTAACGCTACTACGCTAGGCCTATGCAAATCACGCTTCGGTCAGTCTCAAAAGGGAAAGACAGTCACAAACATGGAATCCTTGATGAACCCCCAGCCAAGCCCACGGATCCAACAAGCTAATCTACTACGTAAGGAGCTGCTGAAGTCTAAGCAAGAGCCCAAACTCAAAGCTTGGAATGACGCGAACTTTGGACACCGTTTGAACTTCACGTGTACGGTACGGTACGTATATGCATGACCGGGCTGTAAATACTCCTGTAATTTACGGAACTTACAATACTTTGTACGAACACAGTTCTAGAACACAAAGTTTATCGATCGGCCAATACTTCTGATACCGAGGGTTGATCGGATACTTAGATACGTACATAGTACATACGGAGAGATTTCAAGATGGGACTAGGAAAAAATAGAAAAAGCAAATCCCCAACCACGTTGGACCCGTCTAGCTTCGTTTCAGGCTTTTCAGCCCAGAGGCAAGCATGAAAGCGGAGACTTGAATGGGATGATCGCGGGGCGTTCTTTTTAGAATGCTTCTGGCCCTTTGCGCTCCGACTGGTTGCGCTTTCTGGCAGTCACTCTAGTGTATGTATAGCGGACTCTAGCAAGGGACATTCTCCGTCTTTTCAGAGGAGTCGACAGTCAGGGATGCCCAGGCCGGGTTATAGATAGATTAAATTAAGATCCTGCCAAGCATTACAGCAACAACTTATCAGCAAGTTCGTCCGTTGACTAAAGTACTACCTCGTATTTAGTCAATTCAGATCTCCCGAGCCGTGCTAACAAATTTCATGCCCTAAATTGCATATGGAGTCATGGACGATGTTGTTGAGCCAATGGCATCGCTGCTTCAACACAGCCACATCAGTGGATCAAAGCGTACGTAAATCCTCCTCTGTAACCCCGACAAACCCGAACATAATCTATTCTTCTGCAACCACGGAAATTTTGCCGAATTAGCGCTGCGTTATCTCGTTTTGCTTTTTCATGTTCTTTATGTTTCTGCAATCCTGCCTCGGCTGGCATGCCGCTGAGATTTCTTCTGCAGATGCATGTTGATTGTGATCATGTCCGATCTTCTACTCGTGTAGACTCTTTACAGACACGGTCAGGCAAAGGTGAAGGATTAGATTATCATGGATATCTTCGATCCGAACCGGCGGATTTGTAGATCGTGGTCAACTGCCTAACCGTTATCCTGGGTCGGACGGAATACGGAGTAATCTATCTCTCTAGATTCAATTGTCAATCCCATCTACTTGCTACAACATGTCCAGTAATAGTACTATAGTTTTCCATACTAGATTAATAGGTCGACGTTTGTAATCCTTCCTCGAAATAATAGAACGTACTTTTATACCCGTATAATCCGTCCTGCGTATGCAGATGAATGATTGGCAGTAACCCTGGATGTATCTTCTTGCCGAGCACTCCGCGTGTGGACTGTGGGTCCTCTTCTTCATTCTTTCTGCTAAAATCCTCGGATACCGACTCTGCCAGACTTGTCTGGAGTATCCCGTGTTTACAAATCATCATCACTGCTGCGTGCGTATTTCTAGCCTGATGCAGATGCATCCTGAATAAGTACGTAGTATATACGTATGTACCTGAACTCCGTGCGGCGTCGCTAGGGGGGCGCCAGGTTGTTGGCAAAGGATTCCGTCTATTTGTTGGCGATACGTACATTAAGGCACGGCAGCCTCTGTAGTCCCAAGTCGACAATTCGTACATATACGTATCTTCCCTCATTGGCTGGTCGCGACGCAAGCGAGTCTGAAATTCAATCAGCCGAGTCGTGACTCGTATGCAGGCTGAAGGGCTGAGCGCCATGGTCGTTAACTGTAAGTTAGTCAAATGTTCGGATTATGCTGACTGCTAGGTTTCGTTTCAGCAGCCGACACGACTAATCAACAGCACATGATGGCCAATGGGGTTGAAGCCTGGTTCTTTACAGTCAGCACAATCAGTGTAACTAATATGACTAGTTTTAACTTTAAGTGATCTTAGCAAATGGAAGAAGCATTCGACCTCGATCTGACCCGTGCTGGGCGTAGCGGCTAGAACCTAATACAGAGTACGTAGACGAAGCAGCCCAACAAACTTTCAAATTGCTAGTAAGATAGACTGCTTAATCGCCCGAGTATGTCTATGACGATTCATATCATATCATGTGGTATCTCGTGACTTCGTACCTAGTCATTCACCGCCCGTTTTACTAGTAGTACGTAATAGGGTTGGTAAGGCACAAACTTTGGATATTAAGTGGTTCTCAAATCGGGATTTGCATATCGAGAACATATCAGATGATGCGTTTCTAGATTGCTGGAAGTGGGCATACGTACTGTATTGATGTACATGTAAGATCGAATATGCGGGTTACGGACGTTGTGTAATTTCGATCGCATGCGTGAGCGGATGAACTTCTTTATTGTATGCACACCATCAGATCATTCCAAATTATTAAATCCATGACACCCTTCACAATGATCAGTTGTAAACCTGAGTCAAAGTGTAGAGGAATGAGACTCTTAATCAATTGGAGTATACAAGCATTTCCTCCGCGATTTCTGCGTATCGAACCCCCAATCAACGACTGGCCAGGCAATTTAGACACACGAACAGACAGGTCAGATGGGAAAAGTCAGTGTAGATCACACTGACAACATGCCTGACTAGCCCCTTAGCAAATCCGCTTGTGATCACTTACAGAGTCTTTTACAGGTTATTCTTCTCTCTGATTCCTATTGGACAATTGGTCGGGTTCTGGTCTGTCGATCGTTATGAACAGGCAGGTTAGGTTTGTACCAGTACTCCGTACACTGTACAGAGTACAATATTCGTTATGGAGCAAGTGGGCTACGTTCAGGCTTGCTCATCTCCAAGACTCCAAGTACATAACTGTCATACAGGTATGCGTACTGTGTTCTCCGTATTGCCAATTTTACCGGCAATCTCCGCAAACCTTGGGTCATCTCAGCCAACATAGTCATAATCATACATAGTGAATGCTACCAAACGCCGAAAGGAGAGAAAGGGAGAACTTTGCAGCATGTCGTGCTACAGAACTATAATATCGTATCAATATACGTACCAACGGCCGTGACTCGTGGCAAATTGGCAGCCACTCACACGGAGCGGCCGTCCGGGTGGCGTCTGAACTTGCCCTAAATAAGCACTCCGTGTCTTCATCACGATGGTGTCGAGTCTTAAGCCTTGACAAGAGAATTGTAAGGGGCTCCCAGTCAATGAAGGCATTCAGACCCCATACTACGTAGAGTGTGCAATTCATTTATTAAGGTTTGTAACTCTTGTGCCTTCAGCCTTTCCCTAACCCATCCCATGATCCCAAACTGGTCTACTCCGTACGTACGTAGTCCGTATCATAGACTCCAGGATGCAGAACCAACTCCAGCTGCAAGCAGTCAGCCGCCCCCTCGCGTCCACGCCAACAGGGAGTCAGGGATGTTGTCCGACGGGGGGACAACGGAAGAGAGAGCCCGACGGCCAATGCCGCGAAGATCGTGCCCACTGCCCAGTTATGATCGTGAATGAAGGATCAAGACTCGAGAGAGTTGACTTCGTAAGTTCGTATCAACCAACACCGACTACTGTAGCCAGTCCACCCGATGGCATTTCTGCACGGCTGGTTGCTTGATGGTGCATGTGGCAAGGAGCCGCTTTCTTTGCTTTTTCTAGTCATCTTATTTCACTTTTTCATCTCTGTTTCCTGTGATACCTGGTTCGTAAGTAATTAGATTCGGAGCGTTGAAAATCCTCCATTGTAGCACACCTCTCGATCCATCCTAGAAGTATGCTGTTTCTTCAGTGCTGGGTGTAGATAAAACCCGTACTGAAAGAATGGTATTTCGACAAACTTACCGATACCGTAATACCCTAGTCTGTATTATGGGCCGGTATTTACGGTCCCCACCCGTACACGTGCCATTGGTTATCCGTCCGCCTTATGGGATCCCTCAATCCAGACGCTAGCTTGTTACAGGCATAGTCGCCGCTCGCTGCCGGGAATTTAAGCCTGTGAGGCTGTGAGCATTGATGGTCTTTTAGACTCTGTCACTTCCTCGGTCCGTCCTGTCCCTGTCCGTGTATCAAGCGTGGCAGTAAAATCGCTCTCTTCACCCATGAGCAAAACTCATGGTCAAGTTCTGAATCGCGCACATACACTCGAAAGGAGCACTCATGTAACATCGGGGGCTCAGACAGCAGTTCTGTTACACCGTCACACCGTTACAGGACTGTATTCGGCAGACTTTTGCCTAGATAAGTTACCTTTAAACAGTTTAGATGCGCCTCGTGGTTCGGGCGCGGTGCCGATGGCCAATGGGAATGCCTCGTTTGTTTTCGCTATTGAGATCCGAATGCTTTTAAAGTTTGGGTCAGATTAGTATTTCTGTGACCCAACCCAACCACGGCCGGTCCTTGACACGACGGAGGGAAAAGATGATGCGTAATTATTTGCATATCCTCCATTCTGTCGAGTCTCTAGTATGTTACGGAGAGATTTTTCTTTGTTGTTAAGCGAATCATTGTATTCCTTCTCCCGAACGACACGAACTTACTCGGGGGCAAAATGCAATTAGATCAAGCTGCTGACAAAAGTAGAAGTAAACTTCCAAACAGATCTGTCACACCGTTACAGACTCCACTCGGCCCCAAATTCTCGGAGTCTTCTCTACCGAAACAAAGACGGTTACGTACCTTAGTCTCTACGCATGTGCTGAGCACATTTCCTGTCGAGTTTCGCGTTCAACAAGTCAAGTGTTCGGCGAACTACGATCTATGGACCATTACTGCGCGCCAAGGGAGCATACATATGCAGTGCGTATATTCATTGTTGGTTAATTGCCAGCGGCAATATGCCGATCTTTCCTGACTGCTTTGACGAATCTTATCACCTTCCCGATTCGTCACTTGGTCATATTTTGCCGGTGGCTGAATGTGTGTTTCTCAGCCCTCCCCTACAGAGCTGTCCCCTCAGAACTTAATGTACGTATGGAGTAGAAGAACCAAAAGATGTGTGCTACCTACCGATCTCATTACCGTCCGTTTATCCGATGATTATGCTTCCTCGGCTGTCTGTATACTCTAAACAAGCCAGCTAGGTACCACTTCCAAGATTGCTTGGTTGTTCTGCGATCTGAGCACCACGATGTCCACAGGCCTGTTCCTGGCACGACCATACACACTCGGTCCACTACAGAGGTATCCGGTACTTGCCCCCATTGCTTATTGCCAACTCCGGCAAGTATTCAATTTCCTCTTCGATGTACATATCACTTGTGACGTATCACATTATTCGTGGTACGCGATGTAAGTCATTTAAACTGGTTGGCCTCCCACGCCTTCCTGGGTAGATAGAGTTTAGGGCTTGCTCAGGCCCCTAAATATGTCCCTTTGGCTCGACCAATGAACGAGTTACGTATGTCGATGATAATTTGCCATTCATGGAAATTCACTTCTATTCGATAGAAGAGTGTCCTGATTCCTGGATAATCCTTGAATCTAAGGTTGTATGACCTATGGCATCAATCTTCATGGATAGAATTGCGGCAGTTGTCATCATCTATATTTAGGTGGCTTTGGTGGCAAAATGAACTTAACTTCATGTACAACACTGTAGTCCTTACTTTTTATTGCCTCGATTGATTGCCTCCATGATTTGATCTACGTACGGCGAGCTCCTTTTATCGTAGATAATTTGGGTTGGGGCAAACATGACAGACTTAAACTACAATCACTATACATATTTCAAAATTCAAGGTCATTAAAGACATCTTGCTATGACATGCATTAATCAAGCGTCTAGGCAGCTTCGGTGGTTGTCAAAGCCCTCCGCCGTACATCACAATGAGCTAAGAGGCTTTTCTTACTTGATTTCGGATGACTAGACCAACAAATGATAGTACAGATGCGAAGCCACAAAAAGAGCCGAGTACTATTTAGCCATGCGTAAGTATGTGATGATGAACGCCTTGGATAGTACGACATTGTTAACGTCCTCTTAGTAATGTGGTAGGCCTAAGGACATCTGCAGGCGATTCCTTCTGTAACGCCCGGGCGTTTGGAAGAACAACTAGTCGGCCTGAGGTCTTGCCTATCAAAGGTACTTGTTAGCTGGAATACCATACCAGCCGTTACGGCTGGTTTCATTTGATTGGGGAAGCCTCAATATGTCACATATACAGACTTTCCATCGTACATAGATTCCAATTTGAATTGTATAACCTGGTGACAGAACACCTGTATCTAGATATTGGTAATAGTACCTAGGCATGATATGAAGACAAACTATTCATTATACAGGCGACAGTCACTGATGCGATGTCTCAAATCAATGCAGAAACTAAGTAGAATGTTACTCCCATCAAGCTTAGAGTTGAATTTGAAGAGGCAAGATTTTGAGATAGCAATCGACCTTGAGAATGAATTTGAATGCCTTTAGTCTACCTAATGAGGTGCAAAAAGGCCTACTAGGGCTTATCGAACACTAATGAGGCACTCTGAAAACAATCCGATCGCCGTGACGTAGATACTTCAGTCCCAGTGTTAGGAAAAAATGGTGCATACGGGCACTATCTCTCAGTACACAATATGTTAGTTGAAAACTCTTTCCGGTTAAGCTTCCGAATAAAGGTGAATTTGACCACCGAGCTATAAAAATGGCGCCGTTCAGACCATGGTTTCGATAGACGCATGTGTTGCAAAAGAGCAGGGCACGAAGTAATGGATCCTGCAATGAAAGTCATTGATCTAAGCTACGACTTGGCCGTGCCGTATGTATATACTAGTATTCTGAGCAGGCCAGTTAGCAAAGGCCAATAATTCGAAGATGGCTTTTGATGATTTGAGAAATGGTTCGATGCTCAGGAGAGATTTGATCCCCTTTTATAGACCTGATTTGTGTACTACAAGGCGTGCATCGCAGTTGAAGCCATCCTCATTTACGTCACACATCACACCGTCAGCGCACTGGGGCTGGAAGTATTAAGGAATGACACATATGACTGGGTTCAAGTATGAGAGAATCATACTAGGCAATTGTGAACGACCAATTGTTAGCAAGCTCACACATTCAGTCTTCATGGGTATAACCTTCGAACGCAAGAGATCAACAATGGTAATCACTGGCCCCGAAAGAATGAGTTGAACACAGCATGGCGGTTTCAGTCAAACCATTGGGATTATCGAAAAGATAACAAGACCTCTAGTGCTTATTGGAATCATAGAAGTAATGATCCTCCGGTGGCTCCCGGCCACAGATCTTGATTAGATCGTGCCGGAACAAAGGAACAAGAAAAACATGACCATCATTGGACCGCTAACTAAGCGCATGACTCTAACACAATTTGAGTCTGACAGATCGACAGACTAGTCGTGATCTTTCCCCGGAAAATCGCGCGTGTTGAGTTGCACTTGTGACTTCGATTGGTGTTGGTTGCTTCTATTCCTGCGTTGGGGGCTATTACGTAGTTCGACAAAATCCTTTGGTTTCAACGTTGTATATTGGAGACAACGGTATCAGAGATCAATGCGCGTACTGGATCTCGAGCTGTTCAAGTATAGTAACATTGGAGATTGATGATGCTAGAAATGGTGATGATGCTGTGTATCGAGCCGCGGAACGGAGCGTAGCTAATCCTAGCATTGTACAGCCATTTCACATGATTTCCATCATGAGTCTTTAAGAATTGAAAAGGCTATACTTTGCACATTATATCGTGAGATGGACTACATGTAGTAATCAATGGTGGGCATAGGGCTCGTCTATGTTTAATGAAGCAGATTTTACGATCATACCTAGCGCTACAGGCTCTCGTCGTATACGACAGACAGGGATTGTCTATACATCGGTGTGTATGTAGTTCACGAATGATTACTTGAAGTAGCATTTGTTCATGATCTTCGAACATTGAAAGTACGGGTCGTTTTAGAACAAGATATCCATGGATGTTTCAGGAGGGCGATATTTTTGGAAACACGACTGAGTCCATATAATATATACTTAACAAAAGTAGATAATTAAGTATAGTCTTTGCTTGGTGATATTGACAAGTGATAAATTTGACATATCTGGGGCCGCTTAGGGCTAGGGCTAGGGCTACGGTGAGGACTGGTGATTAGAGATGATTCTGGAATGTCGATGTAAGATTGATTTATTCGTAGGAAATACGAACATATTAGCTGAAACTATTGGAGACTCTTGATGCGCTTTTCCATCTGCTTCACAGCAAACTTTTGCTCACATAGATCCGTCAAGACTAATAGGAACGATGAGTTCAAGGTTGCTCCACTTGAACGACCTGACTTGTCTTCTCTTCCTCCAAATCAGCGACCTGGAATGTGCCAGGGATCACATATGCTGTAGATATCCTTTGTTAGCGGTCGGTCAAATTGAAGGCGGAAAATTTAATGGACAGAGCTCACACTTGAATTTACGTGCAGGAACATGGTTTGCAAAAAGCGACTGAATCTCCTCCAAAGAGCGTCCAGATGTCTCGGGCAGGAAGACAAAGATCCAGAATGCTGCTGCAGCCATCAAGCCAGCGTAGATGAAGCCCACGCGGGCACCAAGATTCGCTCCGTCACTATTGAACAAGTACGGGAATGTAAAAGTAACAAGCCAACTGCAGAACCAATTTGTAGCGGTGGACGAAGCCATGAGTTTGTTGCGGTTGTGACCTGTAGAGATCTCCGAGGTGACTACCCAGACCGCTGGGCCGAGGGAAAGATTGAAAACAATCATGAAAACAAACACCATAGCGACGATTGTGCGGTCCAGGGCAAGAGATTTGGTTGGCGCCACACCACATCCGCCCACGATAAGAAGAACTGCTACCAGGGCACACACAGTAAGCAGAAGCATAGGCCGGCGGCCGAAACGGTCAATTGTATACTGATTTGCCCATAGTGCTGGGAAACCAACGAGATATAGGCCGATTTGGATCAGGAAGGAGTTCGTGATCCCAATTGTGCTGAAAAATACAATGCCGTAACCTGTAATGAAATTGATACCGGATGCTTGTTGCCATGCTATAGAAGAGCTTAGTGTCATATAATTGATACGAATATGTAAGAGGTGAAAAGGAAACAGTTCATACCTTGAAGGGCCATGCCAATGTAAGCCTTGCGGCCTTCCGGTCCCCAAGTGAAAAGTTCACGCCAGGAACTATCACGGCGCTGCCCTTCCTCGATGGTCTTAACAATGTATTCGATATCCTCCTCAATAAGTTCCGCTCGGTTGCCGTGTAAACGTTGCAAGGCAGTCCGTGCCTCTTCAACTCGGCCTTTTGTCAGTAACCACCGGGGCGACTCCGGTATAAAGGAGAACAATCCTGGAACAAGCATGATTGGGAAGATCAGCTGCACTGCCATGGGGATCCGGTACGAGCCGCTGTCGCTGCGATCCTTGGTAGCATTGTCTACAATTACACCCAACAAGAGGCCAATGCCAACGTTGAATTGGTACATGGACACCAGGGCTCCTCGAAACCGAGCAGGTGCACAATCAGCAACGTAAAGGGGGACCAAGCAGGATATTAATCCGACGGCATATCCTGGATGGATCTATAAGTCAATAGATGATCTTGGTAACATAGATTGATAAGTAAATTCGTGCTTACCCAGGACTAATCGACCAACGATAAGCATCCCGAGATAGTGGCTTGCGGTCTGGAAAATGACTCCCAACACAACCATGAAGCTGGAGACAAACAAGCCACCGCGACGGCCAAGATGGTCACCTACTACATAGGACGAGACAGCTCCAACAAGCTCGCCAACATTGATGATACTAGTGGTCAGGGATTGGATGCTTGAAGACAGAATATAAGTCCCTGTTGAAGAATCGTAGTGTCCGTATGCCTTGATGAATGGCTCCATGGCGAGAATACCTAACCTCTGTTAGTTCCCACTAATCAAAGAAAAGAAAATTGCGTACCGGAATAGTAGGAGGAATCAAAGCCGAATTGGAAGGCACCGATGGTGATAAAGAGACAGATGCCAATGGCACGCCATTCCGCGCGCACAGCAGACCAAGTCGATGTGTGGGAGCTCATTTGCCAATTGTTCAATGGAAGAAGAAACAGAAAGAACCATGAGCATAATTCGAGAATTGTAAGACAGAGAAGACGGGGTAAGAAGCTAGATTTATAGACATGTGGAGTGCTACTCCGTGCATACTGGACAATTTCTGGGGTTATAAAGTTGCCTGAACCTATTGGTATTCACCGAACGCCATCCGCTTTATTTGCCGATTAGAGTTTTGATATATCAGCCAGGAACTTCCATACTGGGATTGCGTGTCCTTGTAGAAGATTTTTTGAAATGTGGAGTGCTAGCCGAGTCACCTGGATAATCTGGGGTGGACTTGTTGCTTTTCGCCGAATGCTATCCGCGTAATTCTCCGATCAAAGTTTTGATACCCAAAATTTAAACCCGCTTAGTGGTCGAATGGAATATTAGTATTTTGTATGAGATCGGGCAATTAGTTTTATAAATAAAGAAGAGACCGGTTCCCTTGACCCGGGCCTTAAGTTCTCCTTTTTTACCTCCTGTCACGTTTGTATATTCTGTCGGGATACAATGCAGGACAGAGTTTTGGTTTCGCTTCCGACATGGACGCAGCCATCTATCACTCAAACGGTCCTTGGCAAACGCGGTTCTATCGATGGAATTGAAGAATTCCGAGGAATTCCATATGGCAAGGTACCTGGAAGATGGCAACACGCTGTACTTCTTGATCGGTTACCCCAGGACATTTTCGATGCAACTCACAATGGGTACGTGTGATGCACCCGAGTCCCGACACCATTGTTGATAGATTCCAACTGATATGAGAGGAAAGCCCTCGCTGCCCGCAGCCGCCAGAGCCGAATAACAGCGACTTCTATCAGTCGTATCTTGAATTCCCCGGTGATGTTGAGGAATCTGAATTCCACTGCCTGAATCTATTCGTCACTAGACCAAGCAGGGTAACACTCTTGTCATCTGGAGAGGATACTAAACTGCCTGTTTATGCTTATATCCATGGCGGTGCCTACGCTTTTGGCGCCGGGACAGATCCCATGTGGAGTGAGGGAGCTTCCTGAAATCCGGTGCATCAATCTGAGGTCAAGATTGCTAATTTCTATTTCAATATGATAGACCCTGCGCGCCTGGTTGCCAAATCAGTGGAGATAGGAACACCAATTATTGTCGTTACAATAAATTACCGCCTCAATCTGTTCGGATTCGCAGCATCGTCTGAGATCATTGATTCCCAGTCGCCTGGACAGACAAGAGGATGCAATTTCGGACTCGGCGATCAGAATGTCGCACTGCGCTGGGTGAAACGGAACATAGGAGCCTTCGGTGGTGACTCAAGTCGGATAACAGTGGGTGGCCAGTCAGCTGGAGGAAGTTCGTCTCATGCACATATTCTAGATGCAATTCTAGGGTCAAAGGCTCCTTTGGTCCAGCGGGCGATAGTCCAGTCAGGCGCAGTTGGTGTTCTTGGACCCCTGACTCTGACACATGCAGATGCACGATGGGCTGTATTATGCGAAAAGTTAGGGGCTCCTGCCAAAGCTGCCGCTGAACGTATGGAGTTCATGAGGAATGTTCCACCAGGTGCAATTCTTAAGGCGTACAGAGAGTTAGGATGGAACGTTTGTCCCTTGGTCCAGGACGACTTGACCATTTCGCGAAGGGCTGATAATCGCTGGAATATACACTTTCTTGCTTCCGATAACCCTGTGGCGGATGTTGGAGCATGCGACAAACCGGGTTTTGCTGTTTTGATTGGAGATACCGAGCTCGAGGTTTGTGAAAGTGAGAACCTGGAATAGAGATCACTCAAGCTAACCATCAAACTTCTCGAACAGGGAGCAATGCATCGCTTCCAAGTGACGCAGATCAAAAGCTTAGAGGACCTCAAAGACCGCTTGACCGCTGACCCACTGGAAGAAACATTTTGGGATGCCTTGTGCACCATATATAGGCTTGGAGCAAACATGCCGGTTGCATCCTTACACGAGCAGATTTTCCGTTTCTTGTCCGATATTCAATTTGGATACCCAGTTCAACAAGCGCGCGAGGACCTCATGATCTGGGAAACTTCTGCGAAGGATTTGCCCCAGTATAAGAGTGCTTCAGATGTACATCCCATTCAGGTACACTCATATCGCGTTGAACTCGGAAATCCGTTTCCAGGACCTAACCACGGAGTCGCTCATCACTGTGTTGACCTCATTTATATCTATGATACTTTTCACGATGCACTGCGAGCAATCGATATGTCCTCGCCGACTAATGGTATAAGCAATGCTGAACTTGTAGATCGGATTCAGACCGATTGGATCACGTTTATTGCTGCTCCAAGTATAAATGAGGCTAGGGACCTTGCAACTGTATATGGTTCTGACCGCAACGCAAAAGTGGTGAATATGTCTTCGGACAAAGATTGGTTGGACCGCAAACGGAGGTTTGACTTCATCAGTCAGTACACAAATGCCGCACGGCAAGCGACAAAAATAGTCATCGGAGGTGATGACATTTCATAGGCATATTTCGGAAGAAAATCAAAAACTGCTGTTTTTTCGTGTATAAAAGAGCGTGAACGTCGGATAAACCGTCATACATTAGACACGTATCTCAAATGGCACTATGATCCATCATTCAACCCGGCTCAAATTGGGTAGCAAACCTTTGAAGCCAGGTATCCAGCGGTAACGAAGCATTTCCGGGTCTAACGAGGGTTGGATGTTCTCTTGCAATTCGAACTCTTCTGAGACTGGATGTTGAACAAGATCGGATAAAACTTTGCGTAGGAGTCTCGCAAAATCATGCTGGTAGTCCATATTGGTCGTAAGGATGAACTTGTCCAGGACTTCGAGATTGATGGCACAGTTGCTTATAATCAAGCTATCTGATTGCCGGCCTAGTTTTTGCGCAAGAATCAGGAATATAAAGCAGGACTGAAGGAAATAAGTCCCGTAGTATCTATACATGAGGGATAGATGGGGATCAACCCTCAGTATACGCTGCGCCATCTATACCACTGTCAGTCTAGTCATTAGAGGTTGGATATATCTCGATATGCCATTTCACCACCTACTTTGGCACAGGCATTCGCATGCTCGCACGCTGTTATAAATTCAGCAGATGCTTGCCACTTTAGATCCTCGTACATAACCACGATGTCCATTGGGCCGTACAACAATATATGCATACAATGATATAGATGGAGTGCGTAATGAGCAATATGCGGCTCACAGTGCAGGGCTGAAGTCTCGCTTTCAACTTCCGCGAGCTGGACAAAGTCAGGTCCCACTAGAGATTGGAAGGAAACAAACCACAGCCTAAGATTGCCCTCAATGGTCCGTCTGACAGATAGTAGATAATCAGCAGACTGATTGAAAGTTGCATTACCGCGAAGAAAATGGTATTCAAGAATTTCGCCTAATATCCTGCGATTTATTAGCCCGTTCCGTACATTTTGACAGAAGATCGCTGGAAGATTTGCCTCGAGAGCGGGATGAAAACGCCGAACATGTCTAGGCTACGGACAGCATAATTAAGGATATCAGCTTCGTAGCTCGTCTCATTTTGGCCTGCGGATAATGGACCCGTCTGGTCCCAAATACTGTCAGAGCATGGCACCGGAAGTTGATGGCATTCCTGGTCTGTGATTACGGGGCGACTATTGAAGGACAAAGAAGAGTGACGATCAATAATATAAGCCGCCCACCATAGCCTATGAGCTCTTATTAGCGGATGAATCTCCAGGGTTATGGTCACTAATACCTGCGTCTCTCCTCTTTGTCCTCCTCGCCTAAATGCGGTGCGTCCATACGTAGGTCCAGTTTCTGAACGATAAATTCCAGAAACATGAGCCAGTATTGAAGGCTGGACTCAACAGACTTCTCGCTCGGACCAATACTCGTAATCATGAACGCAGTGAGGGCGTCATCAAAAGTATGATGGCTGTCAGGTAGAGTCCTAGGGTGGAACTCACGGATCAATTCTTCAAAGAGGTTTCGCCGCAAAGCCATGTGCTCGTTTGAGTTTCTTCCTGGTAGAATAGGGCTACGGTCAAGGCGTGGCATAAACATAGCAGAGCCTAAGTGGCCGTGAGACAGATTTCCACTGCGGTTACATTACCGGACTCACAGAGAATAGAAAGAAGCAATGGGGGCGATGTCGGCCTTGGGGCACGTCGGTCAAGCAATCGATACTTTCGTATAAGCCGTGTATGGTATTCTTGATTCGGCGACTCATAAAAATGTTCAAGCAGACGACAGGCTTCAGCGCGTGACAGTTGAGCTTCTGCGAAGCTTGCTGTCACGAAAAGCTTTCCTTGAATGCAATCCAAGACAGGATAATATGGCGCATCCTAGATGGACATCAGCTCCTATTCCAGGACTAATAGGTAGTCTTAAAAGGACAATATACGGGGGAATGATCCGAAATTGGCAATTTTCTCTCTGATTTGGGCTTTCTGCCTCTTCTTTTGATCTGGCGGAGCAAAGTGCATCGAATTCCAAGCCCTGTAGTTACGTATTAGCGCAGTACACCACGTTCTTGATTCCACCTACTATTACAACGGACGCATCCCTGAGAAAGCGGCGTGCATCTAAGCTTATGACCATGGCATTGATCGCACGCCAAGCTCGTTTTACGTTCCATTGACTCAGATCATGGGGGTTGGGGGTGTGTAGAAATTGTTGTCGTGCTCGCTCGTGCCTCACATGGATGTATTTATCGGAGCGGATTAACGGTAATCGCGCTGTAAATGCATTACCGTAATTAACCATTATGTAATACAAGCTAACCCTGAGATGGTCTAGCTCGTGACAATCGGTCAGCTGCTTCCTTATCAACTTCCTTCCCCACACTCTCGTTTTGTTGCAGCTTCTCTCACATGCCAATGTCCATGCCATCCTTGACTCGATCGCGGCCCTGTCCCTAATCGA
Organism: Talaromyces verruculosus; assembly: GCA_001305275.1. Classification (NCBI taxonomy): domain Eukaryota; kingdom Fungi; phylum Ascomycota; class Eurotiomycetes; order Eurotiales; family Trichocomaceae; genus Talaromyces; species Talaromyces verruculosus. Next base: position 20,921 of record LHCL01000007.1, read on the forward strand.
CCTTGCGTCAACCTCGACTCTACTTAGTTTGGCTGCGAGCAATCAGGTTCCTGATCCGTACATCTGTGACCGGTTTTTTCAGGCCAATCATTGGAGTTTCTGGTCAGCACGAACCTTGTCAATCACCAATCAATGGGTTGTCCTTGTAGCGACCCTAGACTAGACGATTATATGGTCAGATCAGTCGACTTGTCGTCTGGACTGAAGATATGGAGCTTCCTCCGCGTCCATACCCTCCTTTAAACAAGGCCAAGAGGCCGCGAGTTGCAGAAGAGAATCGCAAAAGAGCCGTACGAGCGTAAGGCTGCTCCCAGTTTTATACACTTTTAAAACAGGAAAACGAGAGAAAGCTTGTACTGAACAGAATTAATTAGATGCGATGGATGTCGAAGAGTTAAGGAGAAATGTGAAGGGGGAGTACCCTGTCGCAGGTGTACACGCTATCACCGTCAATGCATATTTAATGCACCATCTGAACCAATGGAAAAATCAATTGGGTGAGAAAGAACTGTTGAATTAAAAGATAAAAATCAACACTATATCTAACGTCGAATAGACACCGTCACCGAACTGAAAGTTTCACGCGTGATGATGAAGTTGAAGCCGAGCGTGTCCGCTACATGGAACGCATACTAGCGCATTATGTGCCTAATATGTCCTTCGATATCCCGTCACTGCGCAAGGCCGTCGAAGATTTGCAAAGAGATCAGCGTGAACCGTCAATGTCCGAGGGGCCTACAACGCAGGCTGAGGCGGATGACTTGGATGACCTTGCTATTGATGAAGAGAGCTTCAGTATTCGGGCTTTTCCGGATAATACTACTCGTGAGTGTGTCGATTGTGTACTCAAACAATAAGGTGGCTATGAACCGTATGAACTAATTATCCGCGCTACAGAGTACTCCGGGGAGTTTTCATATCTAAACTTTTCTATGAAAATTCGAAGGAAGATTGATGAATGGATGCAGTCTAGCGCACCAGAAGTATATAGTGGAATCTATCCATGATTAACCTTTCTTAGCTAACTTCTATTATAGGAAAGAGAAGAAACGCTGCCATTTGAAGAAAGATGGAGGTCTACACATCTAGAATCTGGATCATCCTCCGTCTCTGCTGCGATAGCATGTTTACCTCCCCGCTATGTCGCAGAATTTCTCATTAATGTTGCCAACAAATATGCAAAGACGAACAATTTCTACGTGGAGGAAGACTGGCTCCGTGACAAGCTAGCTATATGTTACAACAATCCCGACAGCCTCACCTCGGTTGATGCAGCCTCTGTCTGTGCCATCTTGATGCTTTTGGCGATAGGAACGCAGTTTGCACACATGGCTTCACCAACACCGGTCAATAAAATCAACCGCGAGCAGTCATCAACGGACGACCACAGATTTTCAGAAGATGAAGTAGGGTTGACGTTTTATCATTTTGCGTCTAAACTGCTTCCTGATATCATTGCTACTGCGTCTGTTAGAAGTGTGCAGGCGTGCTTGCTTATCGGGACTTATTTATTGCCACTCGATACCTCCGGATTATCGTACACTTACTTTGGATTGGCAATAAAGTTGGCAATCCAAAATGGAATGCACCGACAATACACTGGCGAAGGCCTGGACCCGCATATGCAGGAAGTGCGCAATCGCGTGTTCTGGACTGCGTTCACTATTGAGAAGTATGTAACTCTGAATTAGCTCTCTGCTAAGACCGTTGCTCATAGAGTGAACAGACGAATCAGTATTTTGCATGGTAGACCTGCTTCGATTACCGATACGGATGTTGATGCCAATTTGCCTGCTGATCTACCGAGTCTACACTCCAGTACTACTGGCAACAACCTTACAAACATGGTAGCGTTGATCAAGTTGACGTTGAAGTTAGGCAAAATAGCCGATGAAATGTGAGTGTCTTCCTGCATTCATTTCTTGTGAGACTGATAGGCTTATCATGGACAAGATCGTCATTGCGCAAAGCCCACAAATGGCAGCAACCGTATCCCTTAGAGAACCTTCTTACCCAACGTCGAGAATTGATTGAATGGTGGTCGAGTCTTCCCGAAGAGACATCATGCCGTGACCTCAATCCCGCTAGCCCACTATTCCGCTGCAATGTGCATCTTAAACTGGACTATTGCTTGACTAGGATCTTCATGGGCCGTCCATTTCTTTTCAGTAATGTGCGAAACAGCAGTCTATCATCATCACAGAAGACATCTGCGAGTCGATCTAAATTGAGAAATATCTTGGTAACCGACTGTGTTGAAGCAGCCCTGGAAATAGTCGATTTGTGTCGTCTCTTGCGTGACGAGACAGGTCTTGCGCGAGCCTCATACACGGAATTCAGTTCGTGCCGTGCAGCACTTCTTGTCATCCTAGCCCAGAGCTTGACGAAACGCACAGAAAGGCTACGTAATGCTTTAACTCAGGGCATGGGACTAATCAAGATTATGTCGATGGGTATTGGTTCGGCCAGATCAGCAGTAACCGTCATTGAAACTTTGGAGCGGGCTATTCGTCGTCTAGAAGATTGGAGCGAGATTCAAGGTCCAGCGAAAGAGCCGCAAGACTCGATAGACTCTGGCTATGAACGTTTCAAGAGCTGGGAGATGTTATGGAAAACCGGGCCTATTTCGCCTGCGACTGGCAATTCGTCTTTGAACAGCGACAAACCACAGCCCACTCTGAAAAGAAAAAGAGACACCACTACGATGGATTTCTCGTCCTTGTCGAATACTTCACTACTACCCAACCCGACAATACCCTATTCTACCGAGCCTACAGTTCCAAGCGGCATGGCTGCTGACTTGTTACAAGGCACCACGGCTGCATCGATAAGTGACAACACAGATAGTAAAGATTTTGTCAATCTAGAAAATGGCAATACTCAAACGCCAGGCGATACATCAATCTTTCATCAACTGGACATGGCACACCCGGCAGGCACTGCCGGAATGCCTCAAGTCCCACAATTCGGCTTTGACGGGTTTATCTCCAACTTTCCGCAAGAGTTGGATGAGTTTACAGCAATATCCTGTTTTGATAGTGATTTCTTGGCGCAAACCGCGGCCTCATCGGGGGCAAGTGTGGATAATATTGACGGTAGTGTCTCCAATGGGGATGGATGGTTAGCGTGAGCAGATCGAGTTCTCACATATACTCCAATTTTTTGCTAGGAAGGACATACTTATTCGTCAAGTTCTATTAGCGTGACACGACATTGATAGATCTTATGGTTCTAAACAGCTCTTACAGTAGATATAGCTATTCATTTGTACTTAGCGAGATATCCACCGAATGAAATAGCCAATTAAGGCTGCGCTCATACAGCTCTCATACTTCGAGCATCATGAGCATAATGTCAATCACTCAACGTCCCTCTGACAGAATTCACACAGGTACATACATCATCCAGTTACTCATCAACTGGCATCACCTTTTCAAGCGGCACTTCACCCTCAGCCACCACCCCAGTCGAATCTTCAACCCGCTTATGAATCAACACGAGAATAAACAGCATCGACCCAGCCAGCAAACCCCAATAACTACCAAACATAGCCTGATAACTAATCCCGCGAACATCGAGATTGAACACAATGGCAGCACCCATAGCACCAAAAACTTTATAGAAAGCCGAATAGATAGATAGCACCAATGGATCATTGGACAAACATCCCGCAATCCACCAAGCAAAAGTCTGCCATGCGCCGTCAACACAACCATAAAAGACAAAAAGGATAATATATCCAGCAGCCCTGGAGTCATTGACATCAATCAATCCACCTGGAGGCGTAATGCCGCGGTGTGAGCGACGAGCCGGGAAAACGCCGCCAATAAAGACAGCGTTGAGCAAGACAAACAGCACCGCCCAGCCAACAAATGCACGTCGACGACGGGTTCCGATGGCCTTCCAATCGAGCATCATGCCTATAACGACGGCCATCACAAATTGACCGAAATCGAACCACAGGGAACCAAAGGCCCGGGTTCGGAGGTCGAAGTAATATCCATTATAGTCATTGCTCTGATAAGGGATGTACCACAATCCGGCAAAACTATATGGGAAAAAGAGGATGATCCAAGGCTCACGCTTGACGGCAAGCACGACATTCTTCAATTCCTGAGCGAAAGTAGTGTTGCGAGGGATAAAGACACGACTTCCGTCGTTGCGCACGACGCGCGACGGGTCGGAGATGAAGCAGGCTACTACACTTCCCAGAAGCATGAGGATAAAGAGAGCAATGTATGTGCCGTCATTGGCACTGCCGGCGGTTGTTACGCCCCAGTTCTCGACTGTGGGGATGATGGCGCCGATGACTGTGCCGAAGAAGGAGAGGCCGTAGAAGATGCTGATGTATTTGCCTTTGTCTTTTTCCATGGGGAGGGACATGATAAGTGCTCCTTCCGCGGTCCTAAATGCATAAACAAATATTAGCAACACTTCTGTCAAAGATTTCCTGAGAGATGGTGGGCATACCAGAGAAACGCCGCAGCAATACCACACATAGCACCCCCAAAATAAACAAACCCAGCATTACTATTATGATTATAACTCCAAAACGAAGCTGATAGCAACGAATAACCTACTCCACCCATAGCAAGCGTAACCTTGGGTCCCAAGAAATTCACCACTGATCCAGCCGTAAGCGCAAAGAATGCGAAGAGACTATACAAAATAGTATTTGCATTATTACTCGTCGTGGGATCAACTTGTCCACCTCCACCCAGCGCAGAGAGGACGTTGAACATGCCCACGACGAGCAGGTGGACGCATGCTATGATGATGCATTGCACGATTGGGGAGCGGTACGCTGGTAGGATTATGTTGCTGCCGAAGAGGCGGTAGCCCTTGGGTGGTGTTGTGTAGACTATCTCTTCGCCGTTGGTGGTGGTGAATGTAGCGGGTGCTGTGTCGCTGCCGGTCTTTTCGGTGTCGTCGATGATGGTGGGATCTTTGATGTCTGGGTTGGACATTGGGGGCTCGTCGGTTGAGTTCATTGTGAAGGTACACGATCAGCCGTGTGCTATGCTTCGAATATCTAGGTACGATTAATCTAGATTGCAATCTATTCCAGGCAATCAATATAGATCGAAGTACAGGACGAGCCTGAGTTAAATGCAATGTTATAGCCCAGGAATAGGTAGTATTCAGGTTATCTGGTACACAACCGGAGTCACCAGACGTGTTGATAAGAGCCATCGGATGTTTCGCGCCGATTGACGCGACGAATCTCCCAATCAGGGATATCTCCCTGTCTGATACGTGTATCTCAAGGAGTCTGGGGAAGACTAGTGTCAAGTGCTTGTTCTAAAGCAAAAGTCGAGATACGTAGCTGGGCCTTGCGTGGGATAAACTGATATCTGCTACAGGTAGCTATTCACCGGTCCAATACATTTGATGAGGGATATTTTCCATGGTTCTTGACTCTTTTTCAACTACATGCAAACGGACCAGGAATTGACCTCCTACTCGGACAAGTCTCCGCATCTGCATCGCTTCAATGATCGAGTGTTAAATTTGTACTCAAGCAAGAATCCACGACAGAATTAAGCTTAATCCCATATGACTTGCGTGGGATGTCATTGATTAGACTGATATAAGACCTATTTACGTGGGATGATGTGGTACGTTGTTACTACTTTAGGTAAGGCTAATACGAGTGTCTGCGTGGGATGTCGATGTGGGCCATTTCGATGGAGCAGCCAGGAACCAATAGACAACAACGTTTTTGGAACATCATCTTGCACTGACTAAGATAGAGGAACACTTTCAAAATGACTCTCTGTATAACAGAGATCAATTATAATTGTTGAGAGTGACTTAGATTGATCAATTCAAGCCACAAAAAGCAAATCCCCCCAAATCAGATCTCATCATGGATATCCTCCATTCAAAATTCACCTTCAAAGATGAATCACACGATGACAAACAAGCCCCCATCAAGATAGCCTTTTTGGGCACACGCCACCCTCACGTCAAATATCGCTTTGCCGTGCTAGACAAAATGGGCGGCTTCGAATTCTGCGGCTTTTATGAAGAAGTCGAAGAGATTGCTGTTGAATTGGAGAAACGTCTACCACGTCTACCCCGCTTCAATACCGCGGAGGAATTGCTCAACACGAATCCGGATGTGGTCATGGTTCATTCTTTGGATCCGGATGTGCCACGTTGGGCTCGTTTTGCTATTAATCATCCGACCCCTTTTAAGGGTTTGTTTTTGGAGAAGCCTGGTGCGGCAGACCCAAAGGACTTTTATAAGTTGGCAGAGGAGATTGGGGCTAAGAGGCCTAATCTTGCGGTGGAGTTGGGATATGAGATTCATTATTCCGAGGCATTGGAATTTGCACGAAAAGTCATTCGTGAGGATGTCCTGGGTGATATTACAACCGCTCGGTTCCACGGGGGTTGCCCATCTGGCGCCGGAATGGATCTGTGGCAGTCAATTCCTGAGGATTTGGGCGGTATCATGCAAACTGAAGGCTGCCATACTCTGGAGAATGTAATTGATCTCTTTGGCGCTCCTGAAAGGGTAGTCTCTTCAATCCGCAAGCTACCAGAACGCCCACCACACCCTGTAGTCGGATGGATTCCGGATTTATTCACGGGAACTGTGACAACAGGGGAGTTTGGTGTGGGCACTTTACTATATGAGGATGTCTGCTCGGGTATAATGGAATACCCAGACAAGACTATTGTGCTGGATATGACAGCCTGGGAGCCAATGGAGTGGTGCAACGAGTGGGCAATTGATATCTATGGAACAAATGGGTCACTCCATGTTATTCCGGATTACCCTGTAGGAACTTTGTACCTTCGCGAAGCTAGGGGAAGCTTTAAGGCCGGCGAAACAAAGCTGTCGACGGAGTTGCCTCATGGTACGTCGAATGTGCCGTCTTGTTACCGGAAACAATTTCGATCATTGTTTGATCGTGTAAGGGGGAACAAGCCGGTGGATGGATGCTGTGACTTGCAGACGAACGTTGAGATTCTCAAGGTCATCGATGCATTTTATAAGTCGGCCAATTCGAGACAATGGATAGATGTCTAGACTGAGCTATGAAAATAAATAAAGAGTTGCTATTTTATGCAAGCATTGAAATCATTGCTATGTGTGACATCACACTGTACAACATGAAATTGCCCATGCCTTCCTTACCTTTGGAGGGCATTTACTAAAGAGAGATATGTATCCGTTTCTCCATTTGTCTCAAATTCTATAAGAGCATCATGGATACATGTGGTATCAGGGTAAATACCGGTATTTTCAAAAGCTATATGTTTTTGGAAGATCAATTGAAGAATAACGTTGGGCCATTAGGGTTTATGTACCAGTACCCTAATTCATGCATGCCAGTAGATCGCTTTCAATATTAATTTTCACCCTGTAGTCTGTATGTCCTATTCGCATTATATTTCCACAAGTCATAAATAGCTAGTACACCGAGACAATCAACAATAAGTTAACCTTGAAGCTATTTGTTACACGTATAACTATACGTGTACCACCATGTTCCTCACCCGATAACTAAGTACCCCAATAGATCCCTGTCAATTAACCGCTCAGCCCCCGAAGATACCCCAGTAAGAGCTTAGAATAAGAGGGCATCATGCCTAGATTAGCAATAATGTTAGAGATCGTCCTAGCTAAGATAAGCTGATTGGACCTGGAGCTATGGCCGTTATATTCGCGGCAGCCAATCTTATGCAAGGCTTTGATCTTTTGATCAAATAATAACGGCGGCTATGATAGAGTCATTGATCAACGTCATACATCAGTGGCTTGATGATGGGATTCTGTATGCAATGTTATGCTGTATTGTGGTAAAAATAGCTTTTTGTCTGAAGTTTCAAGAGATGACTAACGCTCGCTTTATAGTCATTGATGTTTCGAAATATTGACTCAGCTGACTGAATAACCTTTCTGCCCTTGATGTTATACAGATATCTGTTTGACAAAGCTTATACACTCATCAAAATCACAAGATGAAAAGATCCAAGTTCACGAAACTTTCGACTCTTCTGACCATCTTGACATCTCTCGTCCACGAAGTTACCGCCGTCCACCACATGCGCCTATCTCCCGTAATCCTCGCGACAACAGACACATCCACACGCTCCTTCAGGATAACAAACCACTGCCCCGTCGACATATACCCAGCAATCCAAACCCAAGCCGGCAGCGGCCCAATATTCGGCGGTTATCATGCTCTGCCTGGAAATACAACTAGCTTCGAAGTGAGCGCTGGATGGCAAGGGCGGATATGGGCACGCACAAACTGCACGTTTAATGAGAATGGGACGAGTGTGAATGGGACGGGGGCGGATGCTTGTTTGACGGGGGACTGTGGCGGGTTGTTGGATTGTCAGGGAACTGTAAGACATCTTTAATACCTTATTTGCGATGCTGGAACTGAATGTGATGAAATAGGGAAAACCAGCTACACTCGCAGAATTCACAACGTCTGGGAGCATGAATCTGTCATATTACGACATCTCCCTAGTCGATGGCTATAACCTCCCATTGGGAATAATATCACTGCACAACGAATCAAGCGACCCCGAGCTTCAAAACATCCCATCAAACACAACAAATCCGGTCTGCATCGGAAGTCCGAATTTCTTACAAGCTACAGACCAGCTCGAGAACAGCACGACAACGATACCTTCCAACTCCACCATTGGCAGTATCACGTATTCCACGCCACTAGAACTGACACTGGGAACACACGCGGTCTCACGATGGTGTCCATGGCCACTTCAGATCCAACCACCACGGAAACCTGGGGCAGGCGTATACCCATACCCCGATGATGGGATTCCCCGTCCGGATTTTGATCCTTGTTTGTCTCTGTGCTCGAGATATGGCAAGTCGAGTTATTGTTGTACGGGGAAACATGATACGGCGAAGAAATGTAGTCCGAATATGTATAGTAAGGCTGCGAAGACTGTGTGTCCGGATGCGTATAGTTACGGTATGTTTGTGATCTATGAGGATGCACCTGCTTGCATATGCTAATTAATGGTTTATAGCTTATGATGATACGACATCGACTTTCACCGTTCAACAAGGCGCTGGATTTGAGGTTGTTTTTTGTCCATCTGGAAGATCGACGAATATTCAAAAGTCTTTGACTAGTTGATAGTAGGGCAAATGCTGAATAGCAAAGAAAGAGGCCGCAAGGCCTGCTTGTTGTATGTATTATTCTAAATGATTTACAAAAATATACACGATAAACGCACAAAACGCATCATTGTCTTCCTGTAGACGGTGTCGGTCCCTTGTAATGATTGTAATGTATCAAAAGGCCACCCGCAGTATAAACAGATTATAACTTCGCTTCTGGCGCTGGATCCTCATCTTGCATTAGTCGAACAACACCCTAGAGTAGAAAGTTAGTCAAACCTTTCAAAAAACCCAATGATATGTCCGAATGAAGAAGAACTCACCTCCTGAACACAAGTCGCCACATGCACACCATCCCTATTCCAAACCTTCTGCGTAACCAAGCCCCTACCCTCCCCAGCCCAGGGACTATCAATACTAGCCAACAACCAATCATCCGCCTTAAGCGCCTGCGGATTATGGAAATAAATCGTATGATCAAGGCTGACCATCATGCCAATCTCCCTATTATCTTTCCTCTTGATGATAGACGATAATTTATTCGTAGTCAACGTTCCATTCAACGAACTCGCTCGAATTTCTGCTGCTTCTTCTTCGGCTAGCTCCTCAAAATAGCGTGACAAGGCTTCGCTGTCGACATCGGAGGGATTTTTGAGTGCTTTAAGAGCGCGTAGGAGGGCAGTTGGTGAGGAGAATCGAGGGATTTTATGTAGCCGGGCGACGGTCCCGATAAAATAACTATCCGACATATATGCGAATGCTGAAAGATGGGCTTGGTGGCCGCCTTGTTCGGAGATTTTGCCGCGGATGCGTATCCATTGACGGAATTTCCTATCTTCTATATTCACCTCATCGGCTGCCACATAGTCTGTTAGCTACAGTCTCCCATCCGAATTGTCGTGATAACGTACATGTCAAATAAGGACTATCATCCAACCTCTGCGATTCAAACGGACTCTTCGCCTCAAGCGGGTTCGATATATTCTTGGGAGGTGGCGTATCCGGCATCTTCGAGTCATGTTCCAATCTCTTCTTCCCACCACTATTCGCAGCATTGAAACTCAGCGTCGTTGTGAAAATGGGTCGTCCGCGCTGTCGTGCCTGAACTGTTCTGGTGGCGAAGCTTCGGCCGGTGCGCACGCGCTCGACATGATATACGATGGGGATCTCGGAGTCGCCAGCTAGGACAAAGTAGCAGTGCATGCTGTGCACGAAGAAGTTGTCAGGTACGGTTCGTTGAGCGGCGGACAGGCATTGCGCGATCACGGCACCGCCGTAGATGCCGCGCGCACCGGGGGGATGCCATAGCGGTCGGGTGTTTGTGAAGACGTCCTGTAATCAAAATGCACTTGATTAGTGATGTTCATAGCTTCACTTGTTTCTGACTTCAAAAAATAACGGCGTACAGGGCCAATGTCACTGATCGGGGTTAGATCGAGGACATTCTCAATGGCAGCTTTGCTATTATCGAGTGGTGGTGGCTCAAAGATGGTGACTCTTTTCGACATTGTGTAACTCGGAGCGATGCTAGGTAATGTATGTGGGATCTAGAAATGCAACCTCAAATCAATGACATAACAAAATCTGCCAACACCAGGGATTATGTAGAACAAGGTTCGAGAAGATGTGGATTGTCTTCGTTTCATCGGATGCCGTTGCTCTAATAATTCTGGCCGATTGAGCCGAGGTTCATTTTTATCCGACGTTAATCCTAGGGTTGTCCGTGATAGGACGACACGGGTTAGGGTTGGTAGGGTTAGGGCTATGCCATTGCCTAAGTACGTATCAAATGGTATCCTTCACTGGAGATATAGTTAGATGGTGTACGTTGCCCGTTTCAGTGACTTTTAAATCTTTCACATATTACGTGTCCAATACGTTTATACTTGGATATAATCTAGCGATATCTTAGATCTTTGGCCGCTGCGCTTCAAACTGCCTCACACCCTCAATAGGAGTAACCCAAGAAGCACGATCCTTCACAAAAATCTCCCTCTGCGGTCTGAGTTTGGTCTCATGCAAATTGAAATCATCCACTGTGCCAATACGCAGTATACTCTTGCCCGGAAACGCCTCTCCAACACGATACATGAGCGTACCGCAAGTCGAGCAGAAATAATTTGTCATCATGCTGCCCGAGGCAATTGTATGCGATTGACTATAAGTCGTCAGATTGTCGCGGCCTCGAATGTGGGTTAGGTATGCGTCGTCGACGGTGAAGTTGGATGCGAACATTGACGCGGTGATTTTGCGGCAGTCGGTGCAGTGGCAGACGAATGTGCCTATGAGGCCGGGACCTTCAGTGGGAAAGGAGACTTGCACGGCGCCACAGAAGCAGGTTGCTGTTGCTGAGGTTTCTTTGGACCAGCCATCGTTGGCGCTGCTGGCTAGAGGGATGTAGGGTTTGGATTTGTCGGCTGTTGCGGCCATGGTGGTGAGCTTGTACCTAGGTAGCGTTGTATCTTAGCGGTGAATTCAGAATACAAGATCGATCTTCTATTTTTTTTTTCTTTTGGCCTGTATGCTTAACACTACACCAACTTGAAATATTAAGCTCGGTTATACTCCTTCCCCGCGTTTATTACAAGTTAACCAATCTACAATAAAAACCAACAAAGTGCTGACAAATGTACTCAGTTACTGAGCCCACATCCGGAGGATAATGGACAATCTGAACAGTTGACAATTATTGTTCAGTAATCATCTTTGCAAGATGTTGGAAACCCCCCAGCTACCCCCATCACCGTGGGTTAGGAAGACCCTTTTATGGGTCAGAATTGTCTTTTATTATAATTCCATGAGATGAGTTTGCGATAAATATTGAATAGATACTTAAAGATAAGTTTCTTTTCATCTATTTCCGGGTAAAAGGCTTCTACCTTCGGTAGGGGCTAAACAAAGTCAGATAGTTTTCTGTTTTGGTGTTATGCTCAAATGGTTTCCTTCCTGTTATAACAGTGCCCTGCGCTATGACAGAGGAGGGCTTTCATCCGAAGGTCGAGTGTATCGGCCCACGGTTTTTCCCTCATAAGGAATAGACAGGTAGACCCGGACGTCCCTAGCTGGACATATTGGGAATAGGTTATTATTATTCCTGTTATAACATTATGGCCCTGTGTAGCCTTCTGCACCTTCGATTTCGTTCTAGAGAACCTTATCAAGACCAGCAGTGGATTTTATGTAAATGATGATCAAACTAACGCTTCACGATCTCCCAGAAACTGCTCGCCCAAAGAAATAGGGAAATTAACATCAAGGAAATTCTGAAAGAAGGTATCAAAATAAGTCCCCTGCATAGATGACAAGTCAGAGTTTCCAAAAAGGTGATCCAAGTCTGAAGAGAATGTTGGCCCCGACAGCGTCTCGTCAGTGGCATGCATGTTACCCAGAGAGGCGTCGAGATTCTCCTGGCTAGAGTTGGCTTGTGGAATACAGTGATTATTTGAGAGATTTGATCGATCAGTGATCGACGGAAGGTGCCGAGCCACTTGTTGGTTTTGATATTGGTCAGGCTGTTCGTGAACTTGTCGACGAGTGCTTTCCAATGCGTGCGTGCCCAGACGCATCATGACTGTCGCTAGCCACCAGGTTCCACTAAGTGATCTAAGAGTCTGATGGAATATTTCAAGGTTCTCTCTTGCCAGAAGGCGAGTACTCGGTAACTTTGCCCTTTGCAATTGCCTATACGTGATCGAAAAGGCGAGTGACAGGGCGTATGTAGATGCTGGTATGGGCAATAAATTCTTCGTTTCCTTTCTACGGCAGAGTGCCGCAATGGTCATAGTCGAGTGACATTGGCGGATGTCTGACACTCGGGAATGCAGGCGACCTTGTAATTCTGTCGAATGAGTTGAAAGAATGACAATGGCGTGATGGTAAAGTTCAAGAGAATCTTCTCGTTTCTAGTTAATATCGTTCAAGGCAAGCTCTGATGTCTACATACCTAGCAGTTCAGGTCCTATATTCCACGACTCAGAAGCCTCAACAATTTCTTCAAAGGTGGGAAGATCAAGATTTTGTTCAGGAGTTCCGCCAACCATTGGCCGGAACAAGCCAATCACTCGACTAAGTTGATCTGCAAGGAGGAGCCAGCTGCGGAATGGCGGCTTGAACCAAGGGAGGACATCGGTCGCCGTCTGGCCGAGGTCACAATCATGAATAAGAACCGGCCTCCCGTTAATGGCAGAGTTCCATTTATCAAGGCTCCACAAAGTCCAGAAAAGAGCCCTGGATTTCAAGGAAGTTTCGCTATCTGGCCTTCGTAAATGTAAGCCGATGGTCTGGGCATGGTGGATAGCCTGAGCCAGGCTTAAGGAACTGTCTTCTGACCCATTGGGCCCCCATTCGTGGAGTGACAGCAAAGCGAGGATTTGTATAGTTGTTATTCTATTCCCCTCCTCCCTACTAGGCATGTTCGACAGAATATCTTTGTAGATCCGTTGGCTGAACCTTGTGACGGGCAATAAAACACCGTCAGAACCCAGGGAGAGAAGTGACGCTGCACCCTGTTCTTTGGCAGCAACAAGGCATATAGACTGAAGCAGGGGAAGAGATAGCGTACCGTTGGTGAATTGAAAGAGCGTATCATCTTCGTCGAGTAGTGGCAATAGCGGATGTATGCGGCAAAAGTATATCTTAATCAATGCCACTTGGCTCGGTTGTGGTGGTAAAAGCCCAAGATCGCCGTATAGGTGCGGATGTTGTTGGTGTGCAGCTGTATGTCGCAGCGCGTTCGGATCAGAAATGATGCGCTCATCATGTAACCAAGCTCCCACATCCCCTTTTTGAGTTTGGCCTTTTAGAAGTCTCGATTGCGGGTCATCCAGGAGTGCCACGAGAGGATTGGAATCACATGCGAAACGACGGGCTTCTAGTTCCTCTCCAACGGCACCTTCAGAGGCGTTGGGTATGCTGTTGGTAGCACCACCAGACCGTCGCTCTTCAATTTCATGGAATGGCGACGCATTCTGCCTTTCGAGGCCATGTGACGTGGAGCGGGCTGAGCGCAACGGTGTCAGTATTCCAACTCCTGCGTCAGCCGGTTCTTGAGGTCGGCCGTGTGGCTCAATCTTCTGCAGTCCTTCCTGGCAGGTCGACTTGCCGTGGAAACATCGTTTCTAGCTTGAGGTCAGCCCGTCCTTTGGCAGATGTCCATGATAATAGCCCAGCACCTTTTTTTGGCGGCAACGCGTACACGCGCGCCGTCGTTTTATGTTTTGACCAACGTTCCCAATGAAAAATTCCAATTCCATTGTATTATACGCTCCGTTCAGGAGGCTGTGAGTTTGTAAGTTCACCTCTAGGCTTCCGAAGCGGAGAGGGCGGAGAGAGGCGGAAAAGGAAAGTCGCCGACGTCACCGCCAACGCCAAGGCCGCCCTAGGGCGGAGACTTGCCATATAGGGAAGGAAAGCGAACGGTGGTATCTGTTCGAAATCTCCTTGCTGTTATGTACATGAACATGGAATTCAATCATGCATTATAACCTAACAGCAATTGCCCCGGACACACCTTGGACCGAATCGCCGCAGTCACAAGTACCATGGCCAATTTCCGACCTCAATCAGGAAGGTCCGCGCCAGGGGGGGACAATCAGATAGTATAAAAAGTGAACAGAAAGCAGTTGATCGATACGTTGATTTGCAGGTCAGAATTTCCGTGAAATTTAAAAATGTTTACGCCGGTCGCTAAGACTTACGACTTGAAGTACGATAAGTTCCTCTCCGCTACTTCCTTGGATCAATGTTAATGTGCAATTCCTAGACTCGATCAATCATGCATATTCCTCCGAGATGGAGACTCCAGCGTTTGCGTTACTGGAAGATTCTGCGTGTATCTGCGTCGACCAGCTTCGTTCAAAAGTATCCGAGTGAAGATGGAAGGATTACTGAAAGTGTAAGGCACCAGGCAAGACGCCGTTCATTCATTGCTTATATGAACCTGATAGACCTCATGTTTCCTACCTCATTCACGACGATCGTGAAATCGTCACGTTTGTATCGGAGCAGGCGATAGGATCGTCAAAGACCCTCAACTCGTTCCAACTGCCTGCAGGACATTACGAATTCCCCTTCAAAATCCCATTGACAAGCAAAATGCTTGAGACCATCGCTGGCCCATGTCAGTACCATTCGTACGAGGTACAGGCTGTCATTGAACATCGCTTCAGAAGTAATTCTGTCGTATCGCAACCCATTCGAATATATCGCATCCCTGCCTTAGAGGTCGGATATCGGATGACTGCTGCCCCAACGGTATGTTCCCTTCCTCTGGAGGTATAATGCCCCAAATTGAACGACTGACATTTGCAGACAATCCAGGGACAAACTCAGCAAGATATTCAGTACTCCATCTCTATGCCCGATTTGAATATCCCTTTTGGAAGTAAATTTCCCGTCAAGTGCTGGTTTGCGCCCCTTTCAAAAAACTTGAAACTCATCGCTGTCAAGACTACGGTGGTCGAGAAGCACAGCCTTCGAGTGGATCCAACTGCCGCCGAGTCAGTGATGTACAACCTACTTGTATTGACGTCGATAAAAAGCCATATCCTTTTTACAGAAGAGCGACGCTATTCCACGGAGACCTTATCCCCGGACGGCGATGTGCCGCAAACAGAATGGTGCGTGGATCTTCCAGTCTCATTACCAGATAATTTTGAGTCTTGTACACAATCTATCACCACCAAACCAATCAAAATCACCCACGAACTAGTGGTGAAAGCCGAGTTCCAGGACACTGCTACCCTCGCCACTGCAGAGGTGAGTGCCAAACTGCTGAATTCTCTATTCGACGAGTCATAGAATTAACCTCGAGTCAGGTTGAGGAGAAGATTAACTTCGCCATCTACATGACCCCCTCTGTAATCGGAGCAGACGCAGTGATCCATAGCGGGAGCCTTGAATGCTTTACAGAGGACGGAGACACCCTTCCACCGTATAGTTGCCATCATTCTGATATAATACCCACGGGGTGGTCTGTGTGTGCAAGTCAAATCGGCATGAGAACTGCAGAAGGTTCAACCGGATGCGAGAGCCCTCATGAAGCGATTGATAGTGTGCCCTTTATCAGCAATGTCGATAATGTGGAACCCCCTGCCTATGAATCTGACACAACCGTGTAGCCGCTAGGCGAAATAGTACCTACCTGTTCTCTAGCTGAACTGTATTTCGCCTATCCCGCTCATGTACCCTCTCTAGTTCAGTTTGCAGTATCTCAAATTTTAATTGATCTATAGATCTATTGCACAGACATATCTAACCACACAAAGAGACAATGTCCTCAGGCACATAAGGGCTCATAATGGCGATGAGGTCAGCAAGAGGAACCCAGTCAAGAGTACCGTGAATAGTCTTGAGTGCCCAACCGCTGTACAAGACTCGCGCATAGTAACGGTTCGATTTATCATTTGTATCCCTAAGTTCCAGTCAGTATGAGTATAAAAATCATGTCTGGATAGGTAGAAAGCTCACCAAACTTCAAAAGCAATGTTGGACGCCATGGCAGGCCATCTCAGCGCATCAATACCAAGTGCACCCAGAACAGGACCGATGTCACCATCATGAACGAAAATGTGTGTATAATCCAGTGACGATTTACCGTCAAGAACGGCTTGGAGGTGAGCAACGATCTCGCCAATGAACAAACCCTCAACGACCTGGATGTACTTTACGACATCCGGGTTTGTGCGCCAGTAGTAGTTCCATTCCCAGTCGCCGGCACGGAAGACTTCCTCGGCCATTTCCATGGTTACACAGTTAGAGGAGTTGGTCAAGCTGCATGGGAGTTTGTAGCCATTGCACAGACGGGCTTGGAAGTTGTCTGAGAAGTGGTCAAAGGTGTTTTGCCAGGAGCTGGTAGTAGCGCCCAACATCGAACCAAGAGTAGAACGAAGTTCCGCGGTGACGGTGAGATGGTCGTTCCACTCGGTCGTTGACTCTAAAGCGTTACGGGTGCTGCTTATAGCAGAGCAGGAATAACCCTCGTTGACAGTATCAACGCTCGACACCATCTGATGCAAAGGCAGCGCGCCCTGGTACGAAGGCCAGACACCACGCAAAACCGCTCCAGCACTTCCCTGGGTAAGTGTTGATTCACTTGATCTGAACCAGGTGCGGTCATTCGGCTTGTTGGGGATCAGGCCTAATTTCTCGCCATAGACGGCCCAGAGATCCTTGCCGTGCTGGAAGCCGTCTTGGACTCCGCCAATGGTGATTTGGGGGTATTGGCAGGAACCGTTCACGCCGGGTGTGAATGGGTTCGTGGGGTCTTGGTATGTCTGAGCATACATGGGGATGGGCTGGATGCCAGAGGAAGTGTCTGCGCCAGCGTAGAGGTAGGGCCTGACATTGTCGCAGTCATATGCTTCATTCTATACAAATCAGCGATCGATTATTTATATTAGGGTGAGAGAAATATCCTACCTCTCCACCAGGTAAAATATTGTAAGGGGAACGTCTCTGATGGCGCTGCAAATACTCAAGATACACAAGCTTTCCCTTAACATGGCCCTTGCTTAGGGCTTCGGGAAGCTCATACTCCTGCGTACGTGGATGAGGCATGGAACAATAATCATAAGTTCCGTAAGGAGAACCGCCGGTCGGTCCGGTGGTATCTGCTTGGTAGATACCTCCATATGTACCAATTGAGCTATTGCTAATGTAGGCCGTATCGTTGAGCGTAGGAGGGTAGAAGGTCTCTTCGGCAGTCAAGCCCAGCACTGGGCTAAGACTGGCAAGACAGAAAACGATTCTAAATCCAAGACGAGACATTGTAAAATTCCTCGGAAATTGTTTCCCGGAGTCTTTGAACTTGAGTGTCAATCTCAAATTCAAAAGCGGAATAATCCGACCTTATATATGTGGGCTTTCAAGAATTATCAGAGCCAAGGGGTAGACATTGTTTATTCAAGGTTTCTTGCTGCCACTTTAAATTAAGCTTATGTGGGACACCATGAATGCAAGCAATAAGTTAGACTTTACTTAGCACATTGACTAGCGTATTAATTGCCATATTAAGTAGGATTACATAGACTAAAACATCGCCGACGAGGCCAATTGGATCGTCACGACTAATGCACGTGGAAGCCTTTTAATCTACTGGCTCTTATTCATCTCATTTACATCAAAACATGCAGCTGACTGTTTCTCGTCACTAGTCGACTGTCTCCAGATAAAAAGTGTATGATAGTGTTATACGTACACAAGCTTTATCCTTGTATCCCACGTGCAGAAAAGGTGACCGAATCAGAAATTGCTAGAGATCGCACGCTGAGCTTTCATTTTACTGAGTTTTTCTATATATTGTAAGGTTCAGACTCGATTCGGTGTACTCAGCACGGCAGTTGAATCAAGCCGATTTGTTTTTTCTTACCTATTGTCTTTACAGTCAGTCAAGCCACTGAAGTACGAGTTACACAATGTGGAAGCAGACCCTCACCATCGCGGCGCTGGCTGCTTCCGTTCAGTCCTCATCCCTCGCCAAATTAGCCCTGGACAAAGTCCTCAGCGACGCATCGCCCATCTTTGGCGAATACATCAAAACCACCAACCGTACCGCAGAATGGATGAAGTCCTACTCCGACGACACTCTGCTCGTGCACATGAACATCCCCGGTACTCATGACAGCGCAACATGGAACTATACGCAAGCCACCCAGGACTCTTTGTTAGGAATCACAGACCTGAACCAGGTTACTGTCCCAACACCGCTTAAGTTCCGATGTCAGGAATTGTCGTTGATCAATATGCTGAATATGGGTATTCGGGCATTTGATCTACGATATGCGTTTGATCCTACCAATACCACGCTCATATTCTATCATTCGCAAGCCCTGCTTTCGGAGACGGCTACGCTTGACGATGTGCTTTTCGGGTTTTATCGGTGGCTTGATGATCATCCGTCTGAGACTTTGTTCTTGTCTATGCAGTACGAGGGTTCCACGGCTCTGTACGCATCCAACGATGCCGCGGTGCAACTCGCGTTGTACTCAGCCCTAACCACACCCGCTGCTCGGTCGTACTTTGTGCAAACCAAAGACGAGCTCGGAACGCTGGGTCAAGCACGCGGTAAAATCACACTTATGCGCCGATTTGACCTGGACCAACTGCCCGCTTCATATACAGACAATCTGCCCGGATTACATTTTAGTCCTAGTCTATGGACAGATAACAGCCCGGACATCACGTTGGTCTACAACACCGCGAAAAATCTAACCGCTTATATTGAGGATTACTACGAGCCCCTAACACCCTACGGCTCAAGTGCCGCTGAAAATATCCAGTGGAAATACAACGCCACAGTCGCAAATATCGAAAGAGCTGTTTCTGCCGCTCATAAGGACGGTTTGTTTTGGACTTGGGCTTCGAGTGAGAATACGGATACGGTGCCGTATGTGTGGCCGGTGATTCAGGCGCTGGGCAATGGGACCGAGTATACGCCCAAGGGCGGGGTGAATGACTTGCTTGTGCCGTTTTTGGAGCAGCAGAAGGGGAAGAGGGTTGGGATTGTGATGTTTGATTTTTTTGATCAGCCGGGGGATTTGATTGAGACGTTTTTAAGTCTGTAGGCTAGGAATAGTACCATCGTACATAGACTCCAGTACATTACATGGTTAGGTAGTGCCAAGGTAGTAGATACGTATGGATTATCACTTGAGTAAACACAATCAGAAATTCTTGACATTTCTAAAATAAGCAATTATGCAACGCTATGCCTCGCTAGAACACATCAAACAAAGTACAAATACAACTCATCTCGACTCGTTAATTCTGTCGGGTGATTCTCCTCCACAACTCCGCATACATAGCCGATCTCGAATCCTTCGTCCGAGTCACTGCTTCCGTATTCTCGAGTGCCCTTCTGTACAAAAAGCCCATACATTCCTGAACCGAGCCCCAGGTAAGCAGTTTGTACACATTGGGCTGCTCAATTGCAGCAGTCTTATCGTCAGAGAACCCCTGAATCAATTCACAGCTAATCTCATCAGCCATGCCCTGGAGTTGAGCATATGCTAGCTCGATACGCGGCTCGTTGTTGACTGCTTGCTGAACACGGATTTGATGCGCTTTCTGCACAGAATCGCGGTTGTGGGTGGCGATAATAGCATTGACGGAGGGTACTTGCTCCTTGTTTAGGCTCTCAGGCGCAGGACGTAGCATATCGTTATATCGGCGAGTCAAGAGTGCTTCAACAACGCCGTCGTAGCATGCATCTGTGTCTTCTTTGACATCCCAGATAATGTGTCGGGGCTCAATTTTCATGTATGCACCACGAACAAGTTTTACACCAAGTGTATATCCATCCCTTTCAGCCATGGCTAGATGTTTTGCGATAGTGGCGGGTGTGGATTTCAGGTATGCTTGATAAGTGAGGTACATGGTTGCATGGCCCGGTGATTGGGAGTTGCAGTATCTCTGATACCTCATGACCCAGTCGTCGATACCTGGTTGCACGGCTTGTTCCTCTGCGTCGACCAAAAGACGTGCTGATTTGGCGAGAGCAGCGTCACAGGCTTTGGTGATAGCGGCGTCCATGTATTCGGAGGGTGGAAGACGGTTCTTCAATAGATGTACGGCTTGAGTGCCCATGCCGGTAAGTCTAATAGAAAGATAAGTCAGGTACCAGTCCAAGATTATTTGGGGTAAAGAGAAACATACTTCAAAGCAACAAAGTCACCCGCAGTCGCCATATCAACACCCTGCAACGTCCCCTTCAACCACGCATCCACCTCCTGTTTTGCCAACACCTCGTCATGAGGACTCGCCTTGCTATCAGCCACCAGAACCTCACGCGCATATCCCAACAACACACCACGGCATCCTAGACCTTTCGTCTCGACGATGGACCGTTGTACCTCGGCCTTGTTCTCTCCGGCATTGAATTGTTTGTAGATGGTATTCTTGACCAGCCAGTGCAATAACGGGTTGCGGTCGACATCGGTAAGAGCGGTTTTGGGACTTGCGAGTACTGATAGGGCCCATATACACGGTCGTAGGAGCAATGGAGAGGATGAGATGGAGAGGATAAAGGCTGATCGTAGGACGGCAGGTAGCGGGAGCTTTGCAAGCGGCGACTTTCTTGTGGGTTTGGGTGCAGATGCTACTGTTGTTGTCGAAGGTGGCGGAGTTCGAGTTTGCGTGTGCGATGAAGGAAATGTAGACCGGAGGATCGAAGCCGTGGTTGTCGACTCAGGTGCAGAAGACAATCCTATAGCGGACGCCTTTGCGTTCTGGGTTGTGCTGACATACCTGGTATGATGGACCAGGGGCGAGACAAGTAAGCGTGGCGATGGGGACGTTTTGGTTGTATTGAAGGCGCAAAGAGCGCGGGTTCGGTTCATTGTAAGCAGTCTGAGTGTACGTGATCGCGGTGTCTAACGGTGTAAAGATGTAAGACGTAAGAATGATATGAAGACAAGGACAAGAGGAGGAAGAGTCAGAAATGATGCTATATAGAGAATGACCGCTTACTTGGGACCAGGAACCGGTGCGGTCATAGGTCATAGGAACTGTCCCAACTAGGAAGGTGGGTTGGCCCAGCTTATCGATAAGTGGCGAGATGACTGTTTACTCCGTAGTAGTAGACATTGGACGATATTACCACCTTACCATTCCTATACAATCTTTCATGCTAGCTTCTCTCAATAATTTGGACGGCTCACTAGAAATTGATGATTTATCCCTGTATTCCTGTCACAAGGAAATATCAATACGTCCATAGAAAACTTAGAGCCCCGGCTAGAAGCGGCAATTATACGACCGGATCGAGGCCCTACATCGGCCCGGCTGGCCCGGGGAGCTGATTGGCTACCGGCAACAAGATGCCGGTCGATCGATCGACCCACTCTTTCCTAATTAGGCTGTCCGCACATTAACCCTAAGGTGCACGCACTCCGAACTCCGAGGCATGATTCAGGCATGATAGATGCTAGGTGATATATTTTGCCTAGAGACTATACTATACTACTTATCTGGCACAGCAGCTCCAATTGACTTCCAAAAGTCGCATCTTCTTCCTCGGCCGCCTTCCCAGCTATACCCATCCACTAGATTAAAATCAGGAACCAAGCCTGGGTTGACGTATGTATTGATAACGTGTTTGTATGGGTCGTGTGCATCAGTCCCGGTTGTGAGAGTACCGCCGGTCTGATTCAGGTTTGCTTGCACCCGGTTGTGTGGAGTCCATGACGGCCATTTTGCAAGGAATTCTGCGACGTCAGCAGGGACGTCGGTGGAATAAGAGCTGGTGTTACTAGGCGTCCCGTGTGTAATGAAACTGTCGAAAAATGCTTTTCCAACCATTAGTGTCTCGAATTGATCTTATGCTACTCCAGGTTATAGGAACTTACAGAGAAAAGAGTCCTGGAACGTTTGGCCCATAGTGGCAGGCGCACCACCAAAGTATCCGGGCAAGTCATCTCCATGGCACGAGTTGACGGGTGAGAATTCATACTTGTAGCTTCGTCTATTCTTCAAACCGTATGCATCGGCGATCCAATAGGCAGAACAGACGAAAGTTATTTCTGAATAGAGGTTCTATTGACAAGTCAGTGAACTCAAGCATTAACACAAGAAATGTGGGAAGTACATTAGCTCGCTGCTGCTGGCCAACAGCAAAAGGGCTCACAAACACCGCAGTCGCATCCTCATTTAACCCATCTGTAGCAAACCCAACAGTGGGGAGGCTAGCAGGCAAAGCGTATTCAGCCAACACTTGCTGGATTTGATTGTCATTCAGCCCTGGCATCAGGTACTCCACGAATTCAATGAAATCATGTTCCGTGGTCACATTTTGTGGAGTAAACCCCATGCCCTCGTTAGCATTGTTCTATCTAAAGTCAGCAACTTGATTCATACTAGAAACCAGGCATTTCACATACTCCAATCAAGCCCCTATTTCCATTAACTGCTCCGGTTGCAAGCTGTGCACTCGGCCGGTGCTGAACAAATTTGCCATCTGTCACAGGCACGAATGCCCACTGTCCGTATTTAGCGTTTATTGTGACAGTGTAAGACGCATTCTGAAGCACATTGGTGTCCGCCGCTACGAGACAATCGAATACACTCTCAGCCGTACTGTTGGAGCAACCTGCCTCAGCAGCAAATCGTTCGTAGTATGTGGTTGGAGGAGGATCATCATAATTATACTGCTGAGGGAGATAAGGGCTGGCGAAGAAGGTCTATTTACTGTTAGTCTTAGTTAAAGAGCTAGAAAGAGAGAGCAGACATACGCCCTCGTAAAGTTCGTCGCCTACGGTGCCTCCGTAAGCCATGGCTTGCAACATGACTGAGCCACCTCCTGTCATAATATCAGCATTGACAAAGACTAAAAAAAGTGGTTGATTCTTACCTGCAGATTCTCCTCCGATCGTCACATGATCCGGGTCACCGCCAAACAATGAGATATACTTCTGTACCCACTGCAGTGCTAGATACTGGTCATAGAGACCTGCATTGGTAATCCCATGTTGCTGAACGTCTTTACTCGCTAAAAAGCCGAATGCACCAAGCTAGAGGAAGGTGTAACATAAGTCGGATGCTCATCAAGAAGATACCTTTTGATGCACATACTCGATACTGTATAGCCACAGCCACAAATTTGGTCACAGGAGTCTCAACCATCCATGACATGTCTGTGCCAGCATTTCCAGAGCCATAGCCACCACCATCTGAGTAGCAGCTGTTAGTCGGAGGCTAGGGAAATGTTCATGATACAACTTACGAATCCAAACAAAAACAGGCAAATCAGCTGCATTTTCAGATGCCCAAACGTTCAAGAAGAGACAGTCTTCGCTTGCTGACGTGCTTGCTGTCCAAGCAGGTTCTGGGGAACTATATTAAAGATCAATTGCCACTCTCATCTTATGGTGAAGGCATGTATCTGACTGACCTGAGATGATCCGGCGCCTGCGGGCATGTCGGCCCATGAGTACTCGCATCCAAGAATGTACCATTAAACTCCGTCCGAGGAGGCACAGAAACTTGCCATCGCAAATCTCCAATTGGAGCTTGCGCATAACGTATTCTTGTAACGAATTAGCCTAGTCAAGACAAAAACAACAAGGTTTTTTTTTGGAAAGACTGCACATACCCATGCCAGCTGTTCAAACCGGAGGTGGCATTATTGACTCCGACGTAACCAGCATAACCCAGATCGACCTCCAAGGGCTTCGAAGGGTCAGGTAGACTTCCCTTTGGATAGGGATTTTTGGGCGGAGAATGGGCGTAGGCAACATCCAGGGCTAAAAATGATAGGCATATGGCCGATAATGATTCCACGGGTGCTCGATGCCGCATTGTTTAAGATATTGGCTCAATAAAGGATTTTTGGTGGGTTTCTACGTGGTGGTAAGTAGATGCGAAGGTGGATGTTGTCGCGACTGCCTTCAATACCTAAGCAAGGGATGAAAGTCCCAACTTGCCGAATGACACAGCTATACTCACGCAAACGGAAGCAACAGGAAAAAGTAGAAATCATTCTTCTAGAAAGATATAGTTATCTAGGTATTCTTATGTATAGTACTTTCTGGAGTTCCCAACGCTGATCCCTCGGTATATTAATACTCTTAGGCTGTTTACCACTGCACAGTAACATCCTCAATTTCAACTGTACCTAGTACTTCATATTTAAATTCGGAAGATCATCCTCCAGTGTCAGTAGTTAGCAGTGCATAATGCTGTCACTAGTGATCCTTTAACATAGCGATAGACGCATAAAGTCAGGGAAGGTTGTCGTGCAAGACCCAGGACAGAAGCCAAATGGTAAAAGCCATCAGAACCGGGTTCACGGGTAAATTCGCCGAAATTAATACAGCATTCAATACTACACTCAAGATTCCACCAGTGGGAGAAATCCATATTTATCACTTCCAAGGTTGGTGCAAAATACTTGAACATTAAGCAGATAGACCTAGCCCTAAAACACGAGGAGATCGACATTCCCCCGCATGACCACCATCACCCAGAATCTCTATCCTGTTAAGCCTTATATACCCCGCGTTTAATTTAGAACAACGTAGTTGGTTAGATACGTAGTATCACTTCTGCATTGAGACATGCATGGCTCCTTTTATCCGGGGCAAGGACGGATATGACGGAATCCGGAGACGTGGAGGTCAATGGATGAGCTTGAATTATAATAGATCGGGGTATCAAGAACCGAGATTCTAATACTCAATGTTGTGTTTGTCCACTTTCTGTTCTTTGATGGACTGGGAATCTACGATTATCCTTGGCAAGACAAGCTTTGTGGAGTCGCTGATGGGAATCATTCGAAATGCTTGATTGATTCACTTTCAATCCATTGCCCGGATATTTGAAATATGCCGCGGACTTTCAAAATTTTTTCAACGGCCAAGATTTCCACGTTTTTTTTGCTATCTATTTTACCGACCTTATGTCTAGAAATACCTCCAAAGGTATGTAATTTTACGAATGGCCCTTTATATGATACGAGAGAAAGTTAGACTTCTAAGTTATATTTGAGGGTAAGACGGCGGGAATAATTATGGCTAGGGCTATCAGCATTATTGGCTCCAGAGGAATACTAATAGGCGTTGAGTTGAAAATCTATTTGATTCGTTTCTATTTGGATTCGAGTACATTACACTCATATGAATGAGATGACAGTTGACTGTATAAAGCCTATATTCCCATACATACCAACACGCCCGTCAAGAGACGTGAAAAAGTTTGCTTCTCCCGGCAATAATTTTTCTTTGGCAAGATCTTGAATCGATATGCCGGACAAAAAGTCAAGTATTCCTACATTAGTTCTCATCTCATCCCAGATCCAATTGCGCATTTCAATTGCTGCCAGGGAGTTAATACCAAAAATACATGTAGTGGATAGGGAGGGTCAATGTCCTCTACAGAGCGTCGAAATTGCGTGGCGATATGACTGGTAATGCAAGAGAGGAAGAAGAACCAGGCCTATGGGCGCGGATGTGTAGTAGCTCTTTTATACGGAAACCGTTACGGGATTTTTCTCATTGGCGAACGATTTGAATGAGCAAGGTGGTGGATGGAGTATGCATGGAAGGATGACTCGCCGAGCGTGGGATAATAGTATGGGGAAGGAATTGAGAAGATACAGTGCATAAATTCAGAAATGTGATCAGCAGCTTCCAAAGCGTGCTATCTCGAATTCAAATTAGGGCATGGTGACAGGGCTGTTGGATTGATATCATTTCTCATGTGCCAGTGGAGGGTTATATAGGGTTATGACATATTAGGGTTGTGAACATCCACTTACTGACTCAAGCATCAAGACTGCTGGCTAGACGTAAGTCAAAATGGCTAGACGGAAATTAAATAAAAAACACTCAAATAGTGCGCATTATCAATCCTGGGCATAGAGTTTGTGTATCTCATACCCACACTCGCCAAATCTATACAAGTCGCTATGTCATCATCAACGTACCTTCGAATTTGAAATCAAAGTCATGATCCCCCACACGATTCTACCGAAAGAGTGAATCCACGGTGAATCTTCAGTGAAGGCCGGCTGTTTTTCACTCGGGTAAGGTCTTTGCAGGCCCGGGTAATGTTATGTGTAGGTACGTACCCGTTCCCTTAACCTTGAAAATGAGTTCGGATTTCTGTCCGAACAAAGCTATTTGCCCTAACTAGGTAGGTAGAAGCAAGATAAGATCCACTTAGTTGTAATAGTTGCATAGGATAGAACAACCGGCTCTGTTCTTTTTTCTTCGGTATATTTTTTTCTTCTCCTTTTGCGTCTTTTCATCCGATTTTTTCGGGCTTCGTACTTCGCGATTGTTAATCGTCTTGTGGTGGATGGAGAGAATCCCGATGTTTGCGATATACCGAAATCTCATGCCCTGTTAAATAAAGCAACCTAGCGATATTGAAGGATTCGACCATTTCCTTGATTCTGTACGTAACCCTACAAGCACATCTCCTCGAGCGAGAGACAGTTCGCAACCGCCACGATGCAATCGATACTGCAATATCGCCGTTTTGGGAAAGCTCTCGAGGCACAATTAGGGCGCAGCAAAGACAAGGTCTCGCATTCACGTCAGCAGCGGCTAAATGAGACAGAAGAGAAAGATTTGGAAACCGGCTCAGGGAATAATGAAAATCCTGTCACCCTCATTCACGACACCGGATCACGAGTCCACGAAGAGACAGAAATTACTATACCTGGATCATCACAATCGTCTTCTTCGCAATCAGGGCATGTAAGTATAGATGGCGAAACTATAATGAGAGACGATATTGAGCAGGCTGCCACACCCGAAGATGCGGACTTCAAAGACCTTCGTGTCGTTCCTACTCACAGTACAACCGGCACAACACTGGGACGCGCAATAACTGGTATCGAAATTCATCAACAAACAACAAGAGAAGGTGGCCCCGAACTTGGCAAGGTGTTTGTCGTTTCTTGGGAATCGGAAAAAGATCCAATAAACCCGTATAACTGGGGATTTTCCAGACGGATTATATGCACGTTCATCATATCGATGATCGGTGGTGTTGTTGGTTTTGCATCCGCAATCGATTCGGCAATTATACCACAGGCAGCTGCTGAATTTGGTGTGGATGAGATTATAGAAGCGCTGGCAACAGGTCTTTTTATGATTGGATTTGGTGTCGGAGCCTTAGTGGCCGGCCCATTTTCAGAAACGCTTGGTCGAAATCCTGTGTACATCGTCACGATGGCTCTATATATGCTTTTCTTGGTCGGCGCCGGTGCATCTCCAAATATCGGATCTCAACTTGTCTGTCGGTTCTTTGCCGGCATGTTCGGTGCTACGCCTCTGGTCTGCGCCGGCGGATCTCTATCAGACATCTGGACGCCCCAGGAACGAGTCTTTGCATTCCCGCTTTTTGCTTGTTCTTCGTTTCTCGGGCCGTTGCTCGCTCCTCTTGTTGGAGATTGGATCGGTCAGAGCTCGAGCCTCAGTTGGCGTTGGGCCGAGTGGGTGACACTGATTGCTTCTGGTGTCATCCTGGTGATTGTTGTTCTCGTCCAGCCTGAAACCTATGCTCCAGTACTTCTTGGGTGGAAAGCCAAGCAGCTTCGTCAGATCACAGGAGACAAACGCTATCGTGGCGCTATTGAGATTCGAAAAACGCCGCTAGTTGTCCGTCTTCGGCGAGCATTGTACCGCCCATTTCTGATGTTCATCCAGGAACCAATCCTCATTCTCTTCGGTCTATACTTGACAATGGTGTATATCGTACTCTTCACTTTCCTGACCGGCTATACGTACATCTTCACCGATATCTATGGACTTTCTCAAGGGATGACGGGAGTGTGTTTCGTTGGCCAAATGGTTGGCGTCCTTTCCTGCTCTCTTCTAATCCCGCTCAATATGCACCTTCGTAAGAGAGACATTGCGCGTGCAAAGGCTATCGGTCCAGACGTCAAGGTAGCCCCCGAATCACGACTATATTGGGCTATGATTGGCGGTCCAGCTGTACCAATCAGCCTGTTTTGGATGGGTTGGTCTGCTCGCCCGGATATTTCTATCTGGTCGCCTCTGCTGGCATCGGTACTGTTTGGTTTCGGCATCCTGTGTGTCTTCATGACTACATACCAGTATCTCATGGACACGTACGAGATCTATGCAGCCAGTGCATTGGCAAGTGTCACTCTCATTCGGTATGCTATCTCCGGAGCTTTCATTGAGATCTCCATTCCATGTTACGAGAATATGGGTGTTGCTTATACTTTGACGATCCTCGGTAGTCTCAGTGGAGTCTTGGTCGTGATTCCGTATGCGTTTTATCAGTATGGTCCAGCGATCCGAAAGAGGAGTAGATTTGTACCAGAGTCGTTACTCTAGAGGTAGAAACAATGTAAATAGGGTAGATGCTATAATAAAATAAATCAGGAGTGAAGATTGCCGTCAGATGATGGAAGGTTCCCAATGGGGAAAGACCCACCCCGCGCCAGTTGGCGACCTTGGCTCTTTCCTTTTTCATCTCTCTCCGCTCATCTCTTTTCTTTCATCTCACAACTACAATGAAACTTCCAAAATAGACGTCGTCAAGTAACCAGACGATTGACGATACGATGCCAGATAATCGCTCTCGAGTTACGAAAAGAGCACAATACTCCTGTGAGAATTGCCGGTGGGTGGTCTCACAGCAACTAAAAATGGGAGACGGGAACAGAGGGCTAAAGACTGATATCGAGATAGAAGAAAGAAGACTCGCTGTCCGGGAGAAAGGCCGTCATGCTCTACTTGTACTAGACTCGATCAAAGTTGTCGCTATAATGATGCAGCAGCCACAGCACGTCCCTCAGGACAACAATCCAGCAGCACTATGGTAATACTTTGTTCCTATCTAACGCAGGAGCAACTGCTGATGGTCTGATGAACAGGAAGAACGGTTGGCACGATTGGAGGAGAAAATGGAACTGATGCTTGAGCGAGGGATGTACGTGTATGCCAGTGTAGTCTCGCTACGAAGAATTATATCGTGCAATAACAGGCTGATCCATCTTTATGAAGGCAGGCGACCGCCGATCATACAAACACAGCAAATCGACCAGGCACCGAACGCATGACGGATAAAGAGCATGTTTCTCCCCGAAGCCAGCATATTTTGCCTGAGATTCAAGCATCCCAATCGATCGAACTACCCTCATCTACCGAATCAGAGTGAGTCTGGAGACTAGAGTAGTGAGGCATAGGACTGATTACTTTATAGGCCGTTGCCCCCTGAACATGTAATACTAGAGGTAATTGACCTTTATTTTCAATTCTGTCACCGTCAGCCACTTTGGTTGTTCGAGCGCGACGAGCTTTCATCCCCAGATGACATGGCTGAAGAATTGGTTTTCTCTTTGTTGGCACTCACAGTGCGGTTTTCTACTACAACATACTTTGGGACTCGTTCACACAAGGACCTTGCTCAGAGGTATAGCGAAGTTGCCCGAGGACATATCATGTTTCGAATTGCCCAAGGCACTGTACAAATGTCTACCATACAGAGCTTATGCTTGCTAGCATTTGTAAACTTTACAGGCATG
The DNA here is from genome assembly GCA_001305275.1 of Talaromyces verruculosus. NCBI lineage: Eukaryota > Fungi > Ascomycota > Eurotiomycetes > Eurotiales > Trichocomaceae > Talaromyces > Talaromyces verruculosus. The sequence goes on from LHCL01000007.1 coordinate 51,037, forward strand.
TATAACACATCTACGATATGTCGCAAGATTGTCTCATCGAGACCACCAGTCAATGGCTAATGCTTAACAGAGAAGGAGATCCATCTGGCATGGTTCCATATCAATCTGGCAATGTCGCTAGCAAATATGGCTGACATGAACATTGAGACACAAAAGGGGTCCTTCGGCCCAATACAAGAATCACGGAGGAAAGTATTCTACAGCATCTATATCCTCAACCAGACTTATGCTCCACGTTTCATGCTGCTCAACATGCTTGAGGACATTGAAAACCCAAAGTATGTTGAACCGAAACGAGACCTCATTCAAGAATCCGGAGATTTCCCTCCCTTGAATCCGCGAGATTCCATCAACGTAGTAGAAGTCGATCGAGCCGAATGTGCAGGTATATGGACATATGTGATTCAACAATCGTCCTTGTGGCGTGAAGTCCGAGGCTACATCGCACAATGTGCGGATGGTCATCCAAGATCACCATGGTCACCAGAATCAGGATACACTGTCATTGGGGCATATTTGATGGATCTTGAAACTCGATTTCCGACGCATCATCGATACGATGCGGTCAAATTCCTTGATCGGTCGACGGCAGAGCTGCAGCAGAATCGGGATTACTGGAGCCCCTGGCTGCGGATTCAATTTGTCTATCATGCTATTCACAGCATGCTTAACCATCCATTTTTGTACTCATCGCGTCCTCATCAGTCGGCGCAAATGTCTGTACCAAATACGTTCTGGAAAACTTCATCCGAGCAAGCTTTGTTACATTCCACATGGACTGTTCGGCTGATAGATATGGTCTGGGAGAAAGATTACCGAGTTTCTGATCCTTTTCTTGGGTATTGTGCTGCTATTGCTGCCACAATACATGTTTACTACTGCCGAGCTTTGGACATTCGCGTGAGGACTTCTGCACAGTCAAAACTCGGCAAATGCATGCGATTTGTTGATGAATTGGGGACTGTATGGCCCATCTGTCAACTGCTCGTAAGTTTTCTCATATCCCAAATATTAAGCTAATAGCTAAGATCCACAGTATGACAGACTTGATTCGCTTGTGCAGTCAGCACTTAGATCAGATACACAAAAAGAAAGTGAAAGCTCGGTCCGGCGGACAGTTTCCATCAATACCGGACTGATGTGGGATATCCTCGATCAGACCTGTGCAAAGAATACATCTTCGGGATTTAGCGGACGAGGACTTTTCGACCTTACTTTTGTTCGAGACAGGTCTCCCTCGAGATTAAGGCCTGAAAAGAGAAATAAAAGGAACACAAACGAGCACTCTGACGGCAGTGATGATGAAGATGTTGTTGAGACTCAAATCTTCCATCATCCGAATCCTGCAACCGATGTCGACACTTCGAACGGTGGCCAGGAATTTCCGCCATATGCACGCCGCACTCGTAGCCAAAACGCCGTCAACAGACATACTGCCACGAATACAGAGAGAAGTATCCATTCTGCACCAGCTGCTGAGCGGTCGTTGGTAGGTCAACTACAAGATCAGCCACAAATACATCAAGATACAACCCTGGTCACTTGCCCAGCCGACGATATGTGGATGAGCGCGTCCATGATGGATGTAAATCATGACGCTTTCTTCCAATTTCAAGATCACGACATACCGTGGACAGGATCATGGGACGTTGGAAATTTATAACCCCGTCGGAAATGTATTTCTATTGAATACGATGATAGCCATGATTTTCTCCCACGCAAGCTTTCAGTCACGCTTAGTATGGTCGGCGTTCTTCCCAGGATTCAGTGTCAATCGCTATTACCATGGAAAACAAAGCCTCCGCCGCGCCCAGACTCAATCCACCAATTCAGCACGTACGTTCTCCAACTCCTTGAGCATCGACTCAGGACTAGCATTCTCTACAAGACGCCCAGAATCGAGAAGCTTTACTGCGTCGTTCGTGATGAGGAAGTTGTACCGGCTCACGTCACCATATACAAATCCCAAATTGTGAAGTTTTACCGGCACCGTTTCACATATATTCAGATCATTGAAGGAAGCAGGACGTCCTTCCACTTTCTCTAAGAGAAATCCCATGGCGCGTCAATTTTCATGGACGTGCACCAAAACGCGCGGGACCAGTTCGGATGTCTCAGGCAATTGATACGCTCTTGTTTCTAGTTCAATTCGAGGAATCTTCCATTCACAACAAACCATTTTGGCGATAACGGTGGCTATAGGTAGCGGTGAATTGCCTGTATTCGAATGTGGCACAGCTTCAAATGCCATCGCCGTGAGCTGCCTGGTCTTTTCCAACTCAAGGCAGTCGATGCGAATGTTATGCCACCAGCCAATGTTTTGTTTGACATAGACGTTCTTAAGTCGCCGTTGGTCGGGTCTCATGGGATGCGGGATAAGAAGGAAATGGAATCCGAACAGCGCCCAGAACGCCGGGAAACCAACGTCAAAACGCTACCCAGTCATCAAAAGATGGGGCAAGGATTGGGGTACCTACTGTTCGAGACCTAGTCAAGCCGGATGCGCCAGTGAAATACACGGATCAAGATGGAGCGGACATCTAAGGTTCATCAACGGCCTGCCAACTGGGGAGGTGCATTGTACATATGTGCGGTTCCGGAAAGATGTCGCTATCTAGACTTCTTAGTCATTTGTATGTAATTTGGCTGCAATATATTAGCTAGCAATCTTGCGTCCTTGATATTCCCTCTTATTGAAGTAGCCTCCTCTTCGAGCGGACAGAGTCAGCTCGGTTGGCTTATGTTTGCCTTCGTCACTTAAATTCCACAAATGTTGTGCTTTCTCACACCATTTAAAATGCTTCAGGAAGCCGTCTCGTGCATATATTTTATCTCTGGCCTCAAATGCTGACTCCTCGGCCCTAGTAGCAATGATACTCTTTTCGAGAGCAAGTTGGCACCCGGCACACGACATCCCGTGTTCGATTTCGCCAGTTTGCTTATCGTAATAAGGAAGCGCACAAGCGCCCATGAAATTAAACTTTTGGTTTCGTTGCGAATTACTGAATTTGGTTTGCGCAGGTCCTTGGGGTAGCCGTTCACAAACCGAAATAGCCTGCGGAACAGAAACAATCGCAACGCGGGAATATGGAAATGAAGCCGCCGAATTCCCCACAAAGCGTACAAGGTTTCGTGCATAGAGCGTTGTAGAAGTCAAGTATGGAAATGTCAATGGCAAGTCGTGTTCTCAACAAGGCACAGAGAAGGTTCAGAGCGTGTGAGACTTATCATGCGATACTGCTTGAGAGAGTCTATCATTTGTCTCGACCTGAGATTGCCCTATCGAAACTTGAAGAGAGAATAAACATCCAACTGAAACAGCGTTTCATACAATAACTCGAGGGGAAGCCGGTCGAGGGCCCCAAGTCCATTATTCGCATCCCGCTGAAAAGGTGTTGATATTGACTGCCGAATCTTGGCGTGTTCAAGAGGCGATGGCCAAATCACGGAAAGACTGTAGTCTTTACGATGGTAGGCTGCTATTCAAATAATAGCATCAGTGTGCTCTTCGTCAAAGCAATATTCAGTGTCGGAGCGATATCCCTGGGGGATTGTAATAGCCATGCTCAATGCTTGCTGGTCCGCTGTGGAAGGGAGTGGGGCCTCACCGCCTTAGGCCTAAAGCCTAGACCCAGCGCATGAGTTCGCTCTGTCTGTGTCTTCTATGTTCTCAAAGCCCACTGTGGTTATGTAAATCTCTATCTGCACGGATTAACTATCGCATGTCGAGATTAATAATTGTAGTCGCTTCGCGATGACATGGTGTTTGTTAATGTTGGAGAAGAGCCAATGAGAGGCAAGACACGTCTCAGTCATCAGTCTTACTAAAAAGGATATATCCGTCTCGGATATATCTCAAATGGACCAATCAAAAGAGAGTAATTACGGAGGAGCTAACCATATACAGTCTAGCTTTGGAACGCTGATTACATCATGCTTATTGATGCTTGAGAGATCATATCGACCAATCAGACACTCGGAATGCAAAAGAGTCAAAAAGTCAATGATGTGTAAGGCCTTATTCAGCAGGTCTTTTTATATCGCGATACTTCACGAACATGCGATTTCTTCCTCTGATTAACTATAAAGCAATGTCATCTCCACCGACAATTGCTCAATGCTTTCTCGAAGAAACACCATCATCTTAACAATTGCAATCATCATTCCAGCACTTTTCGGATCAAGCTCAATAACGAACTTCATCAATCAGCTACAAAACAACATATTCAACACGTCTCGAAACATTTCAGAACAATTATCTATGCCCGTCCCATCAACCACAAGTGCTACAAACGCCGTCAAATCCGCAATGTCCAAACTCACACACGCAACCATCATCCCTCGCCGCTCTGCGGCTCGTGGTCACGTAGATCACGGCTGGCTGAATACCTACCACACCTTCAGCTTTGCCGACTACTATGATCCATCACATACGAGTTTTGGGGCTCTACGTGTTCTAAATGAAGATCGCGTCGCACCCAAGACGGGGTTCCCCACGCATCCTCATCGGGATGCGGAGATTTTTAGTTATATTCTCAGCGGCGAGTTGACGCATAGAGATAGTATGGTTAAGAAAGGTGCCGAGGGCGCTCAGGGAAAGGATTTTTATAGGATGAAGAGGGGTGATGTTCAATTTACGACTGGTGGAAGTGGTAAGTCTATCCCTAATGATCGAGTATATGAATCAACACTAACAGTTTATGAAGGTATCGCACACTCCGAGCAAAATGAACATGAATCAGAAACTGTTCATTTTCTTCAAATATGGGCCACTCCCTGGCGCCGCGGTCTCACACCGCAATATCACACAGTCTCATTCGACGAAGAGCTCAAGCGCAAGGCTTTCCTCCCCATTCTCTCTCCACTAGCAGCAGGTATAAACGCCACCGCCGCCGAAGAGAAGGAAGCCAAACCCAAGATCCCAGACACAATCCCCATTCATGCAGATCTCGTCATGGGCGCTGGAATTATCCCTGTTGATAGTCGATTCAAATGGAAAGTCGGCGGAGAGGGCGAAAATGGGGAATCCGTCGTGGAAAATAAATCCGATCGCAAAGTTTATGTGCATTTGCCCATGACCAAGAATGGACATGCGAAGATTAGATTGGATGGCAGAGAACAGGCGGTTTTGCATGAAGGTGATGGAGCATATGTGAAGGGGGTTAATGTTGGAGATGAGATTAGTGTGGAGAGTATTGGAGAGGCAGAAGCCGAAGTGGTGATTTTGGATAGTTATTAAGTCTGGTTACCAGCTTGAATTATAACTACAATATTTAGTCCGTTAATTTCATAGATCCAATTTGATACCGGTCAAGATAAAGGCATTCCTACTATAAGCTTGCATTTTTTTTAGTCCCATGACCCCTCGCCGCGAATACGAGATGCTTGGCAATAGCTTAAAAACACCTTACCTCTACACTCTTGCCATGAAAGTCATGAAATTCCCCCCCTTTTCGTCTATCTGCAGATTTCTATAAGCCATAGGTCTTCTAGAAAAGGAAACAATGTTTATCTTCAGGGCCCTTCGAATTTTCAAAGACGCCATCTTTGCCCGCAATCTTCCCCTACGCACACGCTTCCACCTCCTCCTTCTGCAACCCATCACATTACTCACGTACACCATCGAATGGGCCATATCACGCAAATTCCCTCACTCTCACGAGATTCATATTCCACTAAAAAGAGCGTCAGGGCAAACTGTCCGGGCAGTTATCTACATCCCCAAATCTGGCCTGACTCGGTCCACAAAGAAAGTTCCATTACATCTCAACATCCACGGCGGCGCATTCCTGGGCGGTTTACCAGAAGGAAGTGCACGCTTTTGTGCTGAACTAGCAGATAAAACGGGCGCGGTTGTGGTGTCGACATCGTACCGCTATGCGCCGGTACACACATTTCCTGATGCGCATGAGGACGTGCAGGATGTCGCGGAGTATCTTACCCAGAATGCGGAGAAGCTTTGGAATGCAGATCCTCGTCTCTTGACTGTTAGTGGATTTTCGGTTGGTGGGAATTTGGCACTTGCTGTTGCGCAGGGATTGGCGGGGACGGAGTTCGAGATTAGGGGGTCGACGACGTTTTATGCTGTGGTATGTCTACTCATATGTCCAATACACTCACACTCATCTTCTTGTACACTTTTGTATGATATGGAGAGTAGCTGATGAAATAGGTTGACTTCCGCCTCCCACCCTGGCTCAAACCCAAGCCGCCGGGCTTCCCAGAAAAGGATCCCCTGGCTTTCTTGCAGCCGCTTTTTGATGCCTACGCTGGACCTAATCGCGTACGAGATATGGAGAATTCCCTTCTACATCCGACATTGGCGAATATCAACACTCTACCGCAGAATATGTTCTTTGTCGTTGGAGGGACGGATATCCTGCGAGACGAGACGACAAGTATGACGGAACGGTTAAAGGCAGAAGCTAAAGCGATCAATCAGTCGAGACAAGTATCTGAGACGTCTGGGGGTCCAGATGGAATGGGTATTGTCGTGCGGACGGATATCTATGAGGGACAGATCCATGGCTGGTTAGAAAGTACGGTCACGTTCCATGCTTCGTTCGGAGGAAGTTTTGCTGACAATCAATGCAGTGCCATCTTTCGCTATTGATACTAATACTCGGACGAAAGCCTTTAATGATGCTATTGAGTTTCTGCGGAATGTTCATCAGGCATATGGGTTTACTGTATAATTTTTCCGTTCGGTGGAAGGCACTGTATACTACTCTAGCCTCTCACTTCTTGTACTAATATACACCTCTCAACTCAAATTGAAAATAAAATCCAGCTACCCGAAACTCTTTTCTTGCGTCTCCAACGTCCTGGTGAGCTTTCCATGACCTGTAGTCAACATAGAGAAGATATTAGGGTTAGACCCTAAATAGCCCTAAAGAGATTTCGATATGGTACATGTACTCTTACTCAATGAGCACAAGATATCGAATGACCATTAAGATAGTTTTATACCCTAATTCAAACTATAAATGTTCGGAACCAATAAGGCCAGTCCGAGACCCTAAATTTCTGCTTTAAGCCATGAAGATGGAAGAATTGATAAATTGATCCAGATCATTATCGAGTTATTTATCTGCTGTTTCTTCAATTATGAGTCTTTTTAGGCCTCAATGACTCGTTCTTAGGGCTTAGTGCTGGTCCTACAAACTAAGATGCCCCTAAACCTTCTATGATTGGGTGGCTAAAGTCTCTCAGGCTCCCCGCACCGACACTTTTCGCGTTCCCGAGACATCATCCATTTACTTTGTCACAATTAATCTACCCGCGTTTAAAGATGCATCTCAATATATATAATCTTAAGATACATATTCCACAATGAACACGATGAACACAATTGCTGCTGGTCGCCGCTCGCATCGCAAGTCGCGCACAGGGTGCACGCAATGCAAAAGGCGCAAAGTCAAGGTATGAAATGCGACTGCCTCCCGACGGACACATAACATTCATGGACGGATATAGTCACTAACTCAAATTCAGTGCGATGAAACCAGACCAAGCTGTCACAACTGTACAAGGCACATGGTATCTTGCTCCTTTAATGGTTCTCCAGCACCCCAACCCAGTCACAATGATACTAGCAATGACCAGCCTACTGCGCCGGTGCCTGTAGCGGCGCCAATGAGGCTAAACCAAGCACCGGAAAGTGCTACTGCTAGTCCAGCAGCCTCATGGCCTATATATTCATCACAGCCCTCACAAAGTCCTCAAGATCCGAATTTGGAGCCACAGACTCCACTAGCACCGGGTTTACAGGTGTTTGACATGGAACTTATGCATCATTATATGATCTCGACATGCTATACTTTATCTCGGAGTCCGGCCGTGCAAGCCGTCTGGCGCGACGAAGCGCCCCGAGTGGGATTCACGATGCCTGCTGTTTTGCATGCTATTCTGGCTGTATCAGCACTACATCTCGCGCGCTCTGATCCCTCACGACGCGCAAGCTGTCTAGCGCACGCGCACATGCATCATACCACCGCCGTTCGCGCTGTAACACCAAACCTGCAATCCTTAGCCTCAGACAACGGCGTCGGCCTTTTTCTCTTCTCCTCCTTAATATGCATATTCGCCTGCGCAAACGCCAAGTTTGAGAATAACAATTTCCTCGTCTTATTCGAAAAGGGCCATCTCGCCGAATGGGCGTTGTTGTTTCGCGGCACGAGAACGATCATTAATTACAGCAGTCACGACTTCCAGACTGGGATACTGAGTTCGATTTTTATGAATGGGGCCCGATCAGCGGCCGCTCGAATGGCGCAGTCTATTGATCAGGGGCAGGTGTATACATGGGAATTAAAGCGGATGATTACTGCCGAGTACGCGCACGATCCCCGAACGCGCAGAATCTACGACGAAACTGTAGACTCCCTAGGCAGGACACTGGCGGTTGCAATGAAGCCCGGCGAAGGGACAAGGCTTCAGACCGCCGATATATTTGCTTGGCTGCTGGAGGTATCAAATGAATACTTGGATTTCTTAGGGCAAGAAGAACCGGTTGCATTGATTATATTCGCGTATTATTGCGTGGCGTTACAACAGATTGAGTGGATGTGGTGGATGGACGGGCTGAGTAGTCGGCTGCTAATGCAGTTGTATACGGTGTTGGACGAGAAATATCGCGACTGGATAAAGTGGCCGCAGGAGCAGATAGGATTCCATCCTCCGGAGTCTATATAAATAATTCATATTATGTCTGTATAATTATAATGGTTATTTCGGAACAGGTGACCGAGCCCTCAACCGCGCTCCAAACAATTGAAACAATATAGGGATAGGCGATATCCCCAAAGCAATAAACGCGAGCAAACTATTCCCCCATCCATAACCAAGCTTGAGGTATAGATTTAACCCGCAGAGCGGGAGAAGACCACCAGCCAGACTTCGCAATACAGTCGAGGCAGCAATTGCGCTAGCAGCGTGTTTCGTGAATGCGTCCACCAGAAATGTATTGATACCCATGAGAATGGTTATCATTCCGTGCCCTGTCACAGCGTTTCCGATCTCAGGTACGATCCAATGGACGTGTTTGTCCACTCCCCAGCCGTAGATGAAGAGACCGACAGGGATACTCAGTGATCCGGGTAGAACGATATACCAAGGCAGCCTATCCTCCGGCTCGGGTTTTTCATTCTTTGCAATTTTCTTCTTGATTGCGCGATCGCTGAGGGTCCCTGCGTATAAAAGACCAAGTAGCATACCAACTCCGCTTCCCAGGAAGGAGAGACCGCTGGCTCCAGATGAGAATGCGTATTGCCCCTGAAACACCTCGGAGAATGTGGTGAACAGAATGTACAAAAGACCGTATAGAATGGCGATGTAGATGCACATTGATGCCACGATGGGAGAGAACAGAAGCATTCTGCTTGGTCGAACGAGGCTTTGTAAGAAGCGTTGTTTGGGTGGGACGCCATCGTCTAGACCTGACTTGTATCCATTGTCCTAGTCTCTTTTCGCAAGCGAGCTGCTTTACGTTCGAGCAGAGTCGGAGCATGGGTTTCGGGCACGACAAACCAGAAAGCGATTGCAGACACGCCGCCCTAGACATGACTATCAGACGACGAAACCAAACCCATGAAAAGTCCTAGAAAGAGCTAGGCTTACTACAATCGCCAATACCCAAAACACCCATCTCCAATTCGTGCCTTCAACCAGATATCCGCCCACAATCGGCCCAATAATCGGCCCAAACAACGGACCCATAGACCAAAGAGCCATAGCCCGTCCACGGCTTTCCGTTGGCATAATATCCGCAATTGTGCCACTTCCAATAGTCGTCGGTGTAACACCAGCAATGCCATCCAGAAACCGAAAAACAATCAACGATGCCATGTTAGGAGCTAGAGCGCTGGCGATGTTGAAGACCAGGAAGAGGACGTTGCAGGTATTGTAGACAATTACACGGCCACTATATTCGCTCATGGGTGCGACGATGAGAGGACCGAATGCGAAGCCTAGAATGTACACGGAGACGACGAATGTTGCGAGAACGGTGGAGTTGGAGTTGAAGTCGGTCATTACCAGGGGGACACTGGGGGCGAACATTGAGGATGCGAGTGGACTGTCATATTTGTAAGAAAGTAGATGATAAAAATTGAACGTTAACTTACGTTAGGAATGTGACAAAAGAGACCATGGCGACAATACTCCATCTTCGTCGAACACTCCAGTTCAACGGATTTGTAGGATCTTGATCGGCAGGTTCGTCCCAGGACACCACTAGACCTACATCAACTCCCGCATCTTGTCCGGTATCTTTCTTCTCTGTAAGAGGCGTCTCATGATTCGATGTGAGACCCTGTGGTTGAGGTTCAGGTTGGGATTGAGGATCAACCGACATGGTACTGGCTTTCGGCTTTCCGAGGTTCTGGAATATGTACAAGTAGATTTCAAACATTTGGACCTAGGGAGAAGAGCTTGGCAGGCTTATATTTACGACAGCAAAGCATGAATAATAATTTGATTACTTCGTATTTCGTATTCACTGTCCATTTCTGGACTGATATAGACAGAGCTCGTATTCGGGTTCGGGTGTCGATGGGCTTAACTAGGGTTTTGTCGAGATAAACGCCTGTTCCGTTCCTCACTTAGATCCATGTATACATCACATCAAAACGGTCTATACGGTGCCATTATCTGATCCCTCTAGCCTAGTAAGACTCAGATAATCCGTTTCTTTTCTGATAGTACTGCACTTCCCTGGCAAGTACCAGATCGCCCAAACGCCCAGGACGACTACCATCTGAAAGCCATCGAATGCATAAGACGGCCATTCATTCTCAATAAGAAATGCAATTCCACCGGCCATAGTCAAACGCATGATATTGCGGCCGAAAGCAATAATGCTAGTTGACAGACCAAATAGCTGATTCCAACGCTTCCAATTGGCCATTGCATGTTTACTGGGTTCTGTTGGGTGATGTTTAAGTCGAATCATAATGCAGATATTTTCTGCAAAAATGAAGCCCCAGAAAGCAGTTTCAACAACATAGACGGCAATTGTGATCTTTGATCCGATTGCGATTGTTGCTATGGACGTAGATCCCACGGTCATTATGCCACCGACGGCTTGGATAAAAATCAAGACCGTGTTGATGCTGAGGTAGAGTGGTTGCTGCCATGAAATAGGAACCCAACAGAAATCTTCTGCGTCCAATGTTCGGGCAAACTCGGACTGGGTCAAATTGACAGAGAACATGATCAAAGTCGGCCCTAGCAGCAAGAAGACTGATTGCATGCCATATGCAGCGCGATTACAGAGATCTTGTGTGGAGAGCAAACGAGCCGTATAGCCTGCTAGTTGTGCTTTGCATTATTGGTGTGTGAGTTTATGGACAATGAACGACAATGGATGACTTACCCAATGCTCCAAGAACAAAGAAAATGCCAGCCCAGGTCTTGGCTTGAAAGATTCGCACTGTATGAATGAAAACAAGGCTTGAGAAGAGGATAACGCCTATTATTGCGAGGGGAAGATTTGGTGTATATAGGTATAGTTCACATGGTGAAGTGGCCATCTTGACCGGATATTGTAGTATGCCAAGAACTCAAGAAAATATAAATAGAACAGCTGATTGTATCTGTGCCTGTCATTGAGATGAAATGTCCTCGAAACCATCATTCTTATAGAAACAATTTCCCAGGCAGCCATAATTCATGGTACATGGCAGATAAGTTTATTTTCTCTGGGCCTCACATTTGAGACTGAGAATCTGCAATACGGACCATCGGTCTCTTTGTCCGTTAAAGAGGATCGACAGCTCAGCCCAGTCTCAGAAACCGTGGCTTGCATGTGTTAACTTCCTAAAACATATTTCAGTAGGCTTCAACATAAACCTGCTTCACCATCACTCATCTATTGCGAGTTTCAAAGTGATTGGCCCTTCTTGCGTGGACCGCAATCCGAGCCTTTGAAGTGTATATTAACTTAGGGCTTGTGCTCGTATTCGGGTTCGGGTTCGTATTCGATATTCTCTTTGTATGGGGATAATTTAGATTCAGACTATCTCTGATACGTACTACTTGTCATTGATCTACGATGAGGGGCTAGTTATGATGAATTAAATGATCGACATTGATAGCATCATGAGCTAAGTTAGAGTCTCTAGACGGTACGTAACACCCAACTTTTCTGATACATGTTGGCTGCCTCTAAGTGTCGCACTAAAAATGAGGGTGCTGAAAGAAACGGGGATTGCGTGTTTTCGCATGACTCGAATGGTTACCCATGTCAGGTGCTACGTGCTACGTGCTACATATATAAATGCTTTGTATCTGGACTCACAATCAATCTATTGATTGTGATACACCATCTCTCGTTGACCACGATGGCTATTATGGCTATTCACACTCTGCTTGACCAAATCAACATCTCGTTTGATGCAAAGTTCGTTCTGATAGTCGCGATATCTACAGTAATTCTATTCTACTCCGAATGTGGTACTTCGAGCTAACAATAACAGGCGATATTTTATCCCATCTCCACGGCCATTTACAATGTCTACTTCCACCCATTAAGCCGTTTCCCCGGCCCAACCTCCCACGCCATTTCTCGAATTCCATACTTCTACCGTACGATAAACGGGACTCTCCCCTTTGATATGCTCGATTTCCACAAACGCTACGGAAACATCGTCCGCATCGCGCCCGACGAGCTCGCATTCTCACACCCCGACGCATGGAAGGATATAATGGGCCATAGGAACGGCCAAGAAGCCGAAATGGCTAAAGCCATGTGGTTCTATCGTCCCATCGAAGAGCCTACACACATCGTCAACGAGACACCTGAGCAGCACAAGAATTTACGCCGGCAAATGGCCCATGGATTTTCGGAGAAGGGTATGAGAGATCAAGAATCGCTGATTCGGAAATATGTCAATCTACTAGTCGAAAAACTGCATGAGCAGAGTAGCAAACCTGGAGGCAACCCGGTTATTATGTCAGACTGGTACAATTTCACCACGTTCGATATAATTGGTGACTTGGCGTTTGGAGAGCCGTTTGGCTGTCTCTCCGGCTCAAATTATGATGACTGGATCAAATCTATATTTGACATGGCTTATATCGGCTCAATCCTACAGGCTCTGTCGTTTTATCCGTTGTTGAAGCAGACTCTTTTGTCTCTTGTACCCAAGTCGGCTCAGGACGCTTATGAGAAGCACAAGGTTCTCACCAAGAAAAAGATGCATCGTCGAATGGCTATTAAGGAGGAACGGCCGGATCTTATTGAGGGTCTTTTGAGGAAGAAGGATGAATTGGTAAGAGCCCAGTGTACTTGGTGGATCTCTTTATCTAATGAATTCGTACAGAACCTCGATGTAGAACACCTCGTCGCAAATGCTGAAATACTGATCATTGGAGGCTCCGAGACAACAGCGTCCTTGCTGTGTGGCGTAACCTATCTAATATTGGCGAACCCAGAAGCTTACCAAAAGCTTGTACACGAAGTCCGCTCAACATTCCACAGCCCCGAAGAAATCGACTTGATCAGTGTCGGCCGTCTTACGTATATGCTAGCCTGTCTTGACGAAGCATTGCGCATGTATCCTCCGGTGGCTAATGGGCCGCCACGGATTTGTCCGAAGGGCGGAGCTAGGGTTCTAGGGGAGTATATCCCGGAGGATGTAAGCTATGGTACGCATGATACTGCGAGACTAAATTGCTGATTACATGATACAGACATATGTCGCCATTCACCAATGGGCAATTTACCGGCGCGAAGAATACTTCTCAGATCCAAATACATACCACCCTGAGCGATTCCTTGGGGACCCGCGATTCTCAAATGACCAACGCGAGGCCTTCCAACCGTTCCATTTCGGTCCGAGGAACTGCATTGGACGAAAGTAAATTCCTTCCTTTGATGAAAAGCGAGAAAAGGGATGAGACTAATATATGAATAGTCTTGCATATAGCGAAATGCGTTTAATCTTGGCTCTAATCATATTCAACTTTGATCTAAAGCTTGCGGATGAGAGCCGAGACTGGATCAAGCAGAAGAATTATTTGACGTGGTATAAGCCACCGTTGAAGGTGTGTTTGACGCCGAGGAATGATAAGTTATGATAGCTTCATGATCAAGATTCACACGGAAGGAGATGTGGAAGTTCCCTTTTCAAGCTCATCCCCATCCGGGAGGCTATTTATTATAATTAGTTGGGTGTGATCACGATCGGGAATTCTTTATGTTTATCTTTAACGGTCGAATCCTGGATGCAAGCGAAGGGTTTATTTATATGTATTTAAATATATGTAGTTGAACAAGAAAGGGGATGGGGCACCTGATGTACATATGTAGTATACACCAATATTAAATCATCATCATCCGGAACCACCAGACGATTCAGGATATACATTCGGGCTAGATATTAGTTTGCGTCCATCTAATCTATGTAACATCAACTATCGTGCTTGATTACTCAGGGATTCGTGATACTTACCCCGCATATCTGAAGGATTTCAAGCCCTATATCTGCTAGGCCTGTTCAGAAAGTGGGAAGGATGAACCTCAGTATACTCATACGTACTTATTCAATCTTCGTCAATTGTAAATATTTTCTGTCAATAAAGCATACTTCAATATTTCTGAATAAAAAAGATCCAAAAATGGAACCCCTATTCCCCAACCCCCGCCGCGTCATAACCGGCCACGACGACCAAGGCAAATCCATATATATAGACGATAAACAGATCCCCATGTTCCGCACGCCTTTTAACTGCGGCTTTGCCGTTTGGTATCAAACGTCCAGATTTTGGACTGATCTCAATGGTGAATGAAAGGACCCTCTCGTGCGAATTCCAGGGTCGTCATCGAGTGATAGTGCGGTGGCGGTTAGGGCTGTTGATTTTCCGGCTAAGGCGAAGACAGTGCGTTATCTTACGACTTATAGAACGATTACTGCCGTGATGATTCGTTCGAAAGGAAAAGAAGACTGACAGGCTCAGTATGAGTAGCGCTTTCATCGGACGGTATCGTTGGATTCTGGAGTTGTATTCGAAGGTGAAATGACCTGGTAAGCTTGAATGCTTTGATTGTATTGTTCTTCAACAGTTTTCGGTGTTCTCAATTTATGATCCCAACTTTTATAGCTACCTCGACAACGGAGTCGAAATCACCTTCAAAAAAGGCGATCTCTGCGTGCAGCGCGGCACAATCCACGGATGGGAGAACAAGACGGATAAACCGGCTCGAATTTACTTTTTCGAAACAGGTACGAGCTTATCTCAGTTGCGGTCGTATCAAATTTTGAATCGAATCGTTATTCTAAAGACTATATTCGTCACAGCGGCCAAACCGGTCAATGTAGCAGGGAGGACGCTCACAGCAGATGGGGTGGATTTTGGAGATCATGAGAACTTACTTAAGAATTGAGGATCTATAATGAGATATGGGCGGGTAATGATATGAGGTGAAACGTCAATCAATGAAATATAAAGTCTGATTCTTCTGCTTTCCTATCTCTTTGGCAGACGTTATCCAAGTATGACGCATCGAAGGCGCTAGAGTGTACGTACTGCCACCCACATATGCAACAAGAGATCTGCAGTATGGCATGTTCATGATACTGAGGACAGACCTACACCTGCGCATGACAATAGCTCGCAACAGAGTTTCTGTCTAGTGTCATGCTTAAAGTAACGTCAGTCCGAGATGGCCCCCTCTCGCAAGCCTAGCTAGATCTGTCTGGCAATGCGAGATGCATTTTCAAAATCGCATATATGGGCATCACACTTTACCAGTTCAGACCAGTTGAGTAATGGCTTCCCCTTTTGGGGAAAATACTAGTAGCATACTCGTACACAAACTGATAGGTCGTCTTAGTGATTATCAAGCACCGGGTCTTTACACCCAGACTTGTGTTTGGATTTCTATATTGACATCCATAAATAGAAGCAGACTCCTTTTTGATATGACTCTGGCAAGCAACCTTAACTTTTCCAGTAAGCACTACGTAAAACAACAGATTGTGGATTCACTCTTGATAGCGGGGCGTCAGGGTCACATATTTATACGTATACGTAAAGCTCGAATTAATGTAGGAAGGTAATTGTGAAGACTTAGTCAACCATATTCTGCTTTGGGAAAGTATGTGTTTATGGACTGACCTTGTCATGAGCATAGTTATACGTACATACGGGCATATGCATGCATACGTGGACTTCCAAGAATTTCCTCGAAGTAAGAATATGCACTAGAAGTCTGGAACCATACTTAGGTAAATGGAAAAATCCAAGCGTTTAGTCATTCGTCTGCCTGCAATGTCTCGCTCCGATGGTTTTAAGTAGCCAGTTAGGGTTGCATTCTACTAGCCCGGACCACTTTACCAACACCAACACCAACACAAACTGGACAGCTGGAGCCTTTAGAAATCAATAAAAAAATTCGACCTTATCGGAAGTGTTGGGTCAATTCGAAATGTGTCAGACAAATCATCCAAATACATACGAAGATACGGAGTATATTGCCCAGAAAATGATGATACATATCTAACCAGATTCAGATGTTGGCTTGCAGTAGTCTTGCTATTAATAGGCTTTCTTCATCTTCTTCAGGACAATTCGATCGGGGCAAAGCCTTCCATGAGGTGAGTTTCAAGGGTTGCAATGAAAGCATGGCATTTGCATGGCGGTCGGTATTTTCGAGGTTGATTGGAGGAATGATCCAGGGACGAACTTATGATTGGGGCCGAGATGCATGACATGCCAGGTTGCCGGATTCATGTTTCAGCGATGATTATGCTTAATCTTGAAACTGTCAATTTTATTGAAGGAATCTAGAAAATCATGTAAGACCTCTTCTCTAGAAGTTGGCATACATTCACATACTCAAGAAATGAGAAGAGGATGGACGAAGTCCTCAAAGATCGAGAAACTAGACCCCAAATAAACTACACACCACCAAGCGCCAACATGTTTGGGGTCTAATTCCCTGAAACGCTTACCCCCTAAAGCACCCATCTAAACAGGAGTAAACACTGAGACACGCCCCAGCGACTGGATATCGCTGGCTGATGACCAACTGCCGGACCCTCTTTCTAACCTCTTTCAAAATTAGAGATCATACCCTGATCCATGTGTCGACTAACGAAACACGCAATTTAACCAATTACAAATTAATGCGAAAATTTATGCTGTTTGACCAGACCACTGACAGACCACATGTTATTTTGTTCGAGGGTCTTTGTTAGGACCCTGATGGTCCCCCGAATTTAGTCGAGAACAAAGACGTAAAGCAGAATACTACTCTGCTATCCTCTTTTTTGACAATGGATCCCAAATACGGCTCGGTCGGAGTGTCATGTTCGGTCAAACAGGTAGCTCTATTTGCTCGATTCGGTTTATACCTAGCTACGTAGGTACCGCTTGGTTGCTGACTTTTACGTACTAATTAACATACGACGTACGTGATATCAAGCTAAAACAAGAGATTGAGTGTTGGTTACTAGTCAGGATACCCTGTCCAAGCTATAATTAGGTAGGGCTCATGTGTGTATAAAAAGTGGTCTATGTCCCACCGACCTCCTGATTTTGCTTCGAGGTGAATAGGAACGAGTTCAGTACAGAAAGCAACTTGACCAGGATGAAGCAAACCACTTCCCTCCTCCTCTCAGCAATCGCTGCAATCAGCAGCTTGAGTGGCCTAACAGCCGCCCAAAAACTCGCCTTTGCACACGTCGTCGTCGGCGATACCGCAGCGCACACGCAATCAACCTGGGAAAACGACATTACCCTCGCCCACGACGCTGGTCTAGACGCCTTTGCTCTCAACGGTGGATATCCTGACAGCAACGTCCCCAAGCAAATCGCCAACGCTTTCGCTGCCTGTGAAGCACTCGCAAATGGCTTCAAGCTTTTCATTTCCTTCGACTACCTAGGCGGTGGTCAGGTTTGGCCTGCTTCGGAGGTTGTATCCATGCTGCAAGATTACGCCAGCTCAGATTGCTATTTGAAGTATGACAACAAGCCGTTTGTCTCGACTTTTGAGGGAACTGGAAACATCGCGGATTGGGCGCAGGGAGGCGCGATTCGCTCGGCGGTTGATGTGTACTTTGTGCCGGATTGGACTAGTTTGGGACCTACTGGGATTGCTCAACATCTCGATAATATCGATGGATTCTGTACGTCCCCTTTTATCTCTGTCTGAATGGAATTTGGCTAATGGTATGTAGTCAGCTGGAACATGTGGCCTGCAGGTGCTGCCGACATGACCGACGAGCCTGATCTTGAATGGGTCAACGCCATTGGGTCCGGCAAGACTTACATGATGGGCGTTTCGCCGTGGTTCTTCCACAGCGCAAGCGGAGGGACTGACTGGGTTTGGCGTGGTGATGATCTGTGGGCTGACCGATGGAACCAAGTCATGAGCGTTCAGCCTCAATTCGTCGAGTACGTCCCTCTTTTTCCTCAGGGTCACTATTGTTGCTAATGAGTATGTAGAGTCGTCACATGGAACGACTGGGGTGAAGCCTCCTACATCGGACCCTTCGTGACCGACAGCGAAGTGCCCAGCGGCTCATCCGTCTACGTCGACAACATGCCCCACGAAAGCTTCCGCGACTTCCTGCCTTACTATATCGCCACCTTCAAGGGCGACACATTCGACATCAGTCGCGACCAAATGCAATACTGGTACCGTCTCGCGCCCGCCGCCGCAGGCAGCGAGTGCGGCGTATTAGGCAACGATCCGGACCAGGGCCAGACTGCCGTGGACGTCAACTCGGTTGTTCAGGACAAGGTGTTTTTCAGTGCATTGTTGATGTCTGCTGCTACTGTGACTGTGCAGATTGGAAGCAATACTCCTGTGTCGTATAATGGTGTTGCGGGTATCAACCACTGGAGCCAGGACTTTAATGGTCAGACTGGTGCGGTTACGTTTAGTGTTCTCAGGAATGGTGCTACGGTTAAGAGTGGTACTGGAGCCGAGATTACTGCTTCGACTTCGTTGTCGAATGGTTGCACTAACTACAACACTTGGGTTGGTAGTTTCTAGATTCTGATACCTATCTAGGTAGAAGCGTGGATGTGAACTGTACATAGTTGGTTCGAATGTGTATATGTGATAGTATGAGCTGATTCTTAGAATAAACGATATCTAATAGTACTTCGCGGGCAACATGAACTGCTTCGGATTTCCCGGCATCTTCCTTGTCTAGTTAACCGACAAGGTACACTACCTGCCTCTCACACCTGGGCAGCCCAAACATGTGAATTCAAGAAAATATTCACCTTAAAAACTCGTTCAATATCCAATTTGTAACCAGGCATCTATGTAGAGTCCAGATCTTCTCCACATCCGTGTTTGTGCGTTATCCCTGACCGTCCTATGCAATAGCGAAGTACGATCCTTGCCGAGGTCATCGGCAGATGATGCTATGAACATGGGTCGATGAATAAAGCCGGGGACGTTAATCAGAACGAAGATGATTCTTATCGATAAATCATCAAAGTGATTTGGTAAAAGAAGACAACCTTGGAAGGCTAGTATGTTCGAGATTCTGGGGTGGTAGAAGTAGGGCATGAGCGACACGTGACACTGCCAAATATGCCTATCCATCTTCATGTACCACAGTTCCTCGGGTACATGTACCCAAGGGTTATGTACATAGGAGGTACTCCGAAGACATGATAACAAGTCCTCAATCCTCAGCCCTCCTCACCAACTCAGAACATATCAATCCCAACCGACCCAATTCATCAATCTGCACAACATTTGCGGGGTAAACTAGATGTACCCCGACTTTTTTCGACTCACCCTTGCAAGTGCTTATGCTTACCGTACAGCGTCACCTTCAACTTGCGGCAAACAAAACCGTCCTCGCCTCGGTCACATTCTCTTCCGTTCGAACTGCCTTCCGATGATAATGTATAACGATACGTAATAAGAATCCAGAATTGCGGGGTTTTGATGTTCCGAGCGAGGATCCATCGTACGTGCTGTAATGCGAATACAGTTTTACGGTACGTACAAATACGGCAGCTTTTGCTAGCTAAGGAAGGAAGGTAAAAATGGAGCCGTCCCCATTTGCACGTTTTTTTTTGTGCGTACCGACCGTCGCCGATGAGCCGACGGACCGACTTCTGCCAAAGAAAAGCTCCACGGAGAGATAGATACATTCGTCGCAGATTTGGGTTTTCTTTCTTGTTTGTGAAGTAGACATTATTGTCTTCGTATCGGTGTGAGATAGAATTGTTCTGACTCTGTAGTAGATTAATAATTGCTAGCAATTCACAGGCAGAGTCAAGGAGTCATCGGGATCGGTTAAGGTGCGCATTCCATCGGGTAAAACAAGGTTTTGGTTGGAGACTGGAAGCGCGTCTATTGGCTGGCTAATAACTGCACCTCATTACCCGGTTTATACTAATTACTCCATACGCCGTTTACTGGCTGGCATTGGCACAGTACAGAATCACTACGTGGAGTACCGACGGAGGTCTCCGTGCCTGGTAACTTGTGTACTATGTAAGTTACGGTAAATGAACTCTCGGCCTGATTGGCTGGAGAATTTGTGGGGGGCCCCCCATCTCTCTCTTTCCGTTTTGATCACGGAGGAACGAGGTAGCACTCTTCCTGCCTCTTCACCACCTTTGATTTTTACTCAATCTACTATGTACGCATATGAGGCGGAACGCCGGGGGATTATCGGATTCGAGCTTCATCGTGCTTTGCAGGTGGCTTCTCCTTTATTAGAGGTACATGCACAGTTGCACGCTTATTGCTTTTTCTCCCTGGCTTTGCACGCGGCTCACATGTTCCACAACGCGGTCTCAAGTACGAAGTACCCGAATACGTGTTCCCCTCTCTACCTGAGAATTTCTGATTTACTTAAGGAGTTTCACTGTTACACATGATTTCATGATCACTATGTCCTTGCCACAGACCAGAAAATAGACAGCGAAAGAGCACAGATCGCGGAGATGAGCCCGATGATGGGGCTAGCGACGTTAGTCTGCCTTCCCCGGGCCTCGGACTTGCCTCTCGGATTCTGGGGCACATGTACGATCCAGCCTCGCTCGCAGGACAGGACAGCCAGTTGGACCGGCTATTTTGCTAACTGTTATGAAGCCGTGCAACTCGTACGTAGTCTACACTAAGTAGCAAGTGGCCAACCATACTGCCAGCTAATCGAATGGTTACGTCGAATCCAAGAATGACTCGTGTGTTTTTGGGGTGTGTGTGTGTCTCGGTCTATCTTTCGGGAACGTTACCGGTCCATCAGACAACTCAGATTTATAATAATCCTCGTGCTCCGACTTATTCCTCATCATATCAGAAAAAAATTCAAAGAAAAGAAAACATATCATACCGGATCAAGGGAGACTATAAATATTTGGCCTCGCATGGGGGTTGAAAGATTAATTCGCTCTTTAACTTTTCCAAGCCTCCACAGTCGCGGTGCCGGGATGATGTTCTTCAATCAATGCTACCCGTCGGCTAACTGCCTACATAAGTCGTCCTTACAGATTCTCGGTTATTGTACTTTTATTCTTCCTGCAGTGACCTGCACTCCTCCGATCGCAAATTGAAATTAACTACCTGGTAGTAGTGGTACGGTAGTATCACCTGCCCATGGAGGGAATTTAGATTAAAGCCAAGACTGCCCACCAGCCAGAACCTACGAGACGAGGGAACGAGTTTACGGCATTTCTGTTTTATCTCCCCAGCACTGGCCAACTCATCAGTGACATTGACATTGGCTTCACCGAGCCGCTGTTTGTGATTGAAGAAGAAAAAGAAAAAAGAATACGAGTTACGTGCGTAGTACGTACACGTTCTAGGACTGTCGATCGTGCAACTCCTTGCATGCCCAATGATCCTTTTTGTACATAGACGGCAGTAGTAGATGGTAACAGACAAGTAAGTATAAGTACAAATAGTCGGGCTGTCTCTGCTGATATTCCGCCGAATCCCGGGTGCAGCCCGAGAAAGCATCGAGTACATAGTATATACTGGCACGTTTCTTACAGCGTACCGTACGGTAATCGGTACGGGCCAAGTATTGCCGAGTGGGCACGCCTGCCAAAACGAGAAGTAAAGCAAGTCGACGTACTAGTATATATGAATACGGCGAGTAAAATACATCGGGCATATCTCCGCGAAATTGGGATTCAAGGAAAAACCGGGGAACCCACTTCTTGCCCCGTGGACCTAAACTAGACTAACTAAACAAAAACCCAAGCATTCCTCCCCAGAAATCCCATCTGGGCGCTTTTAGTTCCTTTTCGCTCTTTTCTGCTGCCATACCAAGGTACATCAAGGCAGTCAGTCTACTGTGCTTGACTATTTTTACTAAACTACTATAGTCTCGATCTGACGTGTGTGGTCACTGTGGTGGTAGTGTGCTTGCAGTGTTCCGACTTCCCCGGATCCACCTTCTCCAGCGACCGACCGACCGACCAACATCGCAATTGACAGCTTCACATCTTTCGCTCCCGATCAATTGTACCTGCCAACTACTACCGTGAATGTCTTTCAACACTAGAAAACGAAGGCACCAACACCCCAGAACCTCCTGAAATGCGCTCCAGCATCGCCTGCTCTCGGTGCCGCCGAAGTAAGATCAAGTGCGTCAATGCCGGAATAGACACCACATGTCGTGCCTGCGAGGCCTCGCACAGGGAATGCGTCTATCCCGCCCCCGCCGTTGGTGGGGGAGGTGCGAAACGCGATCTTGCCGCTACGCTTGATGGCGAAGAGCGGAATGGCACCGAATGGGATAATCCGAAGCGTCAACGGTCGAGGAAAGTTACTGGAGGCTCGGGTTCTGCTGGTAAGGACGGCGGTAAGAATCTAGTAGATGTCCTCGACTCGTCAATACTGTCTCCCAAAGTATGGGACGCTTTGTCCAAATCGTTCCAGACACAGTTCGCGACTATCCTGCCGTTCATCGATTCGACCACCTTGAAGAATCAAGCTGGACAGCTCGCTGCACCTCAATCGGATGCCCAGTCGAATCATTCCGAACATCATCCGCATAGTCCGCCGCCGAGGACGCAGCTTCCTCCCCTAATACTGCTGGGTGTATTGACGCTTACCGCACGCTTTCACCCCCAACTGGTAGCCTACCACTCCCCGGCATCGTCCGGCAATCCGTCCAATCCATCCGCCGCCTCCGAGTTCTACGCGTCAGCACTACGATCCCGTCTCGCCGGCCCCGATGGCATGGGACTAATGACGGCAGATTTGGTGCATGTACAGGCGTTATTGATGTTGGCTTTGCACGAATGGGGCATGTGCCGAGGCAAGAGCGCCTGGCTCTATGTCGGTATCGCAATCCGACTGGCTCAAGCTATGGGCCTGTCGTACGAACTAGAAAACGATCCATTCTCTTCTGCTACCGCCCGCGGCGAAGCGAACCGCTACGCAGCTCTCAAGGTTGAGGCCGATCATTTCGGAATTGTGCAACGGCAAAAGGAACAGCCAGAACAAAGCTCCGACGATGTGATTTTACAGGAAACGAAACGAAGGACGTTTTGGGCTTGTTTTATTATGGATCGATGTCTAAGCAGCGGCAAGCATCGGCCTCGAATGGTAAAAGTTCGGGATCTAGATATTCAGCTTCCGAGTGACGACGCTTTCGCTTTTGGCGAGCGGGTACGCACGTCCAAGTTATCGGATAGTCCGGCACGACGCGCTTCTAGCTTCGATGGCCCCGGTGGGCAAATTCCAAGTTTGCGACAAAGTGTGCCATATGGTGAGGATAACCTACGCAATGGCTCAACAGACTCAAAGTCTTGGTCTCCAGTCTCCAAGCGTATCGATTCTGATCATGATATTGATCGCTGGGAGATCGGCGCCCAAGAGTCTCTGTTGAGTCGCGTTATTCGAGTCATTCGAATTTGGGGTAGTATCGCCAAATGGGCGTGCGCCGGAGGCAGACAAAATGAAACTTACGGTCCATGGCAACCCGAATCAAGCTTCTCTAAGCTGAGATCCAAACTCGCCGAGTTTCAGGAGAGTTTACCCAGAAAATTGCAGTACTCGCAGCGAAGTACAGATGGACACAGTCAGAATGAACATTCTCTGTCAGCTTATATGGTCATGCATGTGGTCTATTTTTTGTCACTGATCGTCTTGCACCGAGCTTATCTGCCATTCCTGCCTCTTCGCTGCAACGAGCCCGTCGGCCCGCTAGATGAACCGACATTCCCTCGTGAACAGTATGTCGTGCCAGATGGGTTCTGGCGCGAAAGCACCAGAGAACTCTTCCGAGCTGCGAGGAATATGATGGACTTGGTCATCGCTTGTCAAGAGAGAGGCGTTCTTGTTGAAACTCCGCTTGTTGGGTTTGCTATTTACAATGCAGCTTTCATTGGACTGTACGCAGCTCACTTCAGCCACATGGATGTTGACGGCTATCTATCTCCTAGACAGGCCTTGTCACCTACATCAACGGGCATGTCTATTCAGCCGCATCTACCAACGCGAAAATCGCTTGATATTCTGCGTGATATGCGGCCACGTCTCGGTCTAGCGACTGGCTGGTTCCGTACGCTCAACAGGTTACATACCTACTTTGTAAAGGTCAGGAAGGATTTTGTCAAGTCTCGCTCCCGCAGTGGCGACAGCCTTCACAGCCATAGCCCTCTGGGCTTGAGGCCAGTACGAGAGGGTGGACTAGGAGGTGGATTAGAAGAGTTCAAGCTTCTGGAAAAGATCTTCCTCGAGTTTGGAAATATCGATGATCAAATACCAGAGGCTGGTTCTCTGGACGAAGATGGCACAAGCACAATCGCTGCAGCAGAACGTGCAGGCAGGCTTTCCTTGAGCGAAACAGCCAGCAATGCAGTGAAAAGCGAGTCGGGTGACTCCACCATGGATGGCATGCAGCAGAAGCGCGACTCTTGGGTCACTGTCAACAGTGCAAAGAACCTGCCTCCCCCTCTACCTCTTACCCCTTCCGCTTCCGATGGAGACATCCCCAGAACCGAGATGGATCGTCGCCCAAGTCTACCTCTACCATCTCGACCAATGCCAACCCAATCATCTTCTTCATATCCTTTTCCGTCGATCCAACAACACCAAAATTCAATCTCTTCAACTGCGTCGCCAAGTCTGCCGTCTCTTACATCGCCGAGTGCATTCAACTCCCCCGGCGCAGGCCAAAACAATCAACAACCCCCATCATCCTCATCTCATCGCCTCCAACCCCTCAACTCATGGCTCCCTCCTCACCAACAAGGACCTCCACCGCCCCCTTACTCTCAAAACCTACCATCCATCAACGCCGCAACCTCAAACAGCCACTCACCCTACCCACCCATGCTCCCACCACCAGGCTCCTCAGCAGCACCACCCCCTCCAACCCTGACCGCACCTCAACAACCGCCCTCAACATCCGCAGCATCAATGGGCTACGCTCCAACCCCAGTCTCAACAGCCGGCGGAGGCGGAATGATGGACTCGATCCTAGACTACTACCACCAGAGCATATGGTCCACCAGCCTCGGCGGCGACGATGTAGTCGCTTTCCTTGCTGATGGAAGCTTTGAGCAGGGCCACAGCATCCCCCCCTCTGAAGTCGGTTCTCCGAGTGGATGGTTGAATGCGTTGTGGAATGAGTTTCCTTGATTCTTCCCTTTCCTTTTTTCTATCTGTACTATTAGATGCTTTCCTACATTGCGGCAATTTTCTTGTTCCTTACGCTGTACGCTACATGGATTCACATATGTCCATTTGCCGCGCTTTTGACATATTCTCAACCACAAATTTCCGTCATGTTTTTGGTTTCTCGTTAGCAAGTTGGATCTATTTGATCGGATCGGATCGGATTGGATGGGGCTGTATCAAAAAATGCTTGCTTTCTTGTTTATCCACTTATGTACATGCCACCATCCCTGACCCCCGGGTACGCTTTTCCTTGTCACGATGATTCATGATTCTTCTCTCTTATCTCTGTTTCGTTTCTCCCTGACTCAAGGGCCCGGCGCGTTTTCTTTGTTTTTATGCATGTCCCCTTTTTACCTATAATGCGGATTATTTCCTCTAGTCAGCTTTCCGGTTTTTGGTTTCTGGTTTTCGCGGGGGTTTGGTTTACGGTTCGGAGAAAAAAGAGGGAAAAGTTTTTTTTTTACCTTTCTCTGGTTCTGATTTGTTCCTGACTTGGTTTTCAATGAGAGTTATTTGGACATGAAGTAAAATACAGGGTTTTTCTCCTTTTCCATACGATGCAATGTTCGGGTCAAGTCATCTATACCTTTGTATGTACGTATGTATCTATCTAGGCTCAAAAAAGAGTACTTGAGGGCATCAATATCTTGATTGTTTTTTTGTCGGCTGTTTACATGCATCCAGCCTGGTAACTAGTAGTAAGCGATGGTATATGATGAATCAGTCATCAATAATAGCGTCGTGACGTACAATCATTCCTCTTCTTGAAGCCCAATGTCAACTCCGCTGCGATACTTGAAATTCAAAAAAGTTGAAAAATTGGGGAAACAGAAGCGAGGATATCTGAAGTAATCAAAACATAAAAAATAACGACACCAAAGAAGAAGAAATACAAAATTGATAGTGAGCTATTTTTAGTCCTTTGAAAAGTATATAAAACAGCGGAGCAATAGCAGAAAGAAGAAGGAAAGAAGACTTGAATTGTAATGGTCAACGTTAAGACTGATTGATTGATACATGTAACAGATACTACTCCAGTTTGCCAGCTGCGTAAGGATGAAGCGACAACACGTTCGTAGTAGATAATGGATGCCTTCTTTTGCTGGGTACTGGGTATTCAATACATAGATAAGGTAGAGACACCAAGTGGAGAAAAAGTTAGCGATATTGTCCTCCCGGTCCTCCTCCAAGCATTGCGCCGCGACCATCGCTGCCACCGGCGCCGCCGTTGGCGTGTGCGAGCATTTCCAAGAGATGTCTTGAGGATGGTGGTGGACCGCCTGCTGATCCACCGCCGAAGCCGCCGCCATTCTGTCCGCCCATGTTGAGCATTGCTTCGTGGCTGTGTGGACCAGGCATGAAGCCACCGGATGGTGGTGGAGGGGGTCCGTTCATGTTCATGTAACCCGGCGGAGGCATCATGCCAGGTGGAAAGCCGAAATTGGCGCCGGCGTTACTGCGCATGAATGGTGGGCTGTTGTCGTTTGGCGGTGGTGGTGGTGGTGGCATTTTTCCGCCATGCATTGACATGGGACCTGCCATGAAGTTTGGATTCATACCCTTGCCCGTGTTGGGGATGCCCGGTGGTGGTCCGAGTGCTCCTTGCTGAGGGGGCATCTGTCCTGCCCATCCAGGAGGAGGGCCAGGAGGCATTTGTCCAAATCCTGGAGGTCCGCGAATGCCCATGTGGGAAGGAGGTAGTTGAGGGTCCCGTCCAGTGCCAGGAGTAGTAGGTCCCTGTGCGCCTTGAGCACCAGGAAACGGCATATCAAAGTATCGCATTTGCGGAGGACCGTCGACTGGAGGTTTTCTCACTTGCTGTCCTTTTAGCCCGGAATCTGGTCGTTGCATGTTGGCAATTGCAGGGTCGTCCAAGAATGTTTGGTTTCTTGGCCCTTTCTGCATACCTTGCGGTCGAGATAAAAGATCCGGAACATTCAAGATTCCCGGAGTGTGATGACCGCCTTGGCTCATCTGTGATGGCGGCGGTGCGTTTCCATGTTGTGTCAATGTTGGAGAAGACAAATTTACTTGCTGCATAAGACGGAGAAGGTTCTCGCGATCGTTGAAATGTGCCTGCGGGTCCCTAGGCAGCATACCTTCCATTCCTGGGGGAGGATGCATAGCCCGAGGAGCAGTCTCTTGACCACCCAGCAGCTCATCTGGCCGATTCATCGGGTTCCTTGTCGGGGACGGTAAGCCGGGAGGAGGTGTCGGTCGGCCCTGCTCGCGCATCACATACGATGGTGGACGAGGCTGCTGGGAGCTGTCCACTTGAGGAGTTGTGTTGCGCGATTTGCTACCTCCGAGCATCGCAAGAATACGTTGAAATCCTTCTTGATCAGCATCAGTAGAAGCCGGACGTTCAGGATGAGCAATAGCCTGCACTGGTTCTGGTCCTTTGACTGTAGTATCCGGTGGCGGGCTGAACAATCCCGCAAATCTCGATTTCGATGACTTGGCTGCAGCCAGATCTTTTTTAACAGATTCGAGAGGACTGACAGCTGCAGCGGCTTCAGGCGCAGGTTGTTTGCTCTCGCCAAGTATTCCAAAAAACTTTCCAAAATTCGCATCAACTGGTAGATGGCCCTTACTGGCTGCAAATAGTTCACCGTCCAAATGGTTCGCCTCCACTTTATGAACATCGGGGCTGGCCTGTTCTGGTGTAGCTTCTCTCTTCTCTTCAGGCTGGGCTGGTGTCGATGAGCCTGCTTTCATTCTCTCCTTCCACCGTTGAAAGTCTTCTTGAGTGTGAATCCGCTTGGATTCGTCCCGGTCTGTAGAATCCATCCACTCAGGATCTTGTTCTACTCTAGTACCCCTGTTCCAATCGCGATCAGGCACCGGTCTGTCTCGTCTCCATTCCCGTTCTCGCATAAATGGTTTTTCGTCCTCAAGTGCAACACCATCACCACCTGTTGTCTCATCTCGGAACCAGCTCTTCTCCTGTCTTGACCGGAGAGGTGTATCTCCTTTGATGAATCGTCCATCCTTGTCAAAGCGGCCTTCCTTTTCATAACGACCGTCCTTGTCTTTCAAATTTCTGCCAAGACCAAGCTCATCTTGTTTCTCTCGCGGTTCCCATTTCGAGTCACCGTTGCGCCTCGGTCGTTGATCGCCTTCTTCCTGGCCAAACGTACGGCGAGGTCGGCCGGAGTTCCAGTCTTCGCGATCGTTTCGACGGCCGTTGGGGCCTCCAAACCTACCGTCTCGATCCGCTCCTTCTCTATCCTTGAAAGTTTTGTCTCGGAAGTTGAAGCGGTCGCCTTTGCCTTCTTCTGTATCGTTGTATCTTGCGGGTCGTTCAGTGGTGTCATATGTGCCTTTACCATGGATTCGCGAAGCAGAAGCGAATGCTGTCTTGGGAGGTCCTAGAACAATATCCTCTGCGCAAGTATCAATATAAATTATGTCATGGGCAAGGTGATTATGTGAGAATGTACCTGAATTCGAATTCCTAGAAATATGTCGACTCTCTCCGAATAAACTCGGTCTTCGTTGCGCGGTTGGGCTATCACCTTGATTCTGGTCTCGATGATTTGGCTTTCGTGCTGTGGGATCTGGAATTGGTCTGCAATATAATTAGCCATCGCTCAAGTCGTCACACCGAATGTAGAACTTACCCCATCCATTCTTCAACTGGCGGTAACTTATCAGGCTTCGTGACTAGCGGAGAATCGCGAAGCCACAGCAGCTCCTCGATTTCATAGCGGCGCGCCATAAGGAAAGCGCCAGCAATATGAAATCAGTATAAAAAATCGTGTGGTTGAATGTTTTTAGGACAGTGTCATCATAGTAATAGTGTGAAAGTTAGGCGAAGAAAGAGGAGATCTGGATATCATCAACTGTGGTCGAGGGTATCTTTTTCGTTGGGTCGTTCGGTTCGTCCGTTCATTCATTCAAGGTGCGATTGAATCATGCGACTAATTCGTCTGAGTTTCGGAGCAACTCTGCTCCAAGCAGGAGAGAAATTTTGAAGTAACGTATGGATTGTGGCAAGATGTTAGTTGTGTAGAACGAGTTGGTGTAAGCGATTGTTCGAATATGAACTGTCGAGAGGCTTAGAAGGCGGTCAGGTCGATGCAGGGTCTTCGAGTCGGCAAAATAGGTGTGAGGTGGCAACGGATCGTCGATGTGGAGATGGAGATGGTGCGATGGTGCGTGTAGTATTTTCGAAGGGCGTATAGAGGTGATGGCAGTAATTGTATTTTCTGTTAAAGCGAGGTGTGGTAAGGTGTAGTAACTAGTGAGAGGCAAGAGGGATGATGCGGGCAGGTAAGACTGCAACGGGGGGCTTGGCCGACTGCGCACGCCCAAAGGGGAAAATCACCTGGCTGTCCCAACATTTGAACTTGTTTTCTACTTCGTTGTCCTGCCTTTATAGTCGAAATCGAAATCGATTTCAGATAGATTGTTTTGCGACGTTCAGCTCTTTGGTTCCAGTGAATTACGAAAAAAAAAAAAAAAAGGTGTTGTGGGCGACTATATCGATTATTGCACTTTTTATTCAGGGTCGAAGAATCATACAACCTATCTACTGCGTATTTCTATATGAAGACGCCAAAAATGCAACAAGACGCAGATTGCCAGGGCCATTGCTCATTTGTTGTTAGTTGTTAACCTGGCTCAGCCCCTCAACCGTCGCAGATATTGAATGACCGCTCCAACCACCCACTCTCTGTTTATCACTCGACTCATAAATCGCTTGTGCCAACTTTTTCAGTAGATTTGCGTAGACATCAGCGCCGGCTACGCAACTTTGAATCCAGCTGAGAGCTGCAGCGCGGGTAATCAGCGTCGTACCGCCACCGACCTGTGTAGCTCTAAATAGGAGATGGAGGATTTTCTTCTTCATGGCCGCGTTGGAGGATGGCGCATTGTAGACTGATAGGATATGCTCGAATACGTTTGCCCGCCGGTAGATGTTGAGGTCCTAGAAAAATTTAGGTTAGAAATTTTAGTGGATGATATTTGATTTGTAAGGGAAGACTTACCTCAGGTGTCTGGAGGCCATTCACCAGCATATCCAACAGCCAGTTCACCTCATCATAGTGACCCTCATCGTCTTCCGGTTCACAGAGCAGAATCTGGTCAATCCAATAGGAAGGAATCTTCTCTACTTCCCACCAGGGTCGTCGCTGAAGGTACCGATTGACCTTCCCATACATTTTATTCAAGGGTTCGTGAAGAACCATCAAACAAGCAACGGCACATCGTCCAGCGATGGAAGGTAGACTAGTTTCGAAACCTTGTTGGTTGACTGTCTCTCGTATTTCTCCTAGAAGAAGATAGA
Source organism: Talaromyces verruculosus (assembly GCA_001305275.1). Lineage (NCBI taxonomy): Eukaryota > Fungi > Ascomycota > Eurotiomycetes > Eurotiales > Trichocomaceae > Talaromyces > Talaromyces verruculosus. The sequence continues at coordinate 81,951 of LHCL01000007.1, forward strand.
CCGCCCGCCACTCGCTATATTTCGAGTCCTAATATAGTTCGTTAGTATCATACGTCAAACATTTTATTTTCACTGATTGCTCACCTTGAGTTTGACCATAAGACGAGATGTGGCTGCAAAAGCTTGGCGTCGAATCTCCTCGTGCTCAGAACACAAACATAGCAATAGATCACTAACTCGACCTTGCTCAATTGCAACGTCGATTTCTTCCTTTTCCCGCTTGTATAGTCCGGTATGGTCTTTGCTTTCCCGTGGAAGGGAACCGAACATATTTAAAAGCCCAACTGCAGAATCACTTGAAGCACCTGGTTTTGGTCGATCGCTAGGTTCAGCATCCTCCATTTCATGATCCTCGTCAACCTCTTCCTTCTCATCACTGCCTTTCAACGCCTTTTTGAATATAGACTTTGTCTTTTTTGCCTCCGACAGCTCGGATAGACCGTCTCGCACATTCTTCAAAGCCTTCTTGTCCTCTCCAGCTACCTTCAATTGTTTAATTAGAGAAGCGATCCATCGCGCTATCGACTGTTCTTTCTCCGCGTCGTTAGATTTGAGAACAAAAGGCCATTGCTCCAAGACGGCAACAACCAGAAGACTCAATGTGGCGCTCTCATCATCGAGCAACTTGATCGCGAGGTCCTGGTAATGAACAGGTTTCTTTGCAATGCGGCATAGACAGTTGTCCAAGAATTGTAACTGGACAGTCAATTCTGCCGGCTCAGAGCCCTTGAAACTAGCGATCAAAGCATCAAATGGCCCTTTTGAGTTTGATAGAATTGCTTGCTCAACCAACACAGTGCTCAACAAGTCAAGCAGTACCTTGGAGGAAGACTCGTCATCTGTCTTGAGTGCTACTTTCAATATGCAAGTGAAAGCAGAATACGGGAAGGACGCTTGAGTGTGTCAGTAAAGTAATTATTACAGGTTGGAGAGATAAACCTACCTGGCTGTTGCCACCAACGCATCGAAGCGGAACGATGAGCAATATGTAGCGTATTCTGCAATAACCCTAGCGCTGCTTCCGAATCGTCTTCTGAAAGACTAGAATCATCCAAGTATTCCAGAACCTTCACCATAACAAGGGTCACATCAAAATTCTCCTCATTGGCAACTGTCGGAATCACATCATGATATGCAGCCATCAGCTCCATCACAGCTGCCTGTTGTTGAATATCCTCGGATGCCGTCCGTCTAAATGTAAGGATAACATCCCTCATGGAAGGACAGCGCTCAACGAACTCCATAGTCAGTTTCGACGCAGCTTGTTCCCAGAACGATTGATAACGGCCATGGCTCTTTTCGAATCTCTTTAAAACAACTTGGAGCTTACGAAGAGCAGCTGTCAGAATTCGAACAGCAAACAGTGTCACAATCGGGTCGCTAGTTTGCGTGAAGCATCTCGTCAAGATCTTGGCATTGAGTGGACGAGGCATCACGTTTTCAATGGCGATCGAAACAGGAGGAGGCAGTTCGATCTTCTGCTCTTTTCCACCAAAATCCTTGGGAACGGGGATCTGAACTGTAGAGAATAAGAATGCTGATTCACCGAGCCAAGTAGGGTTTGACTTTGGCTCAGCAGTGAACATCGATCGTTTGGTAAAGAAATCTGCGACGAGTTCAGGAGCAGCTTTGAATATCTCCAATAAGAGCTCGGTCTGAAGTGTATCTGATTCTGGACGAAGGACCTGCACAAGAGTCGATAATGTGCCATTTCGAACTGGTACAGCCTCCTTGTACTTATCCTGATAGAATGGCGCATCTAGTCCGAGATCGATATACTCCTCGTCCTGAGTAAGTTCATGAGAATCACCTGATGGCGGATACCATCCATTTTGCGGTAGGAGTACACCCATCTCAGGAACAATGCAGATTTGCAGGAGCATTCTATGTATCTCAGCCGGAATCGATATGTCTGATTGTTCTTCCCCCTCATTATCCTTGTCATATCCGTATAGAGTAACCAGTCGCTCCAAATTCCACCTGTTGAAGAACCTCGATTTCGTAATTCGGGGAATAGAACTGTCATGCGCAATATCTCGATCAATCGTCTTCAAAATATCAACAACAAGATCACGCGGATCGCGTCGAATAAACTCCAAAAGCGCTCTGATGACCTTATGCTGCTCAATAAAATCCACCTTTGCTGGGCCTTGAAGAAAGAGTATATTGGCTAGCACATAACGCTGCGCATTCCTGCGAAGTGTCGATTTCTTGCTGGTACTCGAGATTGTCTCAAGCTGTCCCTTTGGCGGCTGAAGGAAATGATCAAGTCGTTTATATGTCGTATCGCGATTCAGATATACCAATCGAGCAACTGCGCCTCCATCAAAGCTCACTACTTCGGTGAGTAGACGGATGCAAGGGCTTATCAGATGCTCTTTCACCTTCGGTGCCGAAAAACTGTGATTTATTAAGCGTAGCTGTTCCTTCTGCATCAAAGTCTTACACAGAATAACGCCAAATTCTCTGAACTCGAGTCTCGTGGAAATGACTTTCAAAAGCTGGGCGAGTACCGAGGGAGCAATCACAAGGATATTCTCATGATTTGAGCTTTCTGCAAAATTCCAAGTCTGGAGAAGATCTGACAAACACGCCCCATCTTCGACTTTGGGGATTTGTGTGTCGCAGTATGTCTTGAGGATTTGGTACTTTTTTTCCTTGTCGGCTTCTACCTCTGCCTGGTGGATGGAAGATAGAAAGTCTTTGAACGCATTGAGACCTATGTTCTCATTAATATCTGACAGGATCTCACGTTGAAAAGATGAAACTTACTCCGAAGAGCCTCTGACTTATCTTGACGGAAATATAGCAAATCATGGAGTTGCTTGTGAGATGTGATATCAAGCCCACCGTTGCTGGGAAGCTGATTTTCTTCGTTGTTTATTTTTCGCCTCTTATTCCTCGGCTCTGGAGAGAATGATGGCGCCATGATGAATATTTCACGACGCGTGTTGAGACTGGGAGGATGGTTGATCAGAGATGTTTAGAGTCGAAGAAGCATCAAAATTATTTTAGGCTTAATTCCGCTATCAAACTTTGGTGTGCTGTGATTGGTCCGGGGCATCTATCAGCTCCGATTTTGAGAACCCACATGCACTTTTCCTCTTTTGGATATATCTCTTGGCATTAATTCCGTCTGATAAAGCTTAACCGAGGACCCTTTCAAGCATCTAACTTCAGCGTCGCGCGAAGCGCAAAATTACAAAGTACAAAGTTGACATCCCTCTAAGAAGGCCCTGTTCTACGGTTGGAATTCTTTGTTTTGGCGGCGTTCAAAAACAATGTCTTGGTATATATGCACAGTATGGCTAAAATAAAGTTACAATCAACCCCATGTACCGCCGCCACCTCCACGGCCCTGTCTTTTCTGTGCTGATAATCGCCAGTCATCCTGGCCCGCAAATCGGTTGTGTAACGGTTGAATTCGTTCCGCCTTTTTTCGTTTAGAAAGACGATCCGTGGGTGCTACCTTGAAGAAGGTAGGTGCTGCTTCCACGAGCCACTATGAAGATGTTAGCAAGTTTACCAAAAGGAGAGTATGGCTAGGGAGTTATCCACCTTTGCTTCTATGCTTGTCGTGACGTGCATGTACTCCTTTGTAGTGAGAACAAGAGTGTGGTAAATAACATGCTCCGCACCTTTCCCAAACAAGGCCGAAGATGGGTGAAGGTAAACGGGTGTGCCTTCAATAAGCGTCTTGTAACCTTCCTGAGGATCTTTGCGGGCAGCATTTCGGAAGAAACCTGTGCAGAGGGCTAACCGTACTCTGCTTGTATCACGTCCGCAAGATATAATCTTATGATGATACCGATCCATGATACCAACAAGCTGCTTCCGGACCTCTTGAGCACGGCGCATCGACCGAGCTTGTATAAAGTTCTCAAAGCACCAAGCATTGTTGTAATTGGATTGCTTCCAGGCGTTATAGACATTCAAAAGTGTGAGGTGGTCGCCATGAGGGTCGTGGAACTTGGCTTTCTTCTGGTCCGCCTGTTGTTGCTTCTCCTTCGGCCTGTAGAAGACTGTTTGAACCGAAAGCATCGCAACTATGGTCAATATCTCGTCCGAACATCCCATATCAGCAGAAGCAAGGAGTACTTTTGCTAAACTAGGTTCCATTGGGAAGTCCGCCATTTTCCGACCCAAGCGTGTTAAGAGACCTTCGTCGTCGAGAGCCGATAATGCATATAACTCCTCCATAGCACTGAGCATGGTGGCGACCGGTGGTGGCGACATAAAATCAAACGTTAACAAATCGTTAATGCCCATCGCTTTGAGCATGAGAATCGTGTGTGCTAGATTGGTACGTTGAATTTCGGGAATAGATGTCGGAAGCATTTCTGACTCGTACGCCGCTTCGGTATACAGTCTGAAGCATTTACCAGGACCCGTTCTTCCCGCTCGTCCAGCTCGTTGCTTCGCTTGAGCTTGGGAGATTGGTGTAACAACCAAAGAATCCATACCTAATTTCGGGTCATAGGCAACTTGTTTCGAAAATCCCGGGTCAACAACATAGTAGATCCCATCAATTGTGATGGAGGTCTCGGCAATATTGGTAGCGATGACCACTTTTCGCCCACCTGGAGGCGCCGGCTCAAAGATTCGAGACTGCATCTCAGTGGGTAGTGAGGAATATACAGGTAAGACAACCAGTTCAGGAACGCTAGGTCCCAGGGCTTTCATTCTTTCATACAGAACCTCACAACTCGTGTCAATTTCCTCCTGTCCGGTCAAGAAAACTAGGATATCACCAGGAGGTTCCGTGAGATGAATTTGCATGACTGTATCGAGGGCTGCAGCCATATAATCGCTTTCTGGTTCTCTACTATAGAGAACTTCAACAGGAAAGGTACGCCCAGGGATTGAGAAGATAGGACAGCCATTGAAATATTCTGAAAACTTGTCCGCATCAAGTGTTGCAGAAGTCACAATGAGCTTCAGGTCTGGACGCCGCTTTATAGTCTTTTTTAACAGCCCAAACAGGACATCTGTTGGTATACTGCGCTCGTGAGCTTCGTCAAGGATAATTGCCGAGTATCTTTTGACATCTGGGTCAAGCAGAATCTCCCTCTGTAACATTCCATCGGTCATATATTTGATCCGGGTCTTCGGGCTTGTGCAGTCTTCGAAACGGATGGTGTATCCGACCTCTTCACCAAGTTTGCAACCCACTTCTTCTGCAACACGCTTTGCAACTGACATGGCAGCCACACGGCGTGGCTGCGTGCATCCTATCATGCCATGATCCGCATAGCCACTCTCACATAAAAACTGAGTCAATTGGGTTGTCTTGCCTGAGCCGGTTTCACCAACTACAATTAGTAATTGATTGTCTCGTACGGCATCAAGTAGTTGTTGTCGAAATTGGAAGACTGGTAGGCTTTCTCGTTGCTCCTTGATACTGAGGTTTGTGCGTTTCCCCATTGAGACGTTTCTGCCCTGAGTTACCGCCTTCCATTCTGGGACGGCAGTATCAGACCTCATTTCAGGTTTTCGAAGGTCTGCGGCGAACTGACGCTGATCAGGATCAGCCATGGGATCCTGCCACTGAGCTGCCAGGTCGATATCAGCCGACTGCTCTGCCGCCTTCTCCGCCGCTTCTTGCTGCTTCAATTCTCGCCGTTCTTTTATCAGGCTGGTACCAGCCATGGCTGCACGATTGAGTGAACCATCTGGTGCCTTAACGACGCGGATCGGTGAGAGTTCAAGGGACTTCTTGGTAGTACCAGCAAGGAAAGGAGGTTCCTCGTCACGGACTTCAATATCAATGTCTTCTTCTTGTTCAAATTCGCCTTCGCCGGTCAAAGTTGCATGATACTCTTCGTCTATATCCGGATAGTCTGCTGCCGAGGCCGCTCCTGAAGCTATAAGCTGCTTGATCTCCCATCGTTCCGGAGACGTCAACCTCTTTTTATTTTTGAACTTCTTGCCGCCGAAGTCTCCTTCAACAACAGGGACGTCGGAATCAAGGTTGCCATAGCGGTCTTTGGCATCGGTTCCATGCAGTCTTTCCATATTAGCACCGGAAGCAAGTCGCTTTTCAGGGATCAAGTCTCGGCCGGTGACCTGATCAACTTCTTTCATCGAAAGTCCAATCCTAGTACCCTGTATGCTGACAACCTTGACCTTGACAGGCTGACCGCGGGAGACGAGGTCGGAAGGATGGTTGACTCGGGCTCCTTCTTGCATGGCCGAAACATGCACAAGTCCATCCACTTTGCCTCGAACACCTTGTAAATTCACGAATGCGCCAAAGTCTTTAACACCAGTAACACGACCATCGTATGTTTTGTATAACACAGGTTGATCATCGATCTCCGGAGTTGGTGGTCGACGGAAATAGTCCTCATCATCCTGATCACGTCTAGACCGGCGTTCATGTTTATCTCGGTGACCATTTCGCCTCTCTTTCCTATCGTAACCGTCCCTATCCACGCCGTTTTTATGTTTTTGTCGATGCCCGGGGCTGCGAGATCGAGATACGGACCTGCGCCTATCTCTATGCCGTCGATAGCTTGTAGAATCGTAATCCCCGTAATCCGGACTTCTGCTGCGTTTTCTGCTCGGTTTTGTAGTTTGCGATGGCTCATGACGGTCCTCCCTTGACTTTCCAGCAAGACCTTCCAACATCGCAAAAGTATCGTCCATAGCACCCGCTGGCGCATCATCCTCCGTAACATTTCCACCTTTGATAGGCGCTGGTTCATCATCCTCCCAAGTCTGAACTTTATCCGGTATCGCAAGCCCCTTAAATATCCTCGCCTTCTTCCCCACCGCATTCAAAGCTTCCATATCATCATCAACACCCTGTTTCCCCGACTCCATTCCCCTCTTGGACTTATACTTTGGATGCATAGTAACAACCATCCGATCAATCGCCTCAATCAAACTAGGCGGAAACTCCGCACCCAACGCATCAAGCTCATTCTTGAAATCCGTAAACGACTTGGATTTGAGGTGCTGGTCGATCACGAACTCGGCCAAAGTTTTGTCGTTGACGCCGAGATGGTTTGAGAGTTCGGTGGTTACTCGCGAGACCAGCGAGAAGAGCTCGAGCGATTGGAGATCATCCATTTTGTCGCGACGGAAAGGAGTGCGCATCCACCGGGGTGGTGGGATGAGCTCTAAACGTGAAGACCGTTGAAAGTTGTTGTTGTTCAATAGGCAAGAAAGTCCGCGGAAGGAAGGAGTGGCGGAAAAATCATGGAGGCGGCAATGCGAGCTTCATGCGCCACACACAAGATAAGCCGCATGTCAACCTACACCTTCATGCTTCAACTACTTTTTCTTCATTTTCTCACTTCTCTATCGCATATGGCGAAAAATTGGCCATGGCGCAGCCAAATTACGACGAGGAGGATTACTTCGTACCCCTCGAGGATCAACGTGTTTTCGGGGCTGGGATAAAACGAAAGCGTGTTCCCTTCGTTCGAGCAACAGACGATCTTCGCACGACAGCGCCGTCCGCTCCTATAAGCAATACGCCAGCACGGAGTGTCGCGGACATATATTCTTCTATCGTGTTGTCGAAGAAGCACAAGACCGATACAATAAATGCAGATAAACAGGAAAAGGAAGCTGTGGCGGACCTAAAGGACGAAATCTCCCCCGCACCGATTGCGACAATAGCGTCATCAGAGACTACGATTATCACTCAACCTACATCAGAACAACAAAAGGATGTTGTCGCAGCCGCCGAAGGGACTGTATGCGAAATCTGCAATCTTCCTGTGACCGCAAACCCACCAAAAGACACTGACCTCGACGAACTCGAGCCAATATCCACAACCACCAAACACACCCCCCACGAAGCCTCAATGGTCCACCAAATCTGCCTCCAACACTCCCATCCCCCATCACATCTAGACCGTACCCGTCCTGGACTCCGCTATCTCGCCTCATACGGCTGGGACCCCGACAGCCGCGTCGGACTTGGCGCAGAAGGACGAACCGGTATTTTGCAGCCTATCAAACCCAAAGCCAAAACCACTACCTCGGGTTTGGGTTTGACGAAAGAAGACGAAGACGCTATTGCGGCGAGGAAAGGGTTACGAAAACAGCAGCAGGAACAGAGGCAGAAACTTAATGCGAAGCAAGTACGGCTTGCGCATTTGGCGGATAAGAAGAAAGGGGAGAAGTTGAGGGAGTTGTTTTATGCTAGTGATGATATTCAACGGTATTTGGGCGGTGGCTGAAGGCTTAATTCTAAGTTAATTAGCAATATAGACTATGCAACAATACCTAGATATCATAGATTACCTAGATATTCATCCTGGGTAGATGGAACATGAAATTATTCATGCTTATACTTCTCGTTAAATCAATTGATAGGTACCCGTAGATTACTTCATAAGAATCAAAAAAATGTAAACACCATTGTATACGCCGACTATATGCTCATTCATAAGACAGAATTATTGTAAGGTCTTTACCGCATCAAAAATGGTATCAGGAACGCAGACCAAGTAGGCAAGAAAAAAAAAAGAACCGCCGCCGACGAGAACAATTTAAGTACCAGGCACCTTTGAGATGGGCGCGCGATCTTCAATTGGAGCCAAACACAATGCATAAAACAGACTTCGAACCGATATGTACATCAGAAAAAGCGATGCTTCTTTTTCTCTTTCTTGATTTTTCCAGGAGGCGGTTGAGGAGTAGCTCCACCATTTGATGAGGGGGCCTGTCCGTTGAGATTCATATTTGCGAAGGCAGTTGTAGCGGCAGCGTGGGCGGCAGGAGATGGCTGTTTAGCAGGTGGTGGTTGTTTGGCAACTGGAAGTGGCTCCTTTTCGAATAGATGTGCAGGCGCTGTTGGCTTCGGCCGCTCTGCTGGAATATCAAGTCGTCTCTTGTCCACGCTCAAATCTCCAATTTGTCGGAGGAACAATCCTGGGTTCAGCATGTGGGAAGTAGCCAAGAAAACGTCCTTATTCGAGGTCTGAGACACTTCATAACATGCTCGCGCTTCGGAAAAGGTCGCTCCACCAGCCATGAAGACTACAATCCGTTGACGCGGCTGATCGCCTGACCCTCGGGTACGAGCCCAAGTGGGTTTTGCGCTTCTCAGTGATGATTGTGATATTTGATCGCGCATAGCATTATCGGTATCTGTCTGGGGACGAGTGTAGGGGAATATTGTTGAATCTAGAGTGCCCTTTATTAATTCTTCGAGCATCCGCTTCACATTCGGCTCAAATCTGGAAAGGCTAAGGTCTTGTTCTTCCGTAGCTGCAGGTTGCTTCAATGCAAACAGTGGTTGAGTCGGAGGCTTAGTGTCCTTTAGCGGTTTTTCAACTCTAGCGCCTAGAAGGTCTAGATTATAAATGATTTCACCATCTTGTGGTGGTAGTTTTGCATGAGCAAGTAGCTTGCGAATATCGCCTTTGAGCAAGCCATCTCGATAGAGCAAGTACAATAGAATCAGCCGTAGACGGTCAGGCGTAACAACTGATTGTTCATCGATGAGGCGAACCAACTGAATGGCGAGATTCTTTGGCTTTTTATAGTCTTCATCCACACCCGTAGCCAAGCTCTACATGTTTGTCAGTAACTAGTCACCACTCTTAGTTTTGAAAAACAGACCTGCTCAACCGAGCTGAGCTCCAGTAAATTACGCTCTTGAAAATAGTTCATGCATTCCTGCGCCATGTTCAAGTGGAGCGTGTATGCATTTTTACCTTCCTGAAAATCAGAAAGACCTGCCAACATGTCCTTGATAGTAGTGACTGTGACTTTATCATTCCTAGTACGTGTCAGCAGAGAGACATTGCACTGTTGATTTTCTATCTTACTCACTCTTCTGCAAATTGTGGATTTGCTGCTCGAAATCTGGCAAAGTCATCGGCTAATTTTTCCAATACATCCTTCATATGGAGATGCCTGTAATCAACCCATACTCGATCATGGTCGCCAATTTCCATGTCTGTGACCTCCTCTTTCGAGCTGCCCTCGTTGATAACTGTCTTATATGTGACTTTGTCGCCTTCTTTAATTGGAAGCAAATCGTGTGCCATGGCTTGATATGTGAATTCATGAACCAGAGGAGCATAAAGATCCATAGACCTGTCGACTATTAAAAGTACACCTCGCGGTCTAGGACTTTGCGGTGGGAAATTCCGGTTGGAGCCTGCATAGCTATCGATCTCGTCCTGAACGAACCGTGCCAGATGGGAGCACAAAACGGCAGCCTCATGCGTAGGCGCTTGCGGTCGATAGTAGCGGATAACAGGATATTCGCCTAGGACCACGCAAATGGACACAATCTATTCGTTGTAAGCAATTGACCTTGCATGGTCGTATAGAGGAGTTACCTACTTTTCGAGCAAGATCACCCAGATGCTCCCGTACTAGATTGTTGCAAGCTGGGTGAAAGAGGATAGGAAAGCTGTATGGATCTCGGAAGGTAGCCACTCTCGATTCGCGGGGGTAAAAGTCGACGTTAAGTGTATGCATTGAAACAATCATGTCCCGAACCATCTGTGATCGGTCTAGCCTGGCACGTTGCTGGCGGTCCAGAACTGTAGGTATGTTAGCCCCTAAATCTGCTTCGTCTGATCGACTTTCTGGGTAACCAACTCGCTGTCCAAACCACAAAGAATTTTCGATAGCGCACGCGTTCGAGATCGGCCATGAGACAGTCTATTATGTGCGGTTGGGGAGACAAGAAATATAGCGCATCCATATCATGATTCGGCGGCCGGCGATGCTCGATCTGCTCAACATCTTCACATGACTCAGCTGGAGATCCTAGCAGTCATATCAGGACTACTCACTTGTGACATTGTTATTCAGGATGTCGTCTTCCTTCACGGTATTGTCAAGAAGCTTTTTCGATTTTTCGTCCACGACGAGGACTTTCCACTGCGCGAGGGGTCAGCTGGGAGCTCGACAACGAAGGCAATAGACGTACGTCGTTTCCTGCAGCATGGCGGATGGCACCTAGAATGACTATTGAAACGCATTTTATTAGCTGGTATATCAGTAAATAGAGAGCTCAGCGCATACTGTCACGTTGAATGCTGATCAAGGACGCCATGTTGGCAGTATAGAACAGAACTAGCCAATAGCTGGCTCGCTCGACAGGCGGACTTGTCTGCAGTCAGCTTCCGTTTCCAGAACAAAATAACTGAGTTGAGCGTAGAAGCAGAAATCGCACAACCTTTCATGGACAGGAGTCCGTAGGGGACAATGAAGAGCAGTCGATGTGATACTCGGAGTGTGAGAGGAGAGGAGTTCCCCACTATGAAACGGAGATTATTCGCTGATGAGGAAGGCGGGACTGGCCCGCAGTGGCGGTTGCGGCTGCGGCAAGCCTCAGGATAAACTCATCTTCCGGCTCTAACCTTTTGAGTATTTTTGTCCCTGAAAGAAAGACCGGATTCACTCGAGATCTCAGACTCAATCATTGCGCTCGCATTTCGCCAACCCGGTCAGAGCGCGAATCTGTCGACCGGCATCTCTTTCCTATGGACTACTAATTAGAGCCATCGCTTCCCTGCTGTCGGGCTAGTTGGGTGCGAACAACCTGTGCATATTCGCCATGAAGCAGCCATGGACACTCAGAGTAGGCGAATGCCTATTCTGTTCGTTTCGCCCTAAGTTTGCTCCGGCGATCACGTTTGCGAGACCATTTACATCGACTCCACTGCTGGAAAGATCTCAACCCAAGTCAAAGGTAAATATCAACCTCGCTACTTCTTTGACGCAAACTAATAAACAATCCTCAAGCCCTTGAGCAAGAGACCGAGTGGTCGCTTTGGAAATAGTTTTCGAACGGCATTCGATGCCAAATTTGACGAAGCGCTTGAAACTGCGTTGAAAGAGTTCAAATACGCCCTCCCCCCTTCCGATCCGCTGCTCGAAAAATGGGACTCGTTTTATCGTCGAATCACTTCGGCCGCGCGGATCAACCTCGTGGGTCTTCCACAGTCGTCTAATTCTGGCATGTTGGTGAATATACGAGCGCAGCTTGTCGACGGATTCAAAAGAGCCGGCCCTCGAGGTATAAGAGAGGAGCTAGAATTGGTACACAAGGATCTTCGCAACCAAGACATGTACGGCAATCCTCACGCTACAGAGCAGCAAAAGGCGACTGATTTTAGATATCCAGCCGAGTGGTATCCATATGCTCGCTCGAGACAACGGACTATTCATCTGCATGTCGGTCCCACAAATTCCGGAAAGACGTACAGAGCATTAAAGAGACTCGAACAAGCGAAGCTCGGGTTTTATGCGGGACCGCTGAGATTACTTGCTCAGGAAGTCTACACTCGATTCAATGCGGAGGGAATACCATGCAATTTAGTCACAGGAGATGAAGTCCGCACTTCAGACACTTCGCCACGCATCATCAGTAACACCGTGGAAATGGTCAGTATCTACAAGGACTACGACGTTGGAGTCATTGACGAGATACAAATGATTGCCGATCCGGATCGTGGCTGGGCGTGGACAAGAGCCTTTTTAGGATCGAGAGCAAAGGAACTGCATGTTTGCGGTGAAGAGCGCGCCGTGCCATTGATCAAAGAATTGGCCACGTTAATGGGCGATAATTTGGAGATCCATCATTACCAGAGACTCAATCCATTACGGGCCGAGAGCAAAAGTCTGAATGGTGATCTTCGCAACCTTCGAAAGGGGGATGCTATAGTCACGTTCTCCAGGATCAACATTCATGCTTTGAAGAGTGCAATCGAGAAATCGACCGGAAAGCGGGCTGCTATCGTCTACGGTGGCCTGCCAGCAGAGATTCGAACGCAGCAGGCCAATCTGTTTAACGACCCCGATAATGATTATGATTATCTTGTGGCAAGCGACGCCATTGGTATGGGTCTGAATCTGTAAGTCTAACGACGAAACCGTGTCAAATAGGAACTAACATGATCGGTAGGAAATGCAAACGAGTCATCTTCCAAACCCTGGTCAAAAACACGAAAAACGGTCTTGCGAGGATCAGCATTCCAGAAATCAAGCAAATCGGTGGGCGTGCAGGTCGATATCGTGCTGCCAACGAAAGAGGCAAACGCAGCGACGATGAAGAGGAAAACGTGGGATTGGTGACGTCGCTTGAGGACGTTGATTTACCCTTCATTCAAAAGGCGCTAGACTTTAGTCCTCCTCCTTTAAAGGCGGCTGGAGTTATACCTACGGATGCAATGTTCTATCGCGTTGCCAGCTACTTTCCTCCCGACGTTTCGTTCAGGTTTCTGATCAATCGGGTTTGTTCGGTCAGCAAGATTCATCCGCTCTTCTTCATGTGCCAACCCCGCAGTCAGCTGGAAGTAGCCGGCTTTCTCGACCGTTGTGATCGTCTGAGTATCGAGGATCAGATCGTTTTTATGGCGGCACCTATGAACGACCGTGACCAGGCATTGATGGCCTGCGCTAGAGGATACGTCCGGTGCGTCGCCAATAACACCAGTGGTCGGTTACTCGACATTCACGAAATAAACCTGGAGATCCTAGAAGAGCCGGTTTCTGGTAAAAAGGATTACCTCAATGAGCTCGAAAGCTTACACAAGGCGCTGATCCTGTATCTGTGGCTCAGCTACCGCATGGGAGGAATATTCACAGACCGGACTCTTGCGACCCATGTCAAGGAAATGGTAGAAGAGCGCATGATGCGCGCGCTGACCGAGTTTTCGGCCAATGCCAAACTTCGCAAGGATGCTTCACGACATCGGCAGAAGCTGTTAGAGAAACAGAGGAATGAAGAACAGTTATTGGCTAATGCTCAATTGAGCGGTGAAGCCGATTTGTCGGTCGGTGGTGAAGCAGACTCTTTTGATGTGCCGATGGAGGAGGATGCTTCTACTACTAGTGATGGAGAGCAGTCGGGTGAGACTGCAACTGTTTATAATTGATTGTACAATATTCACTACCGGGGGATTGTATTATAATGTATCATATTAGAATTAGATGTCATACAATTCTGTCTACACAACAGTTCAGCATTCAGACCATCAATTCTATCAAGGCAATTTATAGTTAGACAGATAATCGCCGCTAAGGTCTTAGGGTTAGCTGCGGGCCCAGCATCATCAATAAATCCCAGGCAGGGCAGTTACTTCCTTCCTCATCAAACAACATGCACACGCCAGCTTACAACTGGCATCAACCACCATGCCCATCCCTCTAATATCACACGGCATAACCGAGGGTCTCTCAGCAATCCCCCATGCCTACACAGCCATCAAATGGGCGGCCGTCGTGGCCGTCGTCGCTCTACTAAAATACTACTTTGGCGGAGCCCGCAACACCTCCGAGCGCTTGATGCATTCCAAGGTTGTCATGATAACTGTACGCCTCCCGTCCACCTCTTCACCTACCACGGTCATTTACAATACTGACATTCATGGACCCAGGGCGGAACATCAGGCATCGGCGCCTCAATCGTGCACGACCTCGCCTCGCGCGGCGCCCAAATCATCCTTCTAACCCAACACGCCCCCTCCGACCTATTTCTAGTCGACTACATCGAAGACCTCCGCCAATCCACTAACAACGAACTAATCTACGCCGAACAAGTCGATTTGACTTCATTACACTCAATCCGCAAATTCACAACAAAATGGGTCGACAACGCCCCTCCCCGGAGACTCGACATGATTATTTTATGTGCAAACACCATAAAGCCCACGAGGCACGGAAAACCGAGACTTACGCCGGATGGGCTGGATGAGGAGTGGCAGGTGAATTATCTTGCAAATTTCCATCTTTTGAGTATTTTGAGTCCGGCGATTAGGGCGCAGCCGCCCGATAGGGATGTGAGGATTGTGGTTGCGAGTTGTTCGAGTTATATTGGGGCGGAGATTGATCTTAAGAGGACTGAGGGTGTTGTCTCTCAAGCCACCACCTCTAAGAAGGCTGCCACCACAACGACGACGACGAAGAATAAGACTAAGAACGGGGGAAGCACGAAGAAAAAGACGAAACGAAACACAAGCGCATCCAGCATGTACGGCATGACCAAACTCTCGCTCATGATATTCGCAAAAGCGTTCCAAAAGCATCTTTCATCCTACAAACGGCCCGATCAACGGCCTATGAACGCGCGCGTCCTCATCGTTGACCCCGGCTGGACGCGGACACCCGGCACTCGCAGGTGGATTACAGGTGGTAGTCTGTGGGGTCTATTACTCTATCTCATCACTTGGCCTGTATGGTGGCTCGTTCTCAAAGCACCCGAACAAGGCGCGCAAAGCTTCTTGTATGCGGCTATGGAGGCGAAGTATGGCCGTGGCGAGGAAGGAGGGTGGTTCATCAAGGAGTGCCGAGAGTTTGAGCCGCTGCGCAAGGAGGTTGGTGATGATGAGGTTGCGAAGCAGCTGTGGGAGTTTAGTGAGGATCAGATCCAAGTCAAAGAGAAAGAGTCGGCGAAGAGGAGGGCTGTCGAAAAAGCATTGGAGGAAGAGGAGAGGAAGAAGAGAGAGGAGGCGGAGAAGAAGAAGGCAGACTCTACCGGGTCGTCGACTGCGACGAACAGTACTGGCAGTAATAAGCCACGGGCATCTGGGGGAAAGAAAAATCGCAAGTGAGCGTTCTTTGTATTTATATTGGTATTTCTATATGCATAGCTAGCATTAGATGGTGTTCTTCATATTGTTTTATCAAAGTTTGGAAGTATACCGCATGGATTTAATCTCTACCTATCCACAACTCACAGTATATAATCTGTAATATTTCTGTCTAAGAACCAATTGACAAACAAAAGAAAAACATTGAGATAACCACTCGCTAATCTCATTATATTTAATAAAAAGAAAAAAAAGAAAATCAACATATTCGTTTTTCACTGCCTACTGTCGTAGACATATCTTCTACTTCTTCAAAGCCGCAAGCAACTCAGCAGGAGGCTGCTGACGGTATCCCTGAGGATTGTTCTTAGTCCAGAGCCAAAGATCCTCGCAGGCCTGCTCGAGAGTGCGCTCAGTCTTCCAGTTCAACTCCTTTCCAGCGCGGGTAGGGTTAGATGTCAAATTCAAGACGTCACCGGCACGGCGGGGGGCAACTTCGTAGGGTAGATCACGGCCAACAGCAGCAGAAAAGGCTTTGATCATTTCGAAGACGGTGCTGCCGCGTCCGGTACCCAAGTTCCAGGCGCGGACGCCGGGGTGGTTGGAGCGGAGGTAGTTGAGGGCGAGTAAGTGGCCGTTGGAGAGGTCGAGGATGTGGATGTAGTCACGGATAGCGGTTCCATCGCTAGAGTCGTAGTCTGTTCACGTCAGATTGGCGCGTTGGATTAGTGAGGGGGGAGAAAAAGACAGACCATCGCCGAACACGAGGAGCTTCTCGCGCTTTCCAATAGCAACCTGCGCCAAAAGAGGTAGCAAGTTGTAAGGAACACCCTGAGGGTCCTCACCCATAATACCACTGGGGTGAGCACCAGCGGGGTTGAAGTAACGCAACAAAGCGGCGTTCCACTTTGAGGCTTCCTCGGTCTTACCCTCCTTGGTGAGATTATTGCGTTGAGCGTTAATGAAGTCGGTGATGGCAGTCTCGACGGTGAACTTGGTGTTTCCGTAAGGGTTGGTAGGACCGAGAGGGCACTCTTCGGGGATGGGGATCATATTGGGGAAACGAGTGGCGTCGCCGTAGACGGTAGCGGAGCTGGAGAAGACGATGTTGTAGACATTGTGTTTTTGCATGGAGCGGAGGAGGTTGAGGGTGCCGTAGACGTTGACGAAGTAGTAGTCGAGGGGTTTTTCGCCGGACTCGCCGACGGCCTAATTGATTAGAAATGACTCCTAAATAATGGTTTCAGAGAGAATACCTTGAGAGCAGCAAAGTGAATGACGCTGTCAATGTCGGGGTAGGCAGAGAACACCCTGTCGAACGCAGTCGGGTCGGTGATATCGGCCTGGACGAACTCGGGCCTCTTGCCGCAGATCAATTCAATGCGGTTGATGACTTCGTCGGATGAGTTGTACAGGTTGTCGGTGATGACAACTTTGTAGCCAGCCTCGAGGAGGGCGAGGGCCGTGAAGGAGCCGATATAGCCCGTTCCTCTGTTGGAGTCGGGTCAGGTCAGGATAGTTAGGAGCTTGGTTGTTGTGAGAGAGCTTACCCGGTGACGAGAACAGAACCGAGAGACATTGCGCTAGTTGAGAATGAATATAGTGAATGCAATTAGTCAATTGATACAATATTACTGAAAGAGGAGTTGCAGGTGAGTTTGCAATCGAACAGATACAAAATACTTGAGTTCTGAGAAGAGAAGAAAGTCAACGATGGCGGGGCAGAGACATGACGAGCAGCGGCCCAGTGGGGTGATAATTTACCGTCCTGGTCCAGGAGTCAAATATCGGTGAAACATCTGCGCTAAACTCGCCAGCCTGCCTCCATTATTGGACCACAGCCATCGTCAATGTCTGAGTGCCGGCGGGTCAGACTGACGATCGGTTTTCATCGGAATATCTTGGACTTCTTTCGCCATGGTTTCAGGCGGCAGTCTAGATTGCCCCTTATTGTTTGACACTTCGATGGGATAGCCCTAACCCTATGGCATGATTATCATGCCACGACTCTCATACTCTACTGTTTACTTCATGCGAGGTTTTGGTCTTTTTTCATTGAGATGAATCATAAACAGTCCTATGCTTGACCTAAGGTTATCGAACCAGATTGACTTAGTTACTCGTGCTCTCTGTCTTGATCGCAGTCCATGCTGACTGCCACTTCAGGTCGAAAGTAGTCAAGGAATTCTGCCATAGACCGCTCATTCTGACTGCGACGATTATGACTTTCTCTTGTCGTAGATGCAGCTTCAATTGGATGAAAGAAACATTGAGGGTCATGTGCCATGATTCTTCTCCATATCACAAGTCTGAATTGTGACAGTGGTCAAAACCTGATATTGAGACTATCTCGCTAACTAGGTGCACCGGGTCTACAGGTAATATCAAGCATGGAGAAGGAAAGAAGAAGAAGTCAAAATCTGCCTTGCTGAGAGGCTCTTTGTATGCTCTCTGTGCGAGGCCCCTTTCCTAATATACTACTGCTAGGAAGGCAGTTCCTGATATGGCGATTGCTAGGGTTGTAGCCCTATCCTGGTATAGCTTCATGACGGGAAGCTCCGTCAACCCTTCCATCAATCATTCCGTCCGCTAGCCAAGAGCTGAAATAGTTACGGGCTGTCACATGAATCGCCGTAGCCTTCATCCTTGTCGGATGCTTCTGTCGCTCTGGGTTTCCTCTTTGACCCCTGGGTTTCTCTCTGGAGCCATAATATATAACAAAACATCGATCCATTTCCCTCTGACTTCCACAGAGCCAGTCCGGGCAGCTGAGATTTTTTCCGCTCAAGTGTTCTGATTTGATGCGGACTGAGCTGGCCCAGACTAACTCATGGTCCTCCTGTTCCGTGAAAGGGTCAATCTTACTGTATTGCTGAGCTGAGCTACGTAGATGGTTTCACCTCGTCCCTGTCGAGGGCTGAGGATCGATTTCAGAAACCATGTGCGT
This sequence comes from Talaromyces verruculosus, assembly GCA_001305275.1. Taxonomy (NCBI): domain Eukaryota; kingdom Fungi; phylum Ascomycota; class Eurotiomycetes; order Eurotiales; family Trichocomaceae; genus Talaromyces; species Talaromyces verruculosus. Next base: position 100,413 of record LHCL01000007.1, read on the forward strand.
AAGGTCACCAGTGGCTGTTGCTAACTCCGACGGATGGGTTGGAAACGCGGTTATAGATCGCACGATTTGCTTGAAGCACGAACTCATCATATTGATAACCTTGATCGATAATCAGGCCGAAGCATCCGAGCCATCCAGTCAGTGTTAACGTATCGCCAAATTTTGTCCGCATCAGCCTTTCCCCACTGCGTAACTGCTAGGTTGTACTCTTTCTGTATATCCGAACGACGCTTCTTGACCTTTTTGTGAATGTTGAGACCCTCTTGCCACTGCTGCTGCATTTAGTCATTATTAAATCCTGCAGCCCTACAGTGTTTGGCCCTAGCAACATACTCCATCAGCTCATGGATAGTGTCTTTAGCCTTCTCTCGCTTTTCCAGTAGTTGATTGAAGATAAACAGCTCAGCTGCATGACACCATGCTACAGGGAGGCGTTTAACATGGTTGATCACATCTGATAGCTTCACATACTTTAACTGGTCGACTTCGATCATATTCTCGCGTTGACGACGTAGTCGTGCTGCAAGGCTGTTGTCATCACCCCCCTCCTCCTCATCATCATTGTCCATCACCTCCTCCTCCTCCTCGGTCTGGACCTCGTCCATCGTGCTTCGTCGTGCTGTAGAAATAAGTGGGAAGCTCTGGAGCATTTGTTTCAATGCATCCTGGTCAAGGGCCCAAGTATCACGGTAGGGGATCGAGGCAGGGAGCGTGGCCCCCCAATCTCGGAGGCAATCCGGGATGAGTAGATGATCATGGAAGACAGATTTCCCACACTGGGCTGCGAGGATCGATCGGACAGGAACTCCAGGGCAGTGGTGGTCTTGAGTCGTTTACAAATCCACGCGCCCCCCCTCAGGTGCAAGGGCGATGGCACGGTATCGACTCTGCTTTGAGGACATGACGCCGTCTTGCTCGACCGGACTCCGATAAGGCGCACGTACACAAGAATATTTGACATGGAGAGAAAAAGAAAAGAAAAAAACAAGTTCTCGATCCAGTCACAGAGATCTATATAATCTCTGTGCGTGGCACCTTGCTCAATACAGTACCGCTCAGGCGGTTCCCTATTCGGCAACCCGTAGGGCAGCAGCCCTACGACGGGAATAGCTTCGCCTTTTACCTGGTATGGAGCCGGGACGGAGGTGGCTCTGTCACAGTTCCACAGATGGTCAAGGTTCGTCGAGACTCCTCTTCGTCAAGTCGAGGTAGTCACAGAGGAGCTGGACTTGTCGACAAGAATGCACTCCCATCGAGCTTCATTCTCAACATTTTCCGTCACGATAACAATAGCTCCTTGGTCAAGAGCTTGTTGAATAGTGTCGTAAAGAGTGATCCCTAAAAGAAAGTCAGCAAGTTCTAGTTTGTAAGATGTCACAAAACCTTACATCCATGGCCAGATCTGATATCAAATTGCGGACAGCGGGCAGTTTGTCATCTTATATCAGCTGTTGTACCTTCCAAACTCTCTCTGCGAGATTGTGGAGGTCCGATTAACAGTGCAAGCTTAGTGAAAGTAGTCTCGGTGATGTCCATGGCGAATAACTATGATGGTTGGCAGTTGAGGAAAATAGGTAAGAGGAAGGCGCGATGGGAGGTGGGAAGGAGGGTCAGTTCTGGCTTTTGTCGACGGAGTATTGGAATATCCGCGGTAAAGACAATTGTTGCACTTCCGTCCAATGCCGACACTGATGCAAACCAAGAACCCGTAATAGCTATATGTGATCAAGCAATTGATAGTAACCATACTTGAGATATTCTGATAGCATTGTTCTCTGCAAAGCAAGATTGAAATGCTCACGCTCAGTGCCGCGTATCCATTATGGTGGGCTTTGCAGAACTTTGCGGTCCGCCATACCTGCTCAAAGCAAGTATGATGTGAACAACTTGTCTGTTCTGGTCTTTTATAAGCCATGCACTTGGATCTTGTAGGAAATTCGCAGTGAATAGACGCAGGTGAGGCAACTCCTGCTTAGAGAATAACCCGTCTTCGACACAATTATAGGCGCCGTATCAAAGTCCATGATTCTACGGTCTGGGGAAAGTTCGGTGAGTAGACAATTTTGGGCGGGATGTCGAATCGAACACTGGTGCAGGGATCTCTAATTAGCAAATGCGTTTTCGAAGGCCAGGGCTGTATGGTAGCAGGAAAGAGACTTACATCGCCGGATTGCTTCATTTCGTTCTGTCACCTGTTCTTTGGTGATATTGAGGTCTTGGTTTAATATGCCGTCGTCTCCAGTATCAGGGACGAGAACATCTTCATTCAAATTATCGACCCTCAAAAGAATAGAGATTACCCAGGTGATACTACCCGGGACCTTGGTAATTCGCTCTGTAGCGATACTTCGTTGTAGGCGTGGGAAAAGTGAAACTGATGAGATTAGGTCAGTGACTGATAATCAGGAGGTGGAGGACAGCTTCATTGCAAACACTGCAAGAGGGGAGACATACCTATAGATTCCAACTTCTACTTATCCCACTTAATTGATACTTGTGTATCATACAAGACGGATGTTCGACAAATCCATGGATATATTGGCTTGGGAACTGCATTTCCCACAATTTCGAAAGAAGAGAAATTTTCAGGGAAAGAGAGGGAAAAATAGAAGTATTTATAGGCTACGAGAGAGGGGGAAAGCTCATGGCTGGGATAGCACGCCTGATAGCGTCGGAGAATAATCCAGGGGGAAATCCGTCATATCACACGCCCGGTCAGCATTTGCTGGAAGGCTCCACCTATTATTAGCAGATTGAAGACTCCGATGCAAAAATCCAAAGGAAATGACCTTTTTGCAGTTATTCCCATCTCCTTCATTACTGTCGGTGTACCAATCCGGCAGGTTTCTTGTTGATGTTGTAATGCGCGGTACCTGTCTAGGACAAAGGGCTATTTTAACACCTCAATCTTGGAAGAAAGGGCTTTGTTGCTTGGCGGTATTACTATGTATAGTAGGCAAGCTGAAAGAAGAATCGTGGGCAAATATTGATGGGAATTTTCCTGAGGTTGTACAGGTACAGGGTATCTCGATCTCTCGACCTAAAAGCCATTGGTCGAGGTTCCTTTTTACTGACATAGTCTGTCGACAGGTCATATCCTTGGTCACAGACTACTGAAGATCCAATCATTTACTGCTCAACCTTTTATAGGTCATCTTAGGGCAAAACTCAAGAAAAAACACGAAAATTTCGTTGTTATTACCTATTTGGGAAACCAGTACCTATTTAGGAAGTCGGGGATGAAGGGGATGGCTTTGCGCTCCTACGACCATGGAGCTGTGTGAATGTTGATCTTACGACGGCCCACTATTATATGGCGAGTAATTTCCGACATCTTCTTTGTTTGTTTTAATCGGGTGTACAGTTTACATGTCACATTGCTGGAAGAAGAATTTTGGGTACACCTTCTCATATTTTTGTCTCAATCAAAGAACTTGTCAGATCTACCAATCATGTTAAACAGATGCTATTAGATTTCGGCCATGTTTCTTGCTACACCCATGTCGCTGCCAACACACCTTGGAAGCAAGAAGAACAAATCGAAGGAATGGCTGTCGTACACTCAGTATCAGGATAAACCCTAAGTGGGCCCACCATAAGCGACTCGGGCTGTTAATCTCAAAAAGTCTAGACATGGACAACTGAGGTGCTTTCATATATATGACATGACTTTTCAATAGATATCCTTGAATTAATGAGAACAAAAAATGCCTAGCTTCCAGCCTATGCTCTACTAGAAAGGTTATATGTACATGAGATATGTTATTCATTCTTCTTTCTCTTTTATAGGCGATATCTCAGTGTCTTTATCTTCAGAATCGGCATTGGAGAGCCCGATGGTTGGCTGCCTGTGTAAATTGGACCTGGATGCCATAGCATCATTCGGTGGTTCAACAGCGTCGTGATGCATTTCTAGATTTTGTGCAGGCTTAGACTCATCGCTTTGTCCTTTGTTATCATCTTTTTCTGTCTTGGAAGAGGAAGAGCCAGGAGGCATCTGGTTAGAACCCTCAGGAGGAGGAGCATCTGAGAGCAATTTTGGAGGTGGTGAACGTTGTTTCGAGTTTCTTGAAGAACGATCTGTTAGCCACGATGTAGAAAACCACTTTGCACACTAGTACCACTAAGCTGTCTCACTTACTTGTTCTGGTCTGCGTGTTCTTCTACTACTACTATTACATCTTCTTCTTCTCGTTCGTTGCCCTATCCATACCTGAGTTTGGGAACCACGTATCTTTCTTTGAGTTACAAATATACATACGTAGTAGATTAATTTGTCAAGAAGTAGCATAATAAGCCTGCAATGTATTTAAACTAGTAATCGTGAATGTCGTCCAGCTGGACATCCTCAGCATATCTTTCGGCCATAAAAAAAAGGCCACACAGCCCATCAAAAAATAACAGGGCTAGATCTTTCAGTCCTCAGTAATTGCGATAGTATACAATCGACGACCATGATGCCACATATGGCCTTGTTCCTCCCCAAAGCTAGACCAGCCAGACGCTGAAAAAAAATAACACAGCGTAATCAGGCTCATACCTCACCAGTGCATAGTATGATAGTATTTCGCAAACCATGTCCGCAGTCACTCAATATATTTTATATGAAAGATGAAGTTTAACCGAGAAGTTCGACGTCGAGACCGATGGCGCGCATGAATAGGTTGACGTTGTTAAGGCGTTGGCTTGCCATGTCAGGGGGAAGAGTTTTGCTCTGCGCCACGGTTTCCATAACGCGATCCCTAATCAAATGTTAGACATTATTTCAAAAATGAAATAAGGAGTAAACTTACTTGACAGCAATGACTAGCCGCTGTTGTTGCTCTTGGCTGGCTCCAATACCAATTGCCGCGAGAAATTGCCAAACGTACATGTCATCGCCAGTGTTGATGGTTCCAGGGAAAATATCAGCCAATCCAGGCTCCAAGGCATCAAAAAGCTGATTGAACTTTTCGATCCATTGTTGCCATTCGTGTTCGTTGGTCTGGCCAGCTTCTTTGATAATGGCTGCGCGACTAAGCAGCATGGTCATGATTCCTAGCCCAACTCGTGTTCGTGCGACAAACTGGACATGCGTTTGGGCGAGCACAAGGCCGAGGAGGCCAATGATGACGTTGAAGGGTGCCTCGTTGACATAGCCAAGTAGACTTGGCATGACAGCTTGAGAAAAGAGTTCGATATCTTCACGAGATGCGGCTGGTAATTGCGTTTCACCGGGGTTCAATAGACCCTTACGAACAACGTCCAAGGTGTCAAGGTTGACGACAATCATGGTCAATACGGTGACACGCTGTTCTTGATCGATCTGGCGGAAAAGACGGGGAATGGCTTTCTTGCCTTTGGGATATGACAAGAAGGCAATGAAGGGATGCGCGACTGTCGAGCCAGGCACGATAGGTTCGAGGACCTTCATACTTTGCCAGAGCTTCGAGTTAAGTGTCTGCATCTTCTGTCTCCAATCCATATGTAGTTCGACTGATTCGGGGTCGTTCTCATCTGGTGGTGGTGGCATCGTCCGCTCAAGGTCTTCCATCTTCATTAATATACTATAGACACTCTCGATATTGTTCAATACCGACTTTCGGTCACTAGTGCTGAGATCTGCTGTCGCTCGCTTGGGCTTCAACGCTTCTGCTCCTTCAGGTCTCTTGATATTTAATGATGTTTTAGGGGCTTTGGCATTGCCGAACGAGATCTTCCCCAGACTACCTTCGATAATGAGTTGCTGGTTTTTGGGTTTTGCCTTGACGGCCTCAACAGCGCGCTGCACCTGTTGTTGCATACGCTGCATGTGATTATCCGCATTTTGATACTGTCGTCTGCCATGACCACCAGTACGGTTGCCTGTCTGGAAGAGGTATGTCTGAGCAAAATGACCCAACGGTTGACGAGGATGCTGACGCGGGGCACCACGGATCTGGCTGAACACTTGGTAATAAAAGTCCTCGGAAAGAAGAGATTCAGTATCTGCATCTGCCACATTTCCCGTAGCAGCAACAAGCTGTTGTAGCTGGATTCGAGTAATGAAGTTCTTGTCTTGTGGTGTCATCAAGCCGTTACCACGGGAAAGAATGAAAATCTTGTGGTTACGTTTGGCGCGCTTCGCATCTTCCATCAAATAAGCAACACGCTGGTCCTCGGAAAGATTCATCAACTGCTGTGGGTCAGTGATGACTGGTAGGCCAGGTTGTCCGGCTGGTGGCTGTTGTGGAGGCGGTCGCTGAGCAGGTGGTGCGGCTGGCTGGCGTTGCTGCTGAGGCTGCGGCTGGGGCTGCGCTGGGGGTTGTCTTGGTAATGGAGCAGGTGGTGGTCCAGGAGGTCCGGGCATGAAGCCAGGAGGTGGCATCTGTTGTAACCGCTGCAGAAGCTGTGCTGGGGGGATGCCCATTGCCAAAGCTTGTTGTTCGATCGCAATCAACTCAGCTTCTGGCAAGAAGGGCATTTGCGGGGGGCGGCCCATCGCCTGCGCCATTTCAGGGTAAGGCAGCTGCTGGGGTTGCGCAAACTGCTGAGGCTGGTGACGGAGCTGAGCTTCAACTTCTTCCAGACTCATCATCTTCCGCGAAGGTGTGGCGAAAGCTTGCTGTTGCACATGCTCAACCGCTGGCTTTGTGGTTTGAGGAGTTGTTCCCCAAACACTCGACTTGGCTGTAATCTCTGGGATGAAGCCAGGATCCTGATATCTTTCGTAACCGGTTTTCTTTGGAAGACGAGGAATTGATGGCGCTTGTACAGCGGGAGCAGGAGCAGGGGCCTCCTTAGTCGCCAACGGAGCCGACTTTTTATTGTGCTGCAGGTTGTAGCGGACTTGTTCCTCGTTGATCACATCAGATATCTGGGCTGTGCTGCCAAAGAAATCAAAGTCTTTTCCAACACCGTCCCCCCCCCCGCCACTACCAAAGGTATCGTCGTTGAACGCATCCTGGTCGTCGTCGAGCTGATCGCCGAGGCCATCATACGTGTCTTCAAAATCGATTCTTCGAGGCAAATTAGCAACACAATTTATGTCAGTGGTCGCAATAGACTCACGCATCATCGTCGATGGACAAGCCTTGAGCTTGAGCGCGAGCGACTTCAGCGAACGGATCTGTGTTCTCGAATATGCCTCTGGTCTGCTGACCAGGCTGGCGATCTCTCGGCAGGTTGGTGTCGAATCCAAAGAAAGACATGACGGCGATGTCTTCCAAGGATACAGAACTCTGGGTAAGACAGGGAAAGGTGCGAGAAGAGCACCGAAAGGCCACGGCCGTGGGTGGAGGGGTATCGCAAGGTCGATGATGGCATTCTTTTGGTTTTCGCAATTTGCTGGTTAGTGCCTGGCCCGTGCTTTTCTGGTGCCTGAATTGTAAGGCATTTATCTATATTGACTTTTACAGCATCTACAACAACCCCTTCTACCACCTGCTATAATACTAAGTCGCTTCTACTACCACCCTGTGAAGAGAATAGACAGGGACCACGATGTAACAACGCTCTGCAAAATATTGTTGTTGGTTGGTTGGTCGTGTAATTATCCAACTCTAGCCGACCAACTCAGCCTCATGATTATACTTTGTCTCTGATGGACACGATAAACCTTCTGTCATGTTTCCTTAGGAGTTAGCAGTCGCATCTTGGCAATTGACTTCTGTCCAAGGTCTTCATCAAGCGGTGTTAGGCGACGAAAAGGACGAAAACGGGAGAATGTATGGGCGTCCGGAAGCGATTCACATCCAGATTCGTATATCAGCTTACGTACACGGCCACGAATCAGTCCTCACGCCGTTGATTAGAATCGCTAAACAAGACTCGATTGGATGAGACATGCCGTACTAGCTCAAGCCTGTAGATGTTTCGTTTCATTTGAGGCTTGGTAGATTCATCAGGGAGTATTATTCAGGGAACTGAGGGAAGCTAGACTTACTCCAGCCCGACCAGTACTTAACAAGTCTAGCCCCCAACCGGCCAGATATTATTCAAGACAACTACGCACTCCTTTTGACTCTTGACAGCACGACACATTTATGAACTTCATTTCTTCTTAATCCATTCTCAGAGCGGTGTCATCGAGCCAGCCGAGAAACAACCGCTTCCTACTCTATAGGTAGACACTGCACGGCACTCGTGGCAAGTCGCTCGTTCCGCAAAACATCCAGACACTTAGTTACCTGGCCGATCCAAGACATTCTCACGTCGCCATTCTTACATTCGTTTATTCATCATTCAATTGCTTTTCAATTATTCGCTTCACCCGTCGTCCTGACCACTGGTTGCGTCAGCGAGAAGAGGCGACCCGCGACTTCATCTGCATCTCAAAAACATTCATGATCGGCACACCTCACGAAAGTCAATAACGGAGGGGAATTCTAGGCTTCTTGCCTTGCTGCCATTGCGATTTTTTATTTGAACAATTCGTCCACCTTCATAATGTCTTCATCTTCAGGCAAATATATTCGATATGTGCTGTTTGCAGTTTTCGTAAGTCGCCACATCCGCGGTGACTGAGCTTGTACTGACTACCGCAACAGGGACTAGCAATCCTGGGATTCATCTCGCGATCATCCCTCCCACTACCCTCAGACTACGCATCCAGTCTCCTCCCCCAAACACAAAAAGACGACACCGCAAACAATCAAGCCGGCGCGGTCGATCCCAACACCCAAACCCCCGCTAACACCGGTCCTCCGCCGCTGACACCCTCCGGCGACCGAGTCAATGCGACATTCGTGACGCTCGCACGAAACAACGATCTCTGGGAAATCGCCAAATCTATCCGCGAAGTCGAGGATCGCTTCAACCGCAACTACCACTACGACTGGGTATTCCTGAACGACAAACCATTCGACGACGAATTCAAGCGTCTCACCAGCGCCCTGGTATCTGGAAAGACTCACTACGGCCTCATCCCAAAGGAACACTGGTCCTATCCTGAATGGATCGATCAGGACAAAGCCGCCAAGGTCCGCGAAGACATGAAAGAACGCAAAATCATCTATGGTGATTCGGAGAGCTACCGACACATGTGCCGTTACGAGTCAGGCTTCTTTTTCCGCCACGAACTCATGCTCAACTATGAATGGTACTGGCGTGTTGAGCCCAGCATTCAGCTCTTTTGCGACATCTCGTTTGATCCGTTCCGGTATATGGTGGATAATAAAAAGAAGTATAGTTTTGTGTTGAGTTTGTACGAGTACTACGAGACTATCCCGACGCTGTGGGATAGTACGAAGAAATTCATGAAGGCGAATCCGCAGCATATTGCTGAAGGCAATTCGATGGCATTTTTGAGTGATGATGGTGGAGAGACTTATAACAAGTGTCATTTCGTAAGTCCTTTTTTCCGTGGCTGTTGCTTCACCTACTAATCTTTGCAGTGGTCCAATTTCGAAATTGGTAGCTTGGAATGGCTCCGATCCGACGCATACATCGATTTCTTCAGCTCTCTCGATCATGATGGTGGGTTCTTCTACGAGCGATGGGGTGACGCACCAGTCCACTCCATTGCAGCTGGTCTATTACTGAAAAAGGAGGAAATCCATTTCTTCAACGAAATCGCATACTACCACGTCCCATTTACTCACTGTCCAACCGGCGAGCAAACTCGTCTTGACTTGAAATGCCACTGCAATCCCTCCGACAACTTTGACTGGAAGGGCTATTCCTGTAAGCCCCCCCTTCTAATTTTTCCCTTAGGGAAGTAGATTGCTAATCTTGCAGGCACATCCCGCTACTTCCACATAAACAACATCCCCAAACCCGAAGGCTACGAAAAGGAGGCCAACTGACTCACCGTCCTTCTAAAAGCGACGGGCTATTCCGTCCTGATTGTCGCTGTGGTAATTGCAGCACTATACGGAATCCGTATACGACGACAACGCGCGCTTCACAATCATCAACATACTTCTAGCGGGATATTTTCATTGGCAGATCTACGCATTCAGAAGCCATTGAGTCCGTTCAATAAGGAGAGTGGGAGGCGGATGTGATGTAGACATCCAAGGATGTGTATGTGTGGAGAGGCCCCGGATGTCGATATGTTTGATTGACATGTTGATAACATTTTCTCGTTATGTTATATTCCCCTGGAGTTTGGCCAAGTTTATTTGCTAGCTGTATTTGTATATTATGGTGCTAGTCAATCTTATTTACTGACAACTTATCATGATCCGCTACGTAGTTAGGGGTAACTACATGTACATACATAGTCTGCTACCAAAGTCCTTGAAGAGCGCAATGTCCTCCTACATATTGGCAGCCATCACTTACACTAAGAATGGAGTCAAATCATCCAAACTCCAGCACGGCGTAAATCAGGACCAACAGCGGCGCTCATCAGACTACGGCCCTAGGCCCAACATTGATGGAGAGCATGAAGATCGCGGGTTGGTTGTTGCAAGTGTCTATCAAACTATCAAACCCACTAAAAGATTTTTAAATAGCTACAAGGGGGGCTAAAAGAAATTAAGATTGACGCAAGAGGCTCTAGCCATCTTAAAAGTACCAAATAGTAGTACGTAGGAGTAGTACTTAATGTTGACCCTGCCTCGAAAACCCCAGTCTAATGACTGCCTTTTCCTTCTCTACTCTAGGTAGCATGCTGGACATCTCGCGCCTTTGTCGCGATATCGAAACATGGCGTTTCCAATCGTGACAGTCGCAGGAAACGGTTTCCTAAAATCTAGCATTCGATTCCAGATCAAAGGTTGCTCTTCCTTTCTGTATCAGATTGGCTGTTTACACAGACTGACTTGTGGTGCGAGATACATAGGCGTTGCGTACATCGGGGACAACTCTGGATCCAGTATAATCGATACATTGGCCGACTCCAACGCTGACCAGTGCGCGATCGATGCGCCATTGATCAAGGGGTTAGGAGCTAATACTATCAGCGTGCACTACATTGACCCAAGTCAGAGTCATGATAAATGCATGCAGTCCTTCCGGGACAATGATGTATATGTCATAGCGAACATGGCAAGGCAGAGAGATTATTCGGATGTTGATATGTCGGGATTAGAGCCCAGCTCGAACTTGGTAAGTGCTTGCAACATTAACACCCAATCGCTTTAGTCTTGGGGGTGTTACCTGACTTCACCGTGCAGGGCAACTCAACATGGCAAACGAGCGTCTTCAATCAATATGCGGCTGTGCTTGATTCAATGGCTTCATATGAGAATCTTTTAGGCTTGATTGTCGGCAACGAGATAGTTGATAAATGTACGTGAATTTCGCAACTGATTTGGTTCTTCCATACCTACAGTCTAAACATATTGTAGCCACCCAAGTCGACCTCGCCCCCTTCGTGAAAGCAGCAGTTCGAGATATGAAAGCATACGCTGTAGCCAGGCAATACCGCACTATACCCATCGGCTACTTCACAAGCGACGACGATAACTGGGCTCAGCAAATGGCAGATTATCTCGTATGTGGTGGCAATAAGAGCGAGGCAATCGACTTTCTTGGAGTCAATGACTACTCCTGGTGTGGCAGTTCGTCAATGAATACGTCTGATTATGGACAATTGACCTCGGATCTGGGAGATATTGGCGTGCCATTGTTCTTTTCGGAGGATGGCTGTACAGATGTCCAACCACGAACGTTTGAGGATCAGGCTGCGATTTTTGGATCGAACATGTCGGACGTTTGGAGTGGTGCAGTGGTTTATGAGTGGCGGAAACAGTAAGTTTCTTCCCTACTCTTCGTTCCATTTGATATGAAACTGATATGCCCTTAGAAGCGGCTCAGGGTCAGAATTCGGACTCGTATCCTATACCACCACTGCACCCAGCACGCCCTCGCCACTTTCCGACTACAGCGCCTTGAGCAGCCAGTGGGCTTCCGTGACCGCGGCCGACAACGCACCATCGACGTTACCGACGCCATCCTGCCCTGCTTCAACTGGATCGTTCTGGCCTGTTGATCCTAGTGCCGCATTGCCGACGATAGCGGGCCTCGATTTTGCGAATATCAAACCAGCTAGTGCTAGTGCGGCTGCGACCAGTACCGGCACAGGCACAGGCACAGGCACTAACACAAGCAAAACCACAAACACTAGCAGCCCCAATCATACCACCTCGAAGTCAGGGCTCTCAACAGGCGCAAAAGCCGGAATCGGCGTTGGTGTTGCCTGCGGCGTGATTCTCGCCTTGAGTGTTTTGTTCTGGTTTCTCTATAGGCGTCGACTGCATAATAACCAACCACCAGATGCCAATCAAGAGGCATCATCAGCTCCAACTTCGGCAGGACCGGTGCCAGAACTACCGGCTACAAAAACCTGGCGTCATCTACCGAGCGAATTACCAGCTGAGGGAGGAGGAGGTCAGGCCCAGGAGCTTGACTCCGTTGCGATCCATGAGGCTGGTTATGGAGCTAATAAGCCTTAAGGAGATGGGATGAGCCGTGAGATAACCATGTATAAATAGTCAACTGCTTTATATAGTGTATATCAATTGATATCATCTTGACTGGTGCTTCGCAACCAGCATACCCGAGAGGTCTCCTCGTTCAAATGCTATCATAAGGTTGAGGTTTGGAGGATAGTCATCATTAACATGGCTGAAATGTCCATGTTGACAAAGAGGTCACTGACAATGTCGAGAATGTCAGCAATTGAGGAAAGAGAAGTGATGGACCCGGCCGTGCATTACGTATTAGACGTGTATTGGATCATTGATTGTCTCGCAATCCTGTGTAATTTTCTGTAATGCATATGTAATGTACGTGGCATTTGCGGAGATTAGATAGCACTAGCGTACTGCAACACCGAGCTACGCCATCTGGACAGCTATACTACATCCATAACTAACCATCACTTAACTATAATACACTTTAAGCAACTTGCAACGTGACCTGATCAATCCCGACTCTGGAATCAGGCAGACACTCGTTCATTTTCCTTATATATGTCCCTTCCCTTCTAACAGAACACGTCTACTTGCTGTTGACAATCACTCATAACTCAACACCTACAACCATCGCCGCTTATTATATCACATCACAATGGTAAGTCGACAACCTCGACAAACGACCAAATACCAACCAATTCACTAACCTGCGCCCCCCTTTGTCGTCTTTGTTCAGGCCCAAACACCCCGCCAAAAGAAAGCAAACGAGAAATTCGCAAAACACGAAGCAGCAAAGAGAGGAAAGCCGCAGACCGCTGTCAAGAAGAGCTCAAAACAGAAGTCGCCCGTATCGATTGGATGGATTGGTCAGTTACCATGAACATTCGCCATAAATTCGTGTTTCGCTTAATGAGGGAGGAGGTTTGCTGACTTCTTCGTGATCATAGTGTTACTTGCGTTTGTCGTCTGCGGAGGATTGATCTTTGAGCTTCTGCGAGTCGTGCCGGAGTTATGGTCTGCGATTACGTCGTTTTTCAGGCGATGATTGATTATCGCTCGGATCGATGATAAGGAAGAGAAGCAAGGTTTTTTAAAGTGTCGTTCATCTTCGGAGTTTCTGCCTGTCTGTTCATGCCGTTATACTTCCTCCATTTTAAGGTCGAAAAGAGCGTTTGATTTGGATTCTATATACCCGTCCTCCTGCCGACGACTACTGTACAAAACTCTCGCAATCAGATATTGCTATCTAAACGATCTGCTATGCTAGGCTTCTTCGCTCTTGACTTTCTTCTTCTTTTTCTTCTTCACGGCTTTCTTCTTGATGAGTTGGCCGTCGGAAGGTAACCCTTGAACGTCTATTCGCTCAGATGCTCGTTGCATTTCCAGCCGGACACGCTCTATCTTTCGCATGGCTTCTGCCATTTCCAAATCTTGCTCTTCCCCTCTCTGACCAGGTTGCAAGTCACTATTCGATGGCAATGTGTGCGCTTCGCTCAGAGCTAAATGTTCGATTCCGCTGCTGTCAACCTGCAAAAGACTCCGCCCTGTTTGGGCCCTTGAATCGATTTTTTGATTCTTTAATCCTGTAGAAAGAGATCCATCAAAGTCAATGGTCTCATCAGCTGCGATCTGGAATTTTCCTGGTTTGATGCGGCCTCCAACGTTCTTGTCCGGGCCCAAAGGATGCGTGTCCGATGTGGTTGTAAGATCGATGATAGGGATAGAATCTATATCCAACTCGTCCTTATTCGAAATATCGTGGACCTGATATGAGGGAGTGACTGCGTCGCTAGAAGCTTCGTTATGACCAATGTAAAACGGATCATCCCTATTCCGTTCCCGGCGACTGACTCTATTCGTGCTGGAATAACTGATATCTGCATTTTCCAGGTTGCTGTCAACTGGAGTATCAAGACCCATTTCCTTCTGGAAGGACAATGGCCCGCTAGAGATATAATAGAAGCTCTTGATGTCATTGTAAGCTTCCCCCTCAACCCACATATCATGATTCTCATCCGTAGGTTGTGGCAATGTGATGTTTATCGTTTCGTCCAGATTTAGATTCTCAGGAAGCGGGACCCTCTTTTGAGCGTCTATAGACACAGAGTTCAGATCCAAACCCCTGAAGAGACCAGGAATGACATCTGCAAGTATGAACGGTAATTCGTGGTTGTCTTTCACGTCCGGCTGCAACGCCTCCTTTGCCAAACGAAGAAGTTCAAGAAACTCAGTCGCTCGTTCTTGCACATCCAAGTCTGGATGTGCTCCTAACCCTTCCAGAAAAGTGATCAGACGCGCAAGAACAAGAGAATACTCCGTGTAGCTGCTAGCAGACCATGCACGCTCAGAAGAAATCAATCGCAAGAACACCTTGGGTATCGCTTGTAGGTAGAGGACAAGGACTGTTGCAGGGAGTGTTTTATTATTCGGGCCGATGAGGATGTTCAGAATACGATCGGGGAATGACAGAAGCTGCGAGAATTCACCAGCTATCCAAGCAATCGGACCGAGCGCTCCAACGTAGGCGGATAATGCGTTTTGATAGATCTGCTGCACATCAACCAAAAACAGAAATGATTCCCCTGCTCTGGTGGCCTTCTCTCGAACAGCCTTAACGCGTACCGCAATACTTCGAAGTTCCGTACCTAACCTGACTGCAATATCCGATTCGGGAAGGAGGTTCAGGGAGTCGCCATCCTGACCATGTTTGTTCGTATTGAGATGAGGCAAGAGCTTCAGCAGTTGCTCTAGGATTTCAACGTACCACTCGAAATCAACGATATCCGTGTAATTGTCACGCGAACATATGTCCAATATACGGGTAACGACGTCGATTTTGTAATCAACTGGCAGATCATGTACTGCTTGACTTGGAGCTGGAGGATCCACGAATTCTGTGTCGCGCCAATTGTCGATGCCTTCGACAGTATTATCCCCAACGTTTTGTCGAGACTCCGACTTTTTGCTATTTAGCAACTGCCTCAACAGGCGGTTGACAATGTCTTGCAGTGTATCTGATGTTGCCATTTGTACTGCAAGCTCAAGCGATTGAAGCCTAATAGAAATATCTGGATCATCCAAGCAGTCCATGATCACATTTCGTTGCATTGAAACAAGATGTGGGTGAGAGATGACAATGCGGTTGAATGCAAGAAGAGCGACGTATCTCACTATAATGATTACTTGTCAGTCCTTAATTCTCATAGTACCGACTCGAAGATAACTCACGATTAGGATCGGCATCCATGACAACCATGCCCCTGAGTTTCGTCACACACAAGCTTGCAATTTCATCACCTTCTTGCGTCCCTTCAGCTTCTGCAAGAATACCTCCTTGTATTATACCATTGATACATTCATAGAGAAGAGACATTGCGGTTGTGGTTTGGATGATGCCTATCAAAGGTCTAAGTAACTTCCGTACTAGACGAGGTTCGAGAGGTGTGAGAGTTGCGAACTGCTCCAATTAGCAAGCACGATCACTGATCATTAGCTTGAGGGTACCAACCAGCTTGATGATTTTGATTGCCATCCAGTTATTCCCGCTGTCCACTAGCAGTTCGAAAAACCTTGGAGCTAGGGGTAAAAAGTCGTGGGGTCTCCTCCAACCAAGCTCACAAATGACGTTCATAACGGCCGCAATGACGCTGCTATCTTCATTATCGTCCATAAGGCGTTCCTTGAGCTTTGGCCAAGCCAACCGAAGTGTCTCGGGATACACCAAGGCAAATCTGTAAAGCACAACAATCGATTTCTTGCGAACAACTGCATTTGAATGCGAGAGTCGGGGAAGGAGATCGTTCAGAAGCGACATGGCGAGCGACGGGGTAACAATGTGCGGTAATGTTGCGAGCGGTAATGATAGATTCACTATGGACGATGAAACTATATCCTAAATCATCTGTGAGATTCAGATCAACATGAGACTGATCGGTCACATTTGTATTTACCTTCTTCAGCAGATTCGTCGCCAGCATCAGCACTTCTGTCTCGGCGCGAAAACTTTGAGCTGCTGCCAAGTAACCAATGCGCTTCTGCAAGTGTTTCGACGAAGACATCACTTCAAGGACGTGGAAGGATGCCCAGGACATGTCGTATCCGAACATTTCGAGGTATATCAGCTTTAGAAGGGCGATTGTTTTCTTGTCTGTTTGGCTGTCAGATTCAGAAAAGAAACCAGACTCGGTAAACTAAATAACGCATATCAATGACTCAATGGCTGGATATCACGAACCCATATCTGGAGACTTAATCTCCGACTTGCATTCCTTCAAGCTATTCTGTATATACTCCGCCTCGCTCCCCTTGTGGCTCCGGAGACCTCTAATGAGGTCATAAAGAGATTTTTCGAACCTGTTTCTTTCATCAACATTCAGCGTTGCAGAAGAGGAGCGTAGAACCACGTACATCTTCGAAATATTCTTCCAGTCTCATCAGTTTGGTGGTAAAGTACTGCGACCAGCGACGACGGCTTAAGCACCCCACCACGCCGCTTCGATGTTGTGTCTGTCGACAGGTAGAGCTTCGTTCATGGAGAAGGTGATATTCGTGTAATATATAACCTATTTTCAGGTTTCCATCAAATAGTCCATGAGGGTGCCGGCTGTAATGAAGTGGGAGCCTCTGCGTTTTGTAGATTCGGGGTTGAATGGACCAGCTCCGATGGTGCCTTCCTCATAGCTCATACATCATCCAGCCCGCATTCTGCCAGCAGTTCCTCACCGCCTACGGAGACCATCACGAAGCTTACGGACTGGTAGGCGACTTTCAAGCTCTACTACAACCTCTCATCAAAGAGGAAACATGTGCTTCCTCGACCTTTCTTCTACTTTAGCATCTGTATGATTGCGCAATAGAAGGGTTAGCAAAATGGCAGCAATCAAAGCAGACATTGAGCGAGGGCTGCAGCTTTCGAATCCAGCAGCCGCCCTCCAGCTTTCACAACAAGCCTCCGCCCTCTTGAAGAAGCCCTATTCTTCATCGACATTACCCTTCGCTGCTGCCGAGAACCCCGAACAATGGATTGAATATGAGCAACTTTTCCTCGTATGTCTACGGACCGGCGACGACAAATCTGCGCATCTTTGCCTGGATCGTCTCACAGAACGCTTTGGCCCGGCCAATGAACGGATTATGGGGTTAAGGGGTCTCTACCAAGAAGCAACAGCAAAGGACGCTTCTGCCCTTGAAATGATTTTGAAGGAATACAACAAAATACTTTCGGGAAATGCTGTCAATGTGGTGAGCTAGCTACTATCGAACTGTGGTTTATGAAGAACGACAAGTTATACTAATGCAAAGCGTTCAACAGCCCATCTTAAAGCGTCGTATTGCGCTCCTGCGTTCGATGAACAAATATGATGAAGCTGTGTCGGCATTGGTGGACTACCTGGAAGCTTTCCCAACAGACGCCGAGGCATGGTGCGAACTTGCGGATTTGTATCAATCCAATGGAATGAGCGCCCAGGCGATCTTCAGTCTCGAGGAAGCGCTGCTCGTTACACCAAATTCATGGAATGTAAGATCTTCTCCACTTCAGGTAAGAGATATGAATAAGTGTTTAACCTCGTGAATAGCTTCATGCGAGACTCGGAGAAGTTCTTTACATCTCTACGACGTCCGCCGACCGAAGCATTTCCACCACGCAAACGTTATCAAGATCGGTCAAACATTTCTTACGAAGCCTTGAGCTATGTGACGATTATGTGAGAGGATTATACGGTCTCATCATGGTACGATGCTCGTATCTCTCTAGTGCCTTGATCTGCGCGCATACTAATTGATGAATGGTCAGACTACGACAGAATTGATCAAACACATACAAAGCCGAACCGAGCAAAGCACTGACTTTGAAGTACCATCTGTAAAGACACTGCAAGAGTTGAATACCATGGCTATCCAGAAAGCAGAGAAGCTTATCCAATCACAGCAGTCGGCCACTCATCAGCCAGATGGCCTGGTCTCCCTCAAAGAGCTAGTGCAGCAGAAATAGAAATATGTTACTAGTGTTGCCCATGTCAACGCATGCAATAATGACCGATGAGATTGTTCTGACATTCTAAACTTTCCGGGGGCGCCTCTAGTTAGGAGTCTGCCTATCGGGTACATGTTCAGTCGATGAACCTTATACCTGAATCTTTGCTAGTTGCATGGTGGTTGCATCTGCTGAGCCAATGGGTTGTCTGTAATGTAATTACACCGAAATTACAGCCTGCAGATCACACCGCATCATTTTCCATTCCTCGTAGACAGATGCCTTGTCCTCGAATCGCCCGATTCACAGTAAATGGTTAATTGTTCATTTCAAGCCAGACTGATACTTGTCGTTCTACATGTAACACAGCCACAGATTCCATCAAACTCGTTATGCTCTCTTTGGGCATTGTTTCTGTATGACTCCTACATACTCCGTAGTATGCAGCAACATAGGCAGGCAAGCAAATCATGCCTAGGATGAGTCAATCGTCTTCCGGTTTTCCCATAAGGCTGCACTTGACTAGTATGCATGTCTTGTCAGCCAGCATCTCAATCGATATCCTCGTTGGGTAACGTTGGACTGGATCCGAATGAAGTGGGCTGCTTCGGGCAGCCATACAACGCATAACTTAGTTGGGAATACACAATGAGTTATGTCGACAGTCAGTCAACAACCAGTCGAGTGTAAACACTGGCCGAGCCCACTGGACAACGTCATCTTAGCCTTGTGCCATTTGTTGCGTCTTGTTTCGCATTTCTATATTCTTCTCTTGGGTTCGCTTGCATGGGACGATTCTATTTTGGTGCTTGGCGATGATCGGTGTTGTATGACTGGAACGGAGTTATGTAGAGTAGATATGTGATACAGCAACTTCTCGTAGTCGATCTGGTCTAGTCCGTGGTGGACTACCTACTAGTAGTCCATCGTAGTGCTCTCGACTCAATGGACTCTGAGTTGTGGAATGTTCGTTAGTGTAACAGTTGCGGGAGGAAGAGAGAATCGAGAGCTAGCCGTACTGTCACAGTAATACGGCTGTTACCTTACCAACCCATGACCAGATACCCATATTATTCTGACATAATATTCTGTATCAGTATTACAACTAGTCCCAACCGGGTTGTTTGGGTTCCAGATCGCCCGCGGCCCCTCCTTTGCTCCTTCCCTGTGCCCAACTTCGCTCTTTCCTGCCATTGCTTCAGGCACTTAATCCCATCTTCGAATCCCAATCTGAAAAGAGACGAGAGGAAAAAAAAATGCCTTCTTCCCACAAGAAGAGGCGAATTTAGGTACACACAAAACCCAGCCTGCTATAATTATCATGTACCTTGCATCGATCGATCTCTTTTCATCTTATTTACCTACTACTACTGCTGCTACTACTAACTAACTTCGTCCTCGATCTATCCTCTCATCCGAGCTCAGCATAGAATGCTAACTAGAACGACACCGCTTGCTTTTCGTATCATGAAGAGTATATTGACAACAAATACTACTACTACTTCAATCTCTGTTCACTAACTTTCGACCACCGTTATTGACCATTGCCTGGACCCCTCCTAAGCAATCGACTCCGACTATACAACAACAATACAACAACAGCAAACAACAGTCCATCGTCCGTCCAAACTCTTATCGATGCCGTGAGTTGCCATGATCAACCCGCGTTCAAGATACCGTGCTAAATCGTCATCGGTTCCAAAACAAAGGTTCAGTATCCACATAAGCGATTCCGCGGACACGTCCGATTCGGATCAGTCGTATACTGACGACGAAGACTCCTCTGGTGAGGTTGTTTCTCCGCCATCCGTCACAGGCAGCCAGCAAGACTTTGGCGAATGGGCGCACCTGTCATACCCTGACGAGCTTGGATCCTCGGATGTAGCATCTCATCCTCGCACTTCCCGTCATAGTCGTGATCGTGGTGCTGTGCCGGCTTCTCGTTCTAGATCTGGCCGACGATACTCGCGCAGGGACGTTCGCCCACAAAGAGAAGCATTCCATCAAAGGACACAGCGCCGCCATCGCTCGCCTGAATCTCCTGATAGCGCAGATTCGGCGGAAGATCTTGTAGAGGATTACGGTCATCATCGACCGGCAGGAAGAGTGTGGCCACCTGCAGCTGCCGCTGCCGTCGGCGGGTACGCTCAGAGCTCGTCATCGGGACCATCCTATAATGTGTTTCCGAATGGGACAGCTGCACATCAACAACAACATTATCCGCATCCCGGTCCGGCACTGCCGCCATCAGATCAATTAGTTCGCTTTGGTCCCCTCGCCCACATGGGGCGCTCAGGCCAATATGGAAATACATCACCGCCTTATGGCTATGGTGGTGGCTCTCACTTTCCTCCACCCCACGCTGGAGGTATGCCACCTTTTTTCGGTCACGATCAATTACCCGGCCATCCTGGCCCTCATCCCACGCATCTTCCACCACACCAACCTCGCGATCGAAGTCGAGGACAAAGTCCACCAGAACCACCACCACTATCCCATATGGTCCCGCATCACACCAATGCACATTTTGGCGCTCCTCCCTTTGGCAGCCCTGATCTGATTCCGTACGGCGCAAATGGATACATGCCTTTCAATCCAAATTTCCCGCCGATGCCTCCTGGGATGCTCGGTCACCCGTTATTCGGTCCAATCCCTCGTCAACCCGAGTCTCCATCGGTGACTTCGCAAGCAGATTCTGCGAAGGAAAAGGAAGCAAAGGAAGTGAAGGATGCAAAGGATGAAGCGATTGCTAGACTTGAGAAGTTGATATTGGACGAACGCGCAGAGCGAGAGGCGAGGGATGCAGCTCGTGAAGCTGCTATTGCGAAGGCTGCTGCGGACAAATTGGCGGCGGAAGAGAGGGCAGCTGCAGAAAAGAAGATTGCAGATGAAGCGGCGGCAAATGCGAGAGCTGCAGCATTGGCAGAGGCAGAACAGAGAGCTGCAGAGGCGGCTGTCGCAGCTCAAAAGGCCGCCGAGGAGTTAGCCGCAGCAGCGGCGGCAGAAGCTAGAAAGAGTGCCGAAGAAGCGGCGGCTGCGGCTGCAGAAGAGGCAAAGAAGGCTGCAGAAGAAGCTACTGCGGCCGCCGCTGCCGCTGCCGCTGCCGAAGCGAAAAAGGCCGCTGAGGAGGCTGCAAAGAAACCCCCTCCAGAAAAGAAGAAACCTATCAAATTCAAAGACGCCGTTGGAAGAAAGTTCAACTTCCCTTTTCATCTATGCTCCACTTGGCAGGTATGTACCTCTTCAATATACGATTTTCGTATTGCAATACTTACTAGTCTCTATAGGGAATGGAGGAGCTTATCCGGCAAGCGTTTCTGCATGTAGAAGTTATTGGACCTCACGTTGCAGAAGGGCACTACGACCTCGTTGGGCCTAG
This sequence comes from Talaromyces verruculosus, assembly GCA_001305275.1. Lineage (NCBI taxonomy): Eukaryota > Fungi > Ascomycota > Eurotiomycetes > Eurotiales > Trichocomaceae > Talaromyces > Talaromyces verruculosus. Next base: position 122,089 of record LHCL01000007.1, read on the forward strand.
TGGTGATATTATCTTACCACAGGTCTGGGAAACCGTTGTTGAGCCCGACTGGACCATAACCATGCATATGTGGCCTATACCAGAGAAGCCAAAAGAACCCGATCCACCTCCAGCAGAAGAGGCCCCTGCGCCACCGCCAGATGAGCCCAAAAAGAAAGCGGACGCACCAGGTAAGTAGAATCATACTCCACCCTCTAGAAACGAGATCTAACTTTGATAATAGCTCCCGCGGGCAAAAAACCCAAGGCAGTCCGAGCCGAGGCAGGCTCATTTGCGATGTGGATGATGGGTAACAACCGACCAAAGCCGAAGCAGCCTTTAAAAGCGTGAAAAAAGCCTGAGACTATACAGCAGCAAGACGATCCTTGTAGAAGCACGCCAGAGTGATTCTACAACTCCGAACAGCGTCAACCACGGGTTAGACCAGCGACAAGCGAGACGCGAGACGAGGCCTGCAAATTGCAAATTGCAATTAGCATGGCCTCGGCATCTCACGTCCCTTCGCGCCATTACTGCGATTGAGGATCTATCTATCTATCTCGCAACATGTCGCGGTCAGTATAGTTTCAGGGGGGCATGGCTTTTCCTCTCGAAGCCTCGGGATTGGTTTCTCATGTCTCATTTTGTTGTTGTTTCATTCCTTTTATTATTCCCTTTCATTGTTCCTTTAATTGCAACTGGAAAAGCGTCTATGGAAAGCATTGCGTGGGTCGTTCTGAAGTTTGTCAGCGGTATTATTATTGTGTAAGGCGTGTGTGTTTTTGTTGACTTATTCGGGTTTCTTGATACCCCTTGCCCAATCAGATGATAATGATAGAGAAGAAATGAAAAAGATTCATGATAATTTTACTTGATGCACAACGTTTGTAGTCCGCGAAGTAAGATGACCGAATACGTAGAAATAAGAGTTCTCGTAGAGTCAAGCATATGCTCGCTTCTGTCGCAATTGAATTTATCGCACCTCTATCTAGACTTTGCATCTCTACCAAGGTATCTAGTATGCAATCATTGCAATTCATCCATCATATCCTCATCAATATCAACATTCTGCTCCCTCTTCCTTCCACCAAAACTGAGTCCAGTATCCTTCGAAGCTGCAGCATCATTCCGTTTTTGCGCTTTCCGCAAATGGCTGATATACTCCTTCGTAAGCTCCAGTTTCCTGTCGCTGGTTTGTATGTTTTGGATAAGAAGTTCTAGCTTTTGGTGCTGGGACTGCAGTTGTTCTTCTAGGGAAACTTCGAGGTCGATGCTTGGTTCGGCGGATTGGCCTCCTGTCAGGAAACGGAGCATTGAGGTGTTTGGGTCCTTTGAGGGGTGGATTAGGGATGTTGAGAATTCTTCCTGTGCTGCGAGAGCTACGATGTAGCGCTCGGTTTCTTGGACGTTCATGCTGTTTGACAATGCGCGCTGGGAGACGTCTGCTGTTGTGACTGCGGCAAAAGTGTTGCCGAGACCGCGTACTGCCTTTTTGCGGAAGCTTAGAAGCACTTGTTGTACTAGACCGTTGTTGTTGTCCTTGGATGGTGTCAGCCCTTCAAAACCGTAATGTAAACAAGAGTGACGAGACTTACGGTACGCCATATAGTGTCCCCGACTTGCGCTTCATCTCTCAATCTTTCCCATTTTCCTGATGTGAACGCAGTCGCCAATGCATCGTACGGACGTGCAAGTGCTCTGTATGTCTTAAGTGCAAGAGGCGAGGTGATCTTGGGTACTGACGCAGTCTTGGAATGTTTAGTAAGAATTCCCTCGATATTCCAAAATTGGAGGGAACTTACCGTGCCCTTTTCGAGAAGATTCACCAATACCCATTTCTTGTAAGCCTCAACCATGATCAAGCTAACAGCATTCACGGCAGGACAAGATATCACGATGCTCAAGAAATGACGAGCTTTGCTCCATTCTTTCAATGCCATGTAAATCATTCCACCGTAGAGAAAATACTGAAGATGATCTGCGTATGTGATTTTCATGGGTGGTTCAAACAGATATGGAGGGCTAGCGGCGTTGGTTGCTGATTCGCTCTGTGAATGCTGTATGAAGAGTCGATCTGCTGAGCTTGGAATCGCAAATATTGTTCGATCAATGACTGGACGTGCGATCTTGTATGCCTTGGCCAACAGACACAGACGAGTCAGGTATAGGTGGGCAACGGTGAAGCTGGCGCACGTTGGGTCCATCCGAATGATCGAGTCTCTAATAGGGCGAATCGCAAGGAACGGCTATTTTGACAATCGTCAGCTTCCAAGTATTTCTTTCTCGCTTTGGTGCAGAATCACCTTGTCGGCAACTTCAGCTGCCCTCGAAACAAATTCTAATACAACACGCCATTCGCTTGCTGCACATCGGACCTGATTCGGGTCGAACGTTTTCAATAACGATACCGCCCTCGACCAGAGCAAGTTGCCAGGTTGCAGATCTTCCGGTGCCACGTTATGACCTCTTTTCTTAATTCGGTTGATGTAGGAATGTAGGACGAGGAGATATGCGAGGGAGTGGGTTGAAGGGTCGAGGGCCTGCAACTGTCAGTAACTCCGACACTCACTCCAGGCGATGTAGGTCTTTAACTCACTTCTAGAAGGATTTGGGCTTTCTCTGAGGTATCAAGGATACTGCGAAGGTGTTCGCGCGTGGAGATCAAGTGTTCGTAAGCGTGCGTTTCGTAGACTTCGTGAGAGGTCGTGTCCGCTGGAGGGAAAGAGCGGAGTCGATCAAGAACATCCTCCATCTTGACGTACGAAAGAGGGACTTGTAAGACGAAGGGAAAGACGGTTGACTAACCAGTTAGTAATGAAAACCTTGAGCGGCCACAGCGGAATTTTCTAGCCAGCACCCTTGACTAGTCTTCCCCACGCAAGAAGTTGATGTTGAAAGAGAAGCTGCCCAGGTGATGTTTGTTGTTCTGCCTGTCTGGAGAGAACCAGCGGAGATGCGTCATTGATAAGCTGCACTCACCGCCTGCCCCATTGGGCACGCCTACCCCGCGGAATTTATCCAACATTTTTTTTTTTCCGTTCTATTTTGTTCACATATTTTGCGAGTATAAATATCAAAAATTGAATAATTTTATGGACAGAAGTTGTACGATATTTGCTGAAGAGCTTCTAGGTATAGTTTCAGTATTGCTGGTGTCACAGTCTCTATCAATTCGCTGCGTTGAGTCATAGGTACCGGAATCGGAAGATCCACTATATAATGTCTTTTAAGTGTACTTTGTGCATCAAGTACTCTAATTCAACATTCAATTGACTGTGAATGTACTACCTAAAAGTCTTTTCATTCGAAAGGCGATAGATTATACACTTCAAACTCATAGCCCTTTTTATCAGTTTCGCAAAAAGGCAACAACGATGTCTCTGACAGAGTCATCCGCCTCCGAGATCGCACAAAGTGCATCTATTGCCTCTCGCAGACTAGCCACGATTTCGAACGATGGACGCAATTTCGCACTGACAACTTTGCACGCCGCTCTAGTTGAGAAGCGCGATTACATCCTTCAAGCCAATGCGAAAGACGTTGCCCTTGCGACTCAGGCAGCGGCGAATGGCGAATTGAGTCAGAGTGTCTTGAAGCGGCTCGATTTGACCAGACCGGGCAAGTACGATGATATGTTGAGCGGTATATTGAGTGTGAGGGACCTTGAAGACCCAGGTATTTGCATCCTCCAGCAATCATACACGGGTAAAATATGCTAATATCTATGCAGTCGGCAGGGTTACAATGCGAACGCTGCTGGACGACGGACTGGTACTTGAACGGGTCACTTGCCCTCTCGGAACTCTTCTCATAATCTTCGAGGCTCGCCCTGAAGTCATTGCCAATATCGCTGCTCTAGCTATCAAATCTGGAAATGCAGCTATTCTCAAAGGTGGAAAGGAGTCCACCGAGTCCTTTATTGCCATAGCACAGGTCATTTCCGCTGCTCTTTCAAGGACCGAGATCCCTATACCCGCCATCCAGCTCGTCAAAACTCGTGATATTGTCTCCTCGTTGCTCTCACAAGATACCCTTATTGATTTGGTTATTCCCCGTGGGTCAAATGAGTTGGTGCGATATGTCAAGGACAACACAAAGATACCCGTGCTTGGGCATGCCGATGGTCTCTGCTCTGCATACATCCACTCCGATGCTGACGTTTCGACCGCTGTGAGAGTCATTGTTGATTCCAAGACTGATTACCCGGCGGCCTGCAATGCCTTGGAAACTCTCCTGGTACACGAAGACGTCCTTGAAAGCATCTTGCCAGCTGTTGCCGAGGCCCTGCTTGCAAAGGGTGTTTCTCTCCGTTGCGACCAAGCTTCGAAAGCAGCTTTGACTAAGTCTCTGGCACCCGCACAAGCAGCTCTTATACAAGACTCCGTCGAGCAAGACTATAATACGGAATTTTTAGATCTCATCCTCGCCATTAAGGCGGTTCCATCCCAGTCTTCAGATTCATCCGCCGTCCAGGCAGCTATCGCCCACATCAATGCACACGGATCCAAGCATACCGACATTGTCCTCACTACCTCAAGGCAAGTCGCTGACACTTTTATGGCTGGCATTGATAGTGCAGGTGTCTACTGGAACGTCTCCTCACGCTTTGCGGACGGTATGCGATACGGCTTTGGCACGGAGGTGGGCATCAGTACCAACAAGATCCATACCCGAGGACCCGTGGGATTGGAAGGCTTGACTATCTACAAATATCTTATCAGAGGCGAAGGTCATATTGCAGCGGAGTATGGCGGGTCAGGAAATAAGCAGTTCAAACACCAAAAGTTGGAAATCTAAAAAGAAAAGCTCCTTGAGCACCGTCATAATTTTTTGAATGAATTTCATTAAAAAAGGAAACAAGAACACTCGAGAAAATAGACAATGCACAAAATGATCATTTAGAACTCGTGAACCATAATTGTAAAAAGTCCTGTTCCACCAATTGTGCAGATTTTTGTTTTAATTTTAGAGCACGGATAATCCCACCGACAAATAAGCCCGAGAAAGTATTGTTGTAATGCAATAATCGCACAAGGTATGTAGGCGTAATTGGTGGAACTCCGTGTCTGTGATTGTCTGAGCCATTCCTCTAGTAAACTCTCGTTCCTCAGACCTTGAAACCGCGAGAACGTCTGCGACCACGAGCACGCTCGAATTTGCGACCCTTGCTTCGGACATATGGTTTCTGAATTATTCGTTAGTAAGCCGATAAAACAGGAAGCGCTTCCCCATTCTTTACGTACCTTGTGACTGTGAGGGCCCATGCCGAAGTGCTTGACAGCTTCACGAGCGTTCTTAGGTCCACGGAGTAGGAGGGTGTTGGATCCAGTGGGGGCACGGAGAGCGAGCTGGTCGAGGGTAAGAATCTCACCACCAGCCTTCTCAATACGGGCGCGGGCGGTAGCGGTGAAACGAAGGGCGGCAATGGAGAGCTTGGGGACGGTCAACATGCGGTTGTCGTCGGTGACGGTTCCAACAACGACAACGGTCTTTCCCTTTTGTTCCTCGGTCACGTTGGAGACGATGCGAGACAAGCTGACGGGAGGTCGGTTTGTGCGGGACATGAAAAGGCGGCGGAGGATGACCTTGTTGAAGTTGGCATCGGTACGACCTGCAAGCGAAAAAGTTTGTTAACCTCCTGCTATTTTCCTCGGCTGACGTCCATTTCTTATTCTTTCTTTTTTTCTCATCGTGCTTTCAATCGAAGGGAGACATACGGGCCAAGAAGCGGTAGAGCTTCACCAAGAGCTGAAGGTAGACGTTCTCGCTCTTGGGCGCCTTTCGGTGTGTGCTGCGCACATGGTGACGGTCCAAATCGATACCTGCCGCAATCTTAGTATTCGTTCAATCATAGTAAAATGAGAGCTCAATTCTCATTGTAGAGAGATCAAGCCATTGCGAGATAATACATACCCATGGCTCCTGATGTGCGGTGTTGGCGTTCAAGTTGGTATCTGCCGCACGTCGAAAGACTGATGAGATTGATTCTCTAAAATTCGAGATGGAACGGGTTTGTGTGGGCTGAGCCCTACGCTAGTACGCTTTCGTGCTATGGGTCCGACAGCAAAGCCAGAGCCGAAGAGAAAGGCACTAACCCTAATAAAGCATGGCTGAAAGAATTAGTTGCTTATGATTGGCTGCACCATGTAATCTGTATCACTTACGTTCATCTTTGATTTTAGTATGAGTATGTATTTTATTCAATACAGCTAGCTCTGATAATTACGGGAATATGACATACTCTTAGGGTAAGTAGTAGTTAACTAGAGGATAACGTAGATTATGATTGTTGCTGCTAAATCACAAGGTATAGACATATACTTCTTTTTGATATGTGTGTGCAGATTCGCAATATCTTCAAGCGATATTAGTGTATCTCTATTTTTATTCTTTCCTCATGCCAACAAGTAGATCGCGTGTAATCTCAAAGCTAAGCCAACTGCTGGCCATACTTGGCGCAACTTTTAGTAAGTTAGGAACGATGCCTTTGTAAAGGCCCTGGATACCTTCTTGAGTTACGATGACTCTGATAGCGTCCCAGATGGATTTATATTGGTAGCCCATGCCAGTCATGGTATTGATTTGGAATCGGCGACGGAGGACATCACTATATCATTATAATTAGTGACATGGCTGTCGTGTTGTAGCGCAAGACTTACAAAGGATATGTGCATGTTTGAGCAACTGCCCCAGAGATAGCTCCAGCAAGGAGTTTTCGCGCGGGACTGGGATTCTTTTCTCCCTCAGGTGTGAGGTAAACACGGACGGACTCGTACACCATGAAGTTCAATCCAACCTATGCACGTTAGATGGATGTAAGTCACTAAATTCCTTCAGTCCAACTTACATATGGAGCCACACCGGCGACTGTTGGGACAATACCGCGGTAAAGCGCAAGCGCACCGCCTTCATTTCTGTACATACTGACCATAGTTTCAAACATGCCAGGCAACTTTTCGCCGGCTTTTCGTTTGCCCAAGTCCGCAAAGGAGGCAGACTGTATCGAAAGTCTGGTGCGAACAATATCAAGAGGGTAGGTGAATGTGACGGAGGTGATTCCGGCAAGTGCTCCGCAATACAGTCGTTGTACAGGATTCAGATCAGCTCCCGGCGTTGCTTCTATGAACTGAGTAGGACATCAGTACCGTGTGTATATCATCTTGTGTAATGGCGGGTAGGCACATACCTTTTTGTAGAAATTGTAGCTTCCAAATTGCACTGCCGAGTATGGAATGATTCGGATACAATTGGTTCCATTTCCGCGCATGAACCCTCTCCATCCTTCTTCCTTTCGCATCTTGACCAATGCCTTCCATATCGACAGTCTGTATTCTTCTCTACCAACGCTCTGGATCTGAAGTAGAATTTTCAGCCTCTCGAGAGGTGAGACGATTGTTCTCGAGACGGCGCCGGCGACACCTCCAGCGATAAACGCTGCGACGACAGGTTCCGAAAGATAGTTTTTCGTCCTTTGCAGGAAAGGTGATGTGACAGGCTTCTGCAGGTTACGTCAGAACAGGCGAACGCAGCACTTTTCGCCATACAAGACGATTGCTTGCGAAATGAAAGCAACAACTCCAGCTGTGTGTATTTTGACTTACTGTTGCATATTCGCTAGCTAAAGTCGGTAGATGTGAAGACTCGCGAAGCTTTTCGCCATCCCTTCCCAGGTTATCGTCCTGTGCCGAATCCTGCCGATTGAGGCTCATTGTGTGGGAATGAGGACGGACTCCCTCGACGGAATGACACTCTGCCTTCCTAAACCGAATCGTACGCCAGAAGTGTGAACGGACGCCGTGTATGGAAAATGGGGCTCGACAAGCGTGATCAACTCCGAGTTTAAGGGCGCTAAAACTCAGTTCCAAATGCGAAAAGTCTTCGAATCGGCTAATTTGACCTTGTCGCTACTGATGCCGGCCATGAAGAAAAACAGAAAGCACGTCGTAGCATAGAATAAGCCAAGTGGTTCAAGAAAACATATTCAAAATGGGCATAACCAAGGAGGCAGAGTATTTCTTCGGAAGCTGTACGATAACGCCGGCCTCGTGAGCGGAAGTATGCTCGTGACGTGAGATGCGAAAGACGATTGATCCGCGGTGCGCCTCGTCGACAATGTAAGAGGGTCAAGCTCGACTGCTTCGTGAGAATGTAATTCGACAAGCGATTGCGATGTAATTTGACAAGGGTGTGAATGACAACCAGAGATCGCCAGTTGTGATTTCAGAGATGAGACACGGACAGAGGCGACCTTTTGCCCGATAGTCGGTAGTACGGTACGTACTGGAATTACGGGACAACTTCCGAGTTCTTTCGTGCGGGAGGCCTTCCGTAGCCGTATTGCCAGGTTATAAATTACTCAACTTGACAGAGTTCCGTAACAGTCGTAATTTTCACTCTCCTTTTTCTGGCAATTTCTGGTACTAATGCCAAGACCTGTGACGCCAAGATTGGCATCCATTTAGCCGCCCAGCCGCCCTGTCCTGCCAAAGGCTTCGACTGGCTAGGTTCCCATCTTCTTCTGCCTTCCACACAAAGTCGACTTCCAATCGACATCAATCCATCCATCCATCCATCTTCTAGTTCTGCTGAGGAAGGCATCATCATGTCTCGTTCTGGTGGCACAACTCTCTACGTCACTGGCTTCGGCCACGGCACTCGAGCGCGCGATCTCGCCTACGAATTCGAACGGTACGTCCCAACCGCCGATGGTCCACGACCACGACCTCCTCGACCCCTGCCCGATTGACTTCCATTATCCCCCTCCTCCGTATCTTTCGGCCAGATCTGTCGGCTTCAGAAATCGTGACGCGTTATCATTACGCTCCTAATCGTCGTCCTTTACCTCCTGCCCTTGCTATAGTGCGATAGTGCGATAGTGACTGACGACGTCGAAAACACCCTACTTTCCTCCCACTCATCGCTTTACTTACTCCATTTCATCGTTGACTACTTCTATATGTCTTATAAACGTGATTCTCCAAAGGTACAAGCTTGAAACTTACTGACGGGAACATTGCAGATATGGCCGACTCGTGCGGTGTGATATCCCTGCACCACGAACAGCTTCCAGTCGCTTGTGAGTATTACCATCTCCTCTTTGAGACCATCTGCTAAGACTCGCCGGTCAGGTTCGCTTTCGTAGAGTATGAAAGCCGTCGTGATGCAGACGATGCTTACCATGAAATGCACAACAAACGCATTGGCCGTGATGACTTGCTGAAGATTGAGGTGAGTTGGACAGCTCGATAATATAACTCTCGTCCCGTTCTAACTCGTTTTTACAGTGGGCCCGCACTCCTCCATCTGCATCCTGGCGCTTCGACTCTGGCCGTGACCGTCGTCGAGACAGAACTCCTCCTCGTCGAGGACGTTCTCCTTCCCCTCGCCGTGGACGCGGTGACTACTCGCCTCGCAGGGACGAGCGACGTGACAGAGATTATGACCGACGGGACCGTGACCGTGACCGCGAGCGCGAGCGTGATCGCGACCGATCTCGCAGCCCTGATGAACGTGACCGAGACCGTGACCGAGACCTCAAGGACGACCGTGACAGACACGAAGACCGCGAGCGTCGTGATGACGAGCGCGACACTGCCACAAACGGTGACGACAGAAAAGGTAAGCTCGTCACTGATATGTTCGATTGCTGAATTATACTTCGACTTAAATGCTAACTCTTTGCAAAAGCAGCCCTCGAGCCCCTCCCATCAGGTCACGATGAACTCGACACAGCCGAGTAAATCTGATGCGCGAAAAATGTCTTTTTGTCATGGTTGCTCGGTAGGCGTTCCAACTACCTCTACCTCAAGTCTTTCCTTGTCGTAGCGATGATGAACATGCGCTCTATCTGTCGATCCAAAATCTTGTCTTGCGGCATTAATGAAAAAGCAGATCCCCAACACGAGCAGGACGGCAAAATGATAGGCGTAAGATTTACTTCCCTTCGTCGCTATGCCATCAAAATTCTTTCCTTTTACATCTTCGGGGGGCGGGGTCTGTATACCTTTTCGTAAACTTACAGGTTTCTTTTTTACTTCTCCCTTGTCTTTTCCCTTTTTTTCTCGCCCTTCATGTCTTGTGTGAAATAAAACGTATTACTAGTCTTTATAAAATACAACTACTATTATATCAACATGGAAGTCTGTCTTGTACAACTCAACTCAATTGGTCACAGTTACAATGTACTACTAGTCATCAAACACTATCTGAAAGCAAGATCAAGGGTAACTATCCTTTTCCAAAGAAGAAAGTGCTGTTAAAATGCGACAAATAGGCAAGGTAAAACATTTCACATCTTCTCGAAAGTGGCCATCAACGAACCTATAGACATAATTAGCATCTTCAACCCTAAACTGCCGACTCTGGGTATATTAACTTACCAATAAAAGTTGTCACAAGACGAGATCTGACCTGGCAGATATCCTCGGGCACCAGCCATATAGTCGCGCCCATCTTTCTGGCAATACTGATACTGAGCTTGGCATTGGCGTATGCATCTTCAGGAGTGCGTCCAGCGGTAACCAAGTCATAATCGACATAGCTGCTCTTCATTCCACTCAGGACATCCAAAAGGAAGATACCGGTGCCGATAGATCCATCCTTGAAGCTGCGTATTGTCGATTTGCCGCCTCCCTTTTGCGACATGTCGTTAGCCCACCGGATCATTTCGGCATCCGTGATTTCACGCTTGCCCAACCGTTGTGCTAGGGAGGACAGAGTGTTTGTGATATCTTTGCGCATCAGCTGCCATACCAAACCCAATGTCAATGTTCGTTGACCATCAGTGATATCGGCACCCTGAACACCGACAAGGGAGAAGCGGTTCTGCTTTCCGAGTTCAATTGCGTAGTTTGTGTTCTCCACCGCCTTGAAGCGCATGAGCTCTCCACCAGAAGCGGGAGGCTTGTTGACGTGCCTCCAGTTGACACTACCAGGAATAACCTTGTCGTAAGCTTGGAGAAGAATGGTGCCGTCTCGGAGGTCGTCGAAGAGGGAGTTGACAGCGGGCTGCACATCCAAAGAGTTCAGCCACAAGGTGAATACACGAGCCTCTCTTTCGCCTTCTGCATCGAAGTCCTCGACCTCGAGCTTCTCCTCCTCCGTAATAGGGTCGAGACCGGGGTGGGTGTTGAAGAGATTGGCAACGAAGGCCAAATTTAGTTTGGGATTTCCAGCGACAAGGGACGTCGGAGTCAAAAACTTGCGGCAATCTAACCTCTCCGCGTTGGTCAAGACCTGTTCCGCACGTTGAAGAAGGTCTCTTGTCTGCAAAGGTGATCGAGAACATAGATCTGGAGCAAGCTGGTTCAGCAATACAGTGTAGTTCTCTCCATCTTTGACATCGGTCGAGAAGTTGTTGACCCTATATTACAAAAATCAGCGGCTGAATAGACTTAGCGACAAGCAGAGAGTTCTAGGACTCACCTTCGTTCCCACTTGGCATTCTTCAGGTGGTAGTTGAACCACCGAAGCAAAATCTGCTCAGGAGGTAGTCGCAAGAACTGCTCCAGAGTCTCATCCTCCTCAAGCAGTCGGTACAACTCAGGATGTAGCTTAATATCAATCTTTCCCAAAAGACCACGACGAATGATCTGCCAAATTAAACCCAAAATCAAATGCTCTCGGACCTCAATAATGTCACCGCTTCCGATGTTGACGACCGAGCAACCGATGCCTTTTGCGGAGTTGATAACGATATTGTTATTCTCTGTCATGTGGAAAGCGTTCAATTGTTTGATCTTGGCACCCTGTTTGTTCAATACACGTTCATCGATGGTATCCGGCACGCTATCATTGATAAGCTTTGCTAAAACCAAGCCATCCTTGCATTTATCAAACATCTCGAAGGTGTCGGTTGGGAAAGGCAGAAGATGGCCAATGTCTGGATCGCCAGCGAGAACCGCATTGATATGTCTCGTGAATTCGGTTCTCTCATCCTCGTTGATTGTATGTGTCACGTTTGCAGATGAGCCTTGGACGTGAATCTTGCCGCCGATGCTTCCTTTGGATACATGGCGAGAACCGCCGCTGACAGGGCCTGCAGCGGGACTAGCTGCTTGGACTGGGTTTGGGACTCTGGCTGGTGCTGCACCGGCGCCTCGGACCTTGGAAATGAGCTTCAAAAATAATTAGCAAATCCAAATCGAGGTTTCCATTCAATACAGTTTCAAGCATACATCCACATAGTCCTCAAATTCCACGCGGCGTGAGCTGTCGAGCTCCACCTCCTTGAGCGCTGCTCTCACCACATCGTACGGCTGGCGCTCCGACTGCTGGGTTGCTTTGATCGCTGTCGACTCATCGAGGTAGCCTTTGTCGTCGATGTCGAGCTTACGGAAAGCATCCTGTAAACCGAACAGTTCGCTTTGCGGAAACTCCGGGTATTTCCTAAATCATTGTAAGCACGCGGGCACCAGCGCACATAGGGTAATACCGCGAAATGAATCGCGATAATATTGTAGGACATACCTCTGAAGTTTGAGAAAGTTCATCCTGAAAAGCTACCGTGGCTGAATTCGCAAGGAGCGACGAACCAAACAAGGCGGGGTAAGTTCAGGTCAACACAACAATGGAGGAAAGAAGAAAAAGTTCGCAAGAGGGAGAAAAGGGATGACAAGAGGTCAATTAAAGAAAGACAAGATATCAATGTTGCCTGGGTGTGGTCATAAGAAGAAATCAGGAGAGAGAGAGAGAGTATGGAGAAGGTATGTTGTCGCCTAGTATCGCCAATGACGCTGGCTGAGAAGGCTTAGACTTGCGGCGGACCCGTGGGAGGTGCCAAGGACGAAGGTGGAAGGTGGGCGAACTTTGGGAAGGAATGAAGGCGACTGGCGGGGCAGGTCGCACCTGCCAATTACACAATTCCAGCAGCCTCTTTCCTTCTTGCACTCAGCTGAGGTTACCCAGTAATCTAGAATCAATTATACTATAGAGGAATCATAGCAAGATCTCATACAATACAATCAATCATGCTAAAATGAGGATATTCGTTAGCCCGGCAATTCTTTCTGTAGGTTAAAACGCTTAGCACAATTCAATCGATGACGTAGCCCGGCTTAGTGTTGCTGCCCGTTTACGAAGGCAGCTTCCAGACTCTCCGGAGCATCATCTGGTGTGGGGCGTGTATACTTAAGTACTCACGCTTTCACGTGGCTGCCAGTTTGGCCAACTTTCTGTCCAGTTTCTCTTGTTTTACTATTGCGCTTAATGACTCCTATATATTCCGGCAGTTTTCCATCTATGACAAGGAGGCAGTCGAGCTAGTGAGTGCAATGAAATAGCGAGCATCCACTTGCAACCATCTTTGTTCACAGCTCAACCTTCTAATACACCATCAATAGAGACGTACCATCCAGACAAATTGGCTCGCCTACCACGTTTTCCGAGGCTGCAAAGGGTGACCATGCCCGCTACGGAGCCGAAGCCATCATTTCTCGAATCAATCTCGCCGTGGTCAACAACTCGAAGTTCAACGCCGCAGAATGGCGCCGATAACGCGTCGGATACAGATACTTTGAAACAAGGATCGGGACAGGATCATGTCACGTCCTACAAGAAACGACTCAGTTCTCTGCGATATCCGCCCGACTGCCCGCCACTGCAGACGAGATGGTTTTACGCCGTAGATACGCCAAAATCGAAGCCGGCGTTCATGGGTTTGGATAAGAAAGAGCCGCCTAAACCACTTCCTCCGGCGAAAAAGTTCATTCCTTTCTACATCAAAGACTCCCAGTCGATAGAAAAAGCTTTCCAGCAACTCCTTCAGCAAGAAACAAAGGAGACCACAGAGGGTACAAAAGAGAATGAGCCAACACAGAGTACAATTAAGGTCCCCGTAAATGAGGACTACCTGTATGATGTCGACGTGGAGAAGCGAGAACTTGGACCAGCATACTGGTTAGGGCCTATCTACGAAGTCAGACGTGGCACTTGGTTCTTCCAAGAAGGCTCGATCCTCAGACCATGCGAAGAAAACCTCGCTACTCAACTCGAAGAGGGTTACCTGAAAACGAAACCCTGGCAACTGCAAAACACACAGAGCAAACCCACATCAGGAGCCACTGCATTGGCAGACGCAAAATCTCAGGCGGATCTGCCTCTCAAAGAGCCGGAACCGGTACATGGGACGGCAGTCAAGAAACTCGGCGATGAACCGACAACGGAGCGCTCGGATAGTCAGGCACGGTCTGGCAATCAGACACTACTTGTTTATCGTCTGTTTGGCTCATACATGAATAGCACCGTTACTTACCAGGATTCAACCGTAGCTTGGTTGAATTATGACGATTTCATGTCTCGCGTTAGTAGCACTGTCTACCAGAGATTTGGTGCCGTGGGAGGTACAAAGGTAGTGAGGGGATATGTTGAGCAAGGGGCTCAGAAAGATGTGGCGGATACCAAAACCGCAGCATCAAAGAACTCATCATCGGTGACTCCGGCTACAGTTGCGGGTGCTGGAGGAAAGGAGATTCCCCAATCGGACCTGGACAAATCTACCTTGTCAACCGATTCTCATGACACTGACTCGGTGGGACTGAAATCCAAAATGTCAACCGGCATTCGAGCAACGCTACAACGTCAGATGTCTTCTCTCAATGGAGAAAGTGGAGACACTGCCGAACTCGAAGAAGAGGCGAGAAAACAGGAAGAACAGGAGATGGAGGACGCCAGAGAGACCGAAGGAGAAGAAAGAGATAGAGAGATCGATCACCTCATCCTAGTTACGCATGGAATTGGCCAGCGCCTAGGACTTAGACTGGATAGTATCAATTTCATTTCCGATGTCAACACTTTAAGAAAGACCATGAAATCAGTTTATGGCGCATCACCTGACTTGCAGGCGCTCAATTCGCAGTTTCCGGACGCAAAGAATAACTGTCGCGTACAAGTTCTCCCCGTGTTAGTTTTTCGCTTTTATATCGTGCATCTTGACTACTTACTGACAAGTATATTAGATGCTGGAGATATCTCCTAGACTTTCCCCGTCAGGGTTTGCGCCAGAATCGCAAGGAGTTCGACCTTTCTGACCCCGATAGCTTGTCTTCAGAGGAAGAACAGTATCCTAGCCTGGCCGATATCACGTTAGAAGGTGTGCCTGCTGTCCGAAATTTGATTTCAGATCTGGCCATGGATGTTCTCTTGTACCAAAGTGGTTACCGGGAGCACATCATGGGCATTGTACAGCGGGAATGTAATAGGATATTCCAATTGTTCAAGACTCGTAACCCATCATTCAAAGGTTCAGTCAGCCTATGCGGACATTCCTTAGGAAGTGCTATCATGTTTGATATCCTTTGTCGTCAAAAACAACGCTCTCAGACAGGTTTTGAAGAAAAATGGAAAAGGCAGGCTTCGAAAAGCGGCACACGCGACTCAACGACTGACTATCCTCTGGATTTCGACTGCAAGGAATTCTTCTGCCTTGGCTCTCCGCTTGCACTCTTCCAGATGTTGCAGGCAAAAACTATTGCGGGAAGACCGCTCGAAAAGAACTCAACTGAGAGAAGTTCGGCCCTGTCTCACATCCCTGGTGCAGCAGCTCCCCCTATAGGCGATCCAATGGAACAGGCAATCTTCGAATTGAATCCAAGTGTCTCCTCTCCTCGATGTGATGAACTGTACAATATTTTCCACCCCTCCGACCCGGTTAGCTACCGCCTCGAACCGTTGATTACTCCGGCGATGTCAGCTTTGAAGCCCCAGCCCCTACCGTTTGTGAAGAAAAGTATTTGGACAGCATCCGGTCAGAGTCTTTCAAATATCAGTTCTCGCGTGGGGTCGCTTTGGACAAATTTCACAACTGGTGTCGCAAGCAGCTTGCTAAATCGGAGCTTGGGTATACAGGCCAATGGGACCTCAGGCTCGACTCATTCGCGCAGTACTTCCCAGCAGTCGACGACATCGGAGATCAATCCGGCTGGCTCGAAGGTACACGACCATGAATTAGAATTCCCAACCCTTATAGATTCAGGAATGGAAACACTCTATGAAGGATTTCAAAAGGCGAGGCGGACTGATACAACTGGTGCCTCTGGAGATAGTGCCGATGATGTTGAAGATCGCTCTCGAAAAATTAGGACTGAAGAGGCCAAAGTCCGCGCTCTAAATTCCAATGGCAGAGTAGACTATAGCATTCAAGAGTGAGTCTTGTCCATCTTCTCACACATGGAATATTCATTATAGAAATACTAATTATATCATCTTGAATTTAGGGGTGTATTTGATATATCACTGATCGCGAGTATCGCAAGCCATTTGAGTTACTGGGCGGACGAGGACGTGAATCACTTTATGCTGTCCCAAATGCTATCAAGGATGCGTAGGAAACGCTTATCTCAGGACTCAGCCCCTGCTGGCGAGGTTTCTTAGCGGGCAGGCCGTGCCAAGACAGGCTAATACACTGTCTGAGTGAGCATGGCCAATTTTACTAGAGAAAACCACTTTTTAGCTTCTGATTAGTAGTAGTACTAAAATTGATCTACCCGCTAAAGCTAGCTATAGTCTACTCGTAGTAAGAGCTGCTATCTCGGCGTATGCCTAAGCCTATAGGCACTAAGAAGGCTATAGTAATTATATATAGTTATGAATATATAATTAACCAGAGACTATGTATATATTTAGAAGTATTTTAAGTATAGTCTAGCTATTTATAAGATTGAAGATGATCAAATAGGTTTATTTTAGACTGTATACTGAAATATTAGCCAGAGTCCGCAGTATTGGGCGGATAACCATGCATTGTTTAAATTGCATATAGTATTATTTGCGAGAAATGAAAACTTCCAAAGAAATTACTTCATTATTATCGAATTCCCGACTTTTGCTATGTGAAAAATGGTAGGAGACATCGCTATCAAAGTCCTTTCACTAAGGTTGTTTCGAAATGTTGCTAATCAGAAAGTGAACAAACGCACATATTCATGTTGGTATAGTCGATGCTGGTATTTTTGGCTGGCTGCAGTCATAGCACTTGACGTGTTGGAGCTCCCGTGACAGTGCTGGAAGCTGGTAGTAATGAGCTTGAAGAAATACATGTAAGTACCAGTAACTCCAATATGGAAGCATCTATAACCAAATCATAAGACCCTAACATGGCTGCTGTCCTTGATAAATTTGCGGATGTCATCACAATCTATTCCTAGCTATATACAAGTCCTAGGTTGGCTGAATTCCAGTACGGTCGTTTCTGAGGATTGTATTAGTCGAATTACTATGAAAATATAACAGTATAACAAACATTTTTAATCAAACAATTAAATCGATGTTTCACATGTAGAAACCTTATCACTTCGAAGGACTTTTCCGGTACGCCATCAAGAATCTCCCAATTGCTAGATGGCCGTTTGCGAGTGCGAGCTTCACTGCCCTCTTTCTCTTGATCTCAAAATCTTCGGTATATGGGTGGAAGTTCAAAAGAAGATGCAATGTATCTAGTCTCCCGTTCTCAGCAGCTCCTTCGATGGCAGTCCGACCATTTTCCAAGGCAGGGGGTGCGTTGATATCAGCTCTGGCAGCAAGCAACATCATGGCAATTCGAATATTGCCGTTGATGGAAGCACCTTGCAATGCCGTTATGCCGTTGAAGCGCGCAGCTGGGGCATTAACGTCTGCATTCCTCTGAAGAAGGTATTGGGTCAATTTCAGATAACCCGAGCTAGCTGCTTCTTGGAGGGCCGTTCGACCTCCCTGTGGACTTGGTGCGCCGTTTATATCTGCACCACTTTCCACCAATACCTGCACCATCTCAAAGTAATTCATTGATACCGCTATTTGCAGAGCTGTCTTTCCTCCGGCAATGGGATGTGCTGGAGCACTGGCATTAGCGCCCCATTCTAATAGCAATCGAACAATATCGATGTTTCGAGTGGAGACAGCAGCTTGGAGAGCAGTAACTTCCGTGGAATACCGGTCAGGTAGTACCCAGCGATGGTTCACACCTGCGCCAGCACTAAGCAAGCATTGGATAATTTCAAAATTCCCTTTCTTAGCTGCTATTTGAAGAGACGGTTTAAATCCTGGTGGGTCATCCACAACAGCACCATGTTCAATTAGAAACTTGAGAAACGATGCGTTGCATTTCCGGGATCCGAGGGCTCCCCTGAGAGCCCCACTCCTTGTGTATGGATCAGAAGAAATCAAATCAGGATATATATCAAGAAGCATTTGGACCATTTCTTGATCGCAATTCTCGATAGCAGCTCCCATGGCCGCATTTCCATATTTGTAAGCCCCGGGTGCTCTGACATTGGCACCAGAGTCCAGTAGCATTTTCACTATTTTTATGTGACTCTGTGAAACAGCTGCCTGCAAAGCAGTTTGACCGTGTGAATCATATGCTGGTGCATTGATGTCTGCTCGATAACTGATCAATAACTTTACTAATGCTTCATTTCCATGACATGAGGCTCTTTGAAGAGGAGTGTATCCATTCCAGTAGCCGATATTTGGATTCGCTCCTCTTTTTAGGAGTCTTTCAGTCAGATCAATATCTTTCATACACACTGCAGCATGAAGAGCTCCGAATTGCTTGAGGCCTACAGGAGGCTCGAAGGGGGCACCAGCACGCAAAAGTAAAGAGATCATTTCGTTTCTCACTTCCAGCTTAGCGATTTGAATGCTTTCCTGTACAGCTAGTAGTCCCTCCTTGCAATTTTCATTCACGGTCACGGATGCACCTGCATCGAGTAAAATCCTGACCGCTTCAATATTTTGGTTTGCTATTGCCACCCGAAGTGCAGACCTGCCGTTGCTGGAGGATGCCGGCGCATTAACATCAGCTCCCTCGTTTATCAGAAAGCTCAGAATTTCTGTATCTGAATGCTGCGCAGCTGCTTGCAGTGCTGTTAAACCCCCTGTAAGGACACTCGCTGGTGCATCAATGTCGGCATCCTTTAGTAGAAGAATGCGAACAAGCCTCTGGTTACCGACCATAGCAGCAATCTGGAGAGCGGTGTGACCATATTTGCCCTTGGGCCTCGCATCAACATGCGCCCCGGCACTGAGGAGCATTCGTGTCATGGTAATATTCTCTGCGCGAACGGCGGCTTGTAAGGGAGTCAAGGCAATTATACTGTCCCACTCATCCATAAATTCCTCTTTCAAGGCTTTGATTGGAAATATCCTCGCGCTAGGATTGACATCAGCCCCTTCCTCGAGCAAAACTTGAACCGTCTCCCAATTCTCATTATCAGCAGCTATCAGGATGGGTGACTTGAATCTAAAAAGAGTAGTCTCATCCTTGGAATTGACATCGGATTCTTCGTCATTATTATTCCTGATTGCATGTGTGTCAATATCCGCACCATTCGCTATCAGAAGCTCTGCGATTTCAGCGTTTGAGTAAATACTGCATGCAATTTGTAAGGCAGTACCACTTTCAGAGGTGGTGAAAGTGTTTGGATCGGCCTTCCGTTGAAGAAGAAGTCTTACTATGTCCGTTCGACGTCGATCAACGGCTAGTTGAAGGGCTGTGAGTCGAGAAGAGTCCTGCGGAGGATTGACATATGCTCCCGATTCAAGTAAGAGCTGCACCATTTCGACTGAGCAGTTGTAAGTGTCGCATGCAATCTGAATGGGCGTCTTGTCAGCTGCAGCTGGATTAAGATCGGAACCGTTCTCTATCAAAAGCCTAACGCATTCGATGTTCCCATTCCTGATCGCTAGGGAAAGAGGTGTCCGCCGTACAACATTTCCTCTCGTAACGTCCACGTCTACTCCATGATCAATCAAAGTTCGAACGATCTCTATTTCGCCTAGCTCGGCGGCACTGGCCAGACAATTGCTCATGAATATTTCCGTCGTCGTGCTTGGTGATTGCAAGAAGGTTCCTAATATAACCCGAAACTTAGTTTTCGCCAGTAATGCCACCAGTTTGTTCATTGCGAGAGGTGACAGTAAATTGTTCGATGACAAATAAACGCAGAGACTCAGGTAGTGCGATAGATTATTCGAACGATCGGATTGAAATATATTCTTGGCCTTTCTTATCAGGTCACTATGGACATATTCCATAGTAATAGGCTCGAGAGATTCACTCAAGTCGTTGAGATTTCGAACAGGGTTTGAAAACGAAAATAGTTCTCCAGTCCCTTCCACAATCTCTTTGTTGAGGTGTTCAAAGTCACAATAACCAAATGTATCTGGAGGAACATGTGTCGTCATTGAAGCAGAACCAACATCTGTATCAGTCGCAGGACCCAAATCTGCTTGACCAAAAAGTTGTTGCGTTGGGAAAGTAAATAATTCTGAGATGTCGATTGGTGATACGAAGCTAATACCATCAGTGGCCGGTTCGAAGCTAGGCACGCCAATGTCTGGGACGACGACCCCTTTTTTGATTAGTCTTGTTGTAGAAAGTCTGGACAAGTAGTTACAACGTACATGATTCTAGAGGATTGGGCAACCAACCCAGCTGAAGAACAGATACATCTGCGCCTTGCACTTCTGGCTTTGGAGTCCCGACAACAATTCCCTCAGGAGTTGGAGGTCCTGTACCATAAATTAACAATGGCTCAACAATATCCATGAATGCCGGGGGTTTGAGATCAATGTTCAGCTTCGAAATCCCCAAACCAAGTAATTACATACCGATATCACCATTGACTGTGTCTAGATATTGAGCTGTTGGCAAAACATGACGAGCTATTGCCTTTCTGACCTTTGATTCAGGTATCACGTTGCCATCTTTCTGCACAGTACCGGGATCCTTTCCCTCGCGTTTGCGCTTCTCTCGGCGATGTGCAATAAACTTCCAATCTTCGCTAGTGATGTTCTTTTTGAAAGACCACTTTGTGAACTGCCTGGTGTACTGTTCGTTACTACCCAGAGAAGAATGATATTAGCTTTATTTGCCATAAATTCCCTGCGTGTCGGTGGACTCACCTTTTAGAAAAGCCGTATCGCTCGGACATGTATTCTCGAATTTGGCCAACAGTGAGACGTTCGTATAAAGCTTTAAGTTCGGAGCGATGGCTTTCCCATCCTACGTCCTCTTTTTTGGAGCGAGCCATGTTTCACAATTGCAGGTACAGGCTGGGAGTTGAGTCCTATTCTTGCAATGCTATGGCACTGGGAATGTGTCATCCAAATGCGAAAAGTAATTGATCATTGACCTCAAGTGCTAGGCTATGGAAGGGGTTTTATATATAAAAAATTTTGCAGTGCAGGGCGTAAGAATGAAATACATTGTTTCTATTGGCTCTTGCCTAAATCACAAATATCATTTTGTTCACAGGGGCTTTCAGCCTTGTCCACAGAGAAAGAAACAAGAGATATTCACCAACAAATGGAAATGGGGCTGGATTTTGGCTAAAGCCAATGATATATATGTACGAATAATTGTACATCCCATGTCTGATAGGCTGATGCCATTTTGTCACTGCAATCAGGCTGCATATCTTATTGGCTCATGCCATTGTTGCACTTTGCGAGTTTACAAGTCAACGTGTCATCCCTGTAGCTGCTATTTGAGGCATCTGGCAGACCGCAATTTTGGCAAGGGTAAAATAATTGCAAGGTCTTGTTTGGTCAACATTGAACCGGAAAACATTATTACATGACAATACAAGAGAATTTCTTATATATTACTGCTCAAAATGATTCAATTGAATGCTTATTCTTATATTTTTGTAAGCCTGTGAGGTGCCAACTGCTGCGCCAAAAGGTAACAAGAGTGAATGGCCTTGGCCATTCACGGCGGTTGCGGATTCTATAGCCACCAAGTGCTGCCTCAGGCACACCACAATACAGTTTTTTAGGAATTATGGCTAGTAATAAGAATTATTTAATAAATTACTTAGTAAATTTTAATCCATTAATATTTACGATTATTAACTAGTTTCAGTAAAAGTATAATAAAAGATAGATTTACATTAAATATATTAAGAATAAAAAAATAATTACTAATAATAGAGAGATCGATCACCTCATCTCATCCTAGTTACGCATGGAATTGGCCAGCACCTAGGACTCAGACTGGATAGTATCAATTTCATTTCCGATGTCAACACAAGAAAGACCATGAAATCAGTTTATGGCGCATCACCTGACTTGCAGACTTAGAATTTGATGCATCACGTTATGGAGTCACATGATCTTTCTTTTGTTTATATGATGATGATGAGACAACTTAACCTCCTCACCTCCCATCGCGCCTTCCTCTTACCTATTTTCCTCAACCGCAGACCATCATAGTCGAAGCTATCCCTCATGGCCACCACTGTGCATCCGTTCGATGAGCTTGCAAGTTCATCTGAACAGCAACAATACATCAGCCTCGAGCACTTGCAAAAGTTGGCCGAAACTCGTCAGCGAGCACTCTATGCTGATCATACTCGTGACCAATTTCTTTTTTTCTCACAAGTTCCAAAATCCGACATCGCAAAAGTCACTGACGAATGTGATCCTACATACCATTTGTTTCGCCTCACCTATGATTCTGAAAACCAAATTCTAATTGTCAAGATCATGGCTAGTGAAGCACATGAGTTAGCATCACGAGAATTTGAGCATTGCATTTATGACGAGCTTCGTGCGATGGGTCTCGAAGATCAAGTTTACTCACTTGGCACTGTTGCAAAGACTTTTGGGAGGTGGACTAAAAGAGCTGATGAATGTTGGGCTCTTGCTGCTAGCCCTACCTCATTACAGTGTGTATTCGAAATAGGGTTGTCCGAATCTGAGTCACACTTGAAGTTAGATGCTAAAGGCTGGCTGGTTTCGAAGAACTCAATGGTTGAACTGGTCATTATTATGAAAGTCGATCGAAGCAGTCCTCGAATCACTGTTAGCCGCTGGGAACTCTGCGAGAGACAATCTATAAGGCGTACTCGAAATACCGGACGAACATTCCTTTTGCCTGAATCTATCCACGAAGTTACTATGTATCGTCAAAATGCTACTAGCCCAACCCAAGTCTCAGGGGCTTTTATCTTGCCCTTTGATAAGTTTTTTGGTCGAGCTAAGGATCCAAACAATTCCAACGAAAGAGATCTGTCTATTTCCACTTCAAGACTCCAAAATCTCGCGGAGAAAGTTTGGAAGGTACAACAGCTGATATAAGATGAGGCTCGACTCATTCGCGCAGTGCTTCTCAGCAATCGACAACGTCGGAGATGAATGTGACTGGCTCGAAGGTACATGACCATAAACTACAGTTTTCAACCCTCATATATTCAGCAATAGAAACACTCTATGAAGGATTTCAAAAAGCGAGGCAGACTGATACAACTGGTGCCTCCGGAGATAGTATCAATAACATTGAAGATCGCTCTCAAAAAATCAGGACTGAAGAGGCCAAAGTCCACTGTTGGTTCCACACGGTCCAGGGACACGCAGTATGGATTGGTGTGAGGCTGATCCAACTAGCCTACAAGGATGAGCTGATCAATATGTTGAAAATAACCTCAATTGATAACTAGTTTCTGAAACTATCTGCTGGGGGATGAAGGTCATACTTATAGGCACGGAGTGCCTACCTTTCCTGATCGTTCGGAGAACCCCTTCCCAATGCTAGATACAATGACCCATTGACGGGGTGAGACAGTTGACAAAGACATGAAGCTATTCGCAAAGCAACAAACACATACAACAAAGATCTGGAGGTGCCTGGTGCAGTGTTGCAAGAGGCATAAAGCACATGCGTACAAGGCCATCATACAAAGCATGTTGTATGAGGCCAGCGTACAAAGCACGTATGTACGTACGTACGTAGGCATACGTACATAAGCGTATGTTGCAACAGATTGTTAAACCAACATTCACACTCTAAATTCTAATGGCAGAGTAGACTTTTACATTCAAGAGTGAGTCTTATCTATCCTCTCACACATTGAATATTCATTACAGAAATACTGATTGCATTATCTTGAATTTAGGGGCGGATTTGATTTATCACTGATCGCGAGTATCGCAAGCCATTTGAGTTACTGGGCGGACAAGGACGTGAATCACTTTATGCTATCACAAATGCTATCAAGGATGCGTAAGAAACGCCAAAGATGAGCAGCCGGACAAAGGTATCTTGATATAACCTCACAGGATAGGAGACGTGTAGAGAGATAGACAATACCAGCTATAGAGCTCCAGCACTTTCTTGCTCTGATGTTTTTCGGGATAGAAACAATGACCGAGGAAATGAAATACCTTCTTCACTCTTATTGTTTGCAGGAATAACCCTAAACAGTTTCATAACCCTAAGCTTGGCAGTGTGGAGTCACCAAACCCTTCCTCTTTTCTTCCCGCTTGTTTATTTTCTTTCTCCCTTTCTGTCTTCCCACCCACACCTCGAAAATTTGACAGTCCACGACATGGCTACCGCACTTGAGAATGTTCTTAATGTCTGGAACAGAATTCGACAAAATAGCCCTATATACAATTTCCTTCTGGAAGATGTGGAAGTCTACGAAGCCAGCAAAGGCGTAGTTCGCGCCAGACTACAAGTTACTGATCGCCAATTGAACTCCAAAAGAGGCTTGCACGGCGCTTTCTCAGCCTGCGTTGTCGACTGGGCTGGCGGTCTAGCCATCGCCTCACACGGTTTTGAGTCCACTGGCGTAAGCACGGATATCCATGTGTCGTACATATCGAAGGCGAGTCTCGGAGACTGGCTTGAGATTGAAAGTCGGACTGACAGAGTCGGCAAAACGCTTGGATTCACCAGTGTGACGATTTCGAAACGTGGTGAGAATGACCAGCTCAGTGTAGTTGCGCAAGGTTCTCATACCAAGTACATAAAACAATAACAAATTGATGGAGACATTGCATCTTCAAACCCGCTTTCTTCTTTGCATCTGGCATGATCGCATTCTCTTTGATTGCTGGATTCACTCGGATCGCGGAGAGGAACTTCGTCCAATATGCTTTAGATACCTTGTGTTTTCGCTTTCAACGTGAGGCAAGGAAATGAGAGGACGATACATAGTTAGAAATAGAATCGCATGAATATATTTATTTTGAATGCTGTGGATGATTGCGATTTTGTCATCTGCGTCGTAAATGGCTAGGTTCTGTTGTCAGTGTATAAACTTCACCTGAGGCGATCCGTCACTTGCCATTCCTGCCAACGGTTTGCGACTCCTCCGCCTCCTCCTCATCTACTTGCCTCCGTTTCTCGACCGGCTCGAATCCAAACAATTCCGGGTGATGCGATCTTCTCTATCTATCACAAAATATCCGCCGATGTAGATAGCTACTATGGATGAAGCGGTTGCTTCTTCACCTTCCTCGCCCCCGGAAAACGGACAACCTGTCCAGACCTCCGCAGCCGATGATGCCAGCACAGAATTACAGACCGACCTGACGGCACCTCCGACTGCAGCAACGATATCGTCGCTGTCCGGACAGTGGCTTCTGACCTTTCTCGAGACGGCCGACAATACTGTGCTTCTTGGGTTACTCGGCGCTTCGACGCTTCTCATATACCTTATCCTCGGGAGGTTAGGATTACTTCTCATCGGCCTGGTTTCGGGGTTCTTCTTTCATGATTATTGGTTAGGGCTTATCGCGGAAAAGGGTTCGGGAGATGAAGGAGGTGGTATTGCTTTATATTCCTCACGCAGGAGAAGAGAGCTTGGGATTGAAGTCGCTTCTCGGCTTCTAGACTGGAAACCTCAGAAGGATGTCCTCAGAGCGGATCAGGAAAGAGCCGAAGCTGCAACAGGTGATGGGGGTGCGGCTGTATTGGATCTATCCAAGTTCCCTCCCGCGACTGCCGCTGCTCTCACGGAGTTGATAGATTGTCTGATGAATGACTATGTTCTGTGAGTGTTCAAATCTCCCCGCCTTGCGGCCTTACAGCTAACCTTTAATACAGTCACTGGTACAAACCTATATTGCCCGCCGACGATTCGTTCCCTCTCTCCTGCAGAAAGATCATTGTCGGATTTGTGAACTCGCTTTCGACGCATATGACCCGTAAACGCTCGGCGGATACATTTCTTCAATTCGTTACCAATTCAAGTTCCATGATCATTGTGTTCTTGAACGAGTTATCCCTAGCCTTACGAGAGGCAGCCCCTGATTCATCATCGACCGAAGAACATGTGAGGCATTACCTGAGAAAATACCCAGACAGTAACCTAGCCAATGTGCTGTCAATAGACCAACAGCAGAAGAAATTGAAAATGGTCGCGGATGACGTGCTTTTCAACTTCTTGGAGCCTTCTGTTTATAACTGCGACACCCTGAAACAATTCCTTCGCGGTATATTTGCCGGCGTCGTCCTTGAGTCAATCGTTAAGAGCTGCTCAAAACCAGACTTCATCAATGGCTGGATTGTTCATCTGTTGAGGGAAGGCGAGCCACAGATTATGAATGCGATTGACGCCGGACTTGAAAGCGCCTCGCAAGGTGAAATAGCAGCTCTATCAGGGATCGCAGGAAACGCATCACAGGATTTAGCTATGGCCGTGCCTGGTGTGAAGACGAAGAGGACAGCAGATCACAAACAAGAAGTTCCCACGATACCGAAGTCCAACAGTGATGGCTCCATCATATCAAAGGACGATTCTCGAGAGAACAAGAAGGAGAAAATGTCAACTAAAAGTTTACCAGGAGATGCGCCAAGCTCCACTCAAGAAATGCTGTCGAAGGAGAACCGAGAAGAAACCTCGCAGCGGCTGCTTGAGATTGTAAGCCAGGAGCATAGCTTGGGCGGAACAGCGAACCTTGGTACTCGAGAGGAGGTGGAAGATGCCGTGCATGTTCTCTATGGAGCCTCTGTAATAGTTGATGATGTTTCTATGCCTGGCGATAAGACAGCAATAAAAGCCAAGCCGACGACCGAATATATGCTTCAGATAGAACCTGCTTCAACACGGTATCCGGGCTGGATGATCTTCAGAAGGTATCAAGATTTCGAGTATCTGCACGAAGGTCTCTCGACCTTATCTAGATACCATCATGTTCCCTTCTTGGACGTCCACCCTTTGTTGCCTAGTTATCGTGACCAAACAAAGTCGTCGCTGGCGAAGGCTTTGGAGCGATATCTCCGGGATGCACTGGAGCATAGAGAATTAGCCAAGTCCGAACGCCTTCGGCGGTTTCTCGATAAAGATACTGAACTCAGTCAGACACCGACATCTGGGAAGGCGGCATTCAATCTGCGTGCCTCAAGCACATTTGAGAATATGGGAAAGAACGTGTTAGGTGTCTTGTCGAATGCGCCCAAAGGAGTCGCAGGGGGTGGTAAAGCCATGTTAGAAGGAGTGACTGGAGTTCTCGCTAGCGCGAATAGGAGTAGAAAGAGCGTGGATATGACATCGAGAGAATCGAAGAATCCCTCGGCTATTGGCTCAAACGACTCCCTTGGTGCGATCCAAGAACGTTCGCCAGCGGCTACCTCGCAAGATTTATCTCAACGCCCGGGTAGCCCGACAGAGACCGATCAGCCTGCCAGCGAATCGTCTAGCGATCTCATTGAAACACCCAGAACAGATGCAGGAGACCAGGAACCTACTACAGCTCAATCGGCAGAGCAGGACCCTTCGCAGAAACTGCAGAGCGGCCTGGTCAGCCCTAGATCATCGACATCCTCTTCGACATCGATGACAACCTTTGAAAAGGATACCGCAAATCCTGAGACCCTTGACGATCCCCCACAAGTACGGGAAGGAGAGGAGCCCCTGGCTAAACAGCGAAAAGAAAGCATTGATCTGTCCCGCAGAAGCCCAAAAGCTTCAGGAAATCCAATCACTGAAGACGAAACTCGCGTAGCCGTCGAGCTTATATTTGCGGTCATTAATGAACTATATACATTATCTTCTGCCTGGAACATTCGAAAAACGCTACTCAATGCGGCAAAAACCTATATTCTACGTCCGCGAAATCCACATTTGGAACAAATTCGTGTTTTAGTGCAAGACTCGATGATTGATTCCAACACAACGGACGAAGCGATTGCCGCCACACTGATAAAAATCCGCGAAAACTCTCTACCCACGGAGGAAGAGATGAAAGGATGGCCACCTCCACTGAGCAAAGAAGAAAGTGAGAAACTCAAAGACGAAGCGAGAAAGCTGCTGATTGAGAGGGGTATGCCTCAAGCCTTGATGAGCGTCATGGGTGCAGCGGCATCTGGAGAAGCGCTGGGGAAGGTTTTTGATTGTCTGCAGATTGAGGAAGTTGGGCGAGGATTCATGTTTGCTCTTATATTGCAGGCATTGAGAGCTGTGATTCTTTAATCTGTAGCTTTAGATTATAAAAATCATTATAAAAATCACTTACTCTCATCAGTTGTATGTAGTTAGCTATGTACGGGGTTCTCCACAAACAAGACGATAAGATAAGATAAGATAAATAACATACAAATAGCTCAGCTAGGTGACGCGCTTCCATCTATTCCATCACCAACCTCAACTACACTTCACCTCATTACCTTCCAGTCCATCAATCCGTAATCCCACTGAACTCATCAACATCCAAAGACGTACACGCACACAGAAAAAATGTCCTACAAATCCAAAAAGCGTTCCAACGACTACCAATCCGACGACTTCGTGGTCGACGACAACAGCAACAGTCGCGGCGCAAAGAAAGCCAAAACGACAGCATCATCAGGCGCACAATCCTCATCAACCCAAAAGACAGACTCAAACGGCGACGTATACTGGGACATCTCGAGCCACCGCCGAGTCACAATTTCCGAATTCAGAGGGAAGAGTCTGGTTAGTATTAGAGAGTATTATGAGAAGGATGGGCAGGAACTTCCTGGGAAGAAGGTACCCTTCCTACCCCCGTCTCGCCAATAAATTTCTGCATCTTGAGTTTTCTGTTGGTTGGGCAATGTGGCTGATTCGTGACTGTTGGATTGGTATAGGGAATCTCGCTCCCCATCGAACAATTCAATGTGCTCATCGGTTTTCTCCCTGAGATTGAGAAGGTGCTTTCTGCGAAGGGTATCCAGGTTCCGAGACCCGCGTATAATGGTGCGGTAGCGGATAAGGATGAGGATGAAGAAGAGGAAGAAGAAGCAGAGGCGGCGAGTGGGAAGAAGAATATTGATGCTACGAGTGATGAGGATGAGGAGTGAAGGATAAAATCACAATAGTCTTGAAAGGGATTTTGGTTCGAGACGATATCTTTCGATGAAGTCTACCTCTTGGTGTGATGTGTGGTGGAAGATATGGTACTCAAGCAGGAATGGCCTTGGATTTTTTTCGCCTGGTTTACTACTTCTCTGCACTTGAGTCGTTACGTGGACCGTGACTGTGTTTCGAGAACCGAAATGGAGAGAGAGAAAGATGTCGCTTTCTGAATGGTCTATGCTTTTTTGTCACTGGTTGATACACACTCTGCGATGAGATGGGCAGGCCCCTTCATGTTAATAATTGCGGGTTGATCATAGCTACATCAATTAATGTTTTACGGAAGTCTATGCTCTGTCTTAATCCTGATCAATTGGCCGTAAAACATGATTCCGCCTCTATATACATTCTAGAGCTAAATACTAGCCTCCTGTGTCGCCAAAATATTCGCAATCGAGCCTCCCTTCCACGCATGTCTTGCATCAAGCTTCTTCTTCGCTTTACTTTCCTCCCCAGGAACACCCCACCCACCACCACCAGGCGTCATAATCACAATCCTTTCCCCGGGTTGCATCTTGATACTATTCTTCCCTCCCAGATTAATGATCCTATCTTCCATAAATTTTTTGCCATCTTTATCCCTTTTAGGGATCTTGCGGACCCATAGGTTGTGGCCTGTTTGTGCGTCTTCGCCGCCCTCCAGGCCGTAGGGTTTGTAGACCCGTCGCTCAGACAGAATAGAGACTTGGACTGGGATGCGGAATTCGATGTCGCGAATCACACCGTCGCCACCACAGTGCTGTCCCAGGCCACCGGAGCCGGGCCGTAGACTGAACTCGCGCAGTATGACTGGGTATCGTCGCTCAAAGACTTCGGCGTCTGTGATGCGGGTGTTGGTCATGTGCGTGTGGACGCCGGATGTGCCTTCCCAGTCGGGCCCAGCACCGCTGCCGCCAGCTATGGTTTCGTAGTATCCGAAGCCCTGGGTTGCTTTTGAGCCGGAGACGTTGCCGCCAAAGCCGAAGGTGAGATTGTTCGTGTCTCCTTGTGAGGCTGCGCAGGCGTTGAAACATCTGAGGATTACGTCTGTGACTCTTTGGCTCTGATAATAGTCAGTTTCGTGTTCGCAAAGTTGGAATTGGCATTGAAAGCTTACTGTTAAGACGTTACCGCCAACAACGGCGGCACTTTCTGATGGCGAGAGGAAAGAGTTCTTAGGGATGTAGACTTTGATTGGCTTCAAACATCCTTGGTTGAGCGGAATGTCCTCTGAGATCAGGCATCTCAGGCAATAAATGATAGCTGAATATGTAACAGCCTCTGGGGCATTGATGTTTCCTGTCAAGGCATAATCGTTAGTCTTTGTACTCGTCGTCAATATACACAGTGTATACATACCATAAACCTCAGGACCAGTGCCCGAAAAGTCAAAAACAGCCGCCCCTTCATCTGCATCGATCGAAATACGTAACTTGATAGGACTTCCGTCGTCCATGTAGTCAATAGCCGTAAGATCCTGGCCTTTGAACCTCTGACTCACACCCTTGAGCAGATTCCTGACGCTGAGTTCGGCATTCTCCTGAATCTTGATCATGTAATGCTGCACCACATCCTGACCATATTCATCAATAAGATTAGTGATTAGGTTTATACCTTTCTGGTTTGCTGCTATTTGCGCTTTCAGATCGTTCAAGTTATCTGCAAGACATCTCGTGCCACTACAGTCTGGGTACTGGGCTGGTTCATGGTAAAGCAGCTCTGTGATACGTTTTTCATTGAAGTGGCCTTCTGAAACCAGTTTTTCTGACTTGATTGCTGCGCCTTCTTGGTAGAGCTCTTTGGAGTGAGGTGGCATGCTTCCAGGCAGAATGCCTCCAATATCGGCTGTTACATATTAGAACTTATCTCCCAAAAGAGCAACTTGCATAGCTTACCATGATGCGCTCGAGACGCTACGTAGAAGATAATCTCCTCACCGGCAAACGCAGGTGTAATCACAGTAATATCCGGAAGATGAGTACCTCCAAATTCCGGATGATTGGAGACAATCACATCTCCCGGTTTAAGCTTCCCTCTCCAAATGTTTGCTTGAGTTCGTACGCAGGTCGACATACTTCCTAAGTGCACTGGAAGATGCGGTGCGTTGGCAACCAGGCCTCCATCAGAGTCGAACAAGGCACATGAGTAGTCGAGTCTTTCCTTGACGTTTGTGCTCACACTCGTCTTTTGAAGAGCACGACCCATTTGTTCTGCAATGGCCATGAATCGGTGGCCAAAGATACTCAGCATGATGGGATCAACTCCACTGGTGTCAGCTTTGACACCGAGAACATCAGTCTCGCCAATGTTAATGACCACATGTGTTTCTGTGATGAGAGCAGTGGCACCAGGAGTCACGACTATTGTTTGTGTATTGTCAGCGACGATTGCCGGTCCTTTCACGCGGTCATTGGTTTCGAGATCGTCGAGTTTATAGATGGGTGTATCAAGGCGTCCTCCTTCAAAGAATACTTTCTTCGTCTGGTATACTTTCTTGCTGTCGACGTCACGAGGCTTTGCCTCCTTTAATTGCTGATCAACAGTTTTGTCTAATCCTTGGAAGCTTCTACCAACGCCGCGAGCTCGGACATCGTCGACGATAATGTCTCTGTCTGGTAACACGAACCCGAACTCTCGCTCATGTTGCTTGACAAAGGCCTCTCCAAAAGCCCATTCATCTCCTCCATAAAGATCACGGGCTTCATCTGGAGTTGGTTTGATAATCATAAGCGACGATTCGGTGCCTCTATATCTCATGTTGAGGTACTCTTCAAATACGATTGATTCATCGTCGAAGCCTTGGGCGCGGAGTTTCTCTTTAGATTTACTCTTTAAGTCATCCATTTTCGACTTCAGTTTCTTTTGCACATCGCCGGTAGACCAAATCTGAGATTCTGGTTCCTGCCTTTCGTCCACAACGTCCGCTAAGGCCATGCCATATGCTGAGAGTACAGAGGAGTAGCGATGCACAAGGATTTGCCGTATACCTAGGCCCTCAGCAATCGCCACAGCATGTTGACCACCAGCCCCACCAAACGTAGCAAGACGATGTTTCGATGTATCATGGCCCCGAGCCTCAGTGAGCGAACGGATAGGTCTGGTCATAGTTTCGTTGCTGATCTTGATAAAACCGTATGCCACTTCATCCGGAGTCATCTTGTCTTCGTCTGATTTGCATAGCTCCTCGTTGATCTGTTTTGTAAGGTCCTCAAATTTCTTACGACTAGCTTCCTCGTCAAGACCTTCATTCTCATTCTTGCCGAAGATCTTGGGGAAGAAGTCAGGTAAGAGCCTTCCTAAGAACAGGTTGGCGTCCGTAACGGTCAACGGGCCCCCTTTTCGATAACAGGCCGGTCCGGGATGGGCACCAGCAGACTCAGGGCCTACCACGAAAAGCCCATTGCGGAAAAATAGCTGGGAGCCCCCCCCAGCAGCGACAGTGTTGATATCCAATTGTGGGGATTGGATGGTCACACCTGCAGTGGTTGTTTCAAAGACATGCTCATATCTCCCTTCTCCATAACGGCTGACATCTGTACTCGTACCACCCATGTCAAATCCAATGACTGGAGTCTTGGTTTCGGAATCATAAGAGGTCAAAGCATAGCCAACAACTCCTCCAGCTGGCCCTGAAAGTATGGCTTTGAGACCGGAAAATTGGTTAACGTCGACAAGACCACCATCTGACTGCATAAACTCGCAGCGTGCACTTTTGTGGCCGCTGCTGTTCTGCACAGACTCGGCGCCTAGCCCGCCTTCAAAGCCAGCCTGAAACCCAGCAATATATTTCTTGATTGTGGGCGTCAGGTATGCATCTGCACAAGCAGACGTTGTTCGTGGGACTAGCTTGATCATTGGCATCAACTCGTGGCTCAGACTGATGTGCTCAAAGCCGATCTCTCTGGCCAATTCACCGACAAATGCCTCATGGTCTGGGAAAGTATATCCGTGCATGAGACAGACAGCTACGCTGCGGAAGCCATCATTGTACAGTTGCTGCAGCTGGTCCCTCACGGTGTCCTTTTCTGGCCGCTGCAGGATCCTCACTGCCTCCGACGAGAGACCGCGGACTACTTCTGCATCTGTTGACGTCTGTTCACGGGTCTGGGTTTCTGTTCTTGTCCTTTTCGGATCCTCGGCGTAGTCTTCTAGAGTCACACGTTCATCGATCTCAATTACCTTCTCATATAGTACTTCCGGACGTCTGATTGCCAAATCGAAGATTTTCGGACGAGACTGGTTTCCGATCTGCAAGCAATCCTTGAATCCCTTTGTGACTATGAGAGCGATTCTTTCACCTTTTCGTTCGAGAAGTGCATTCGTTGCTACGGTCGTGCCCATCCGAATACTTTCGATTTGGGAGGTATCAAGAGGTTCGCCTCGTGGGATCTCGCGACCTGTGAACTTGGAGAGCAATCGGCGGATGCCCTCCAGGGGTGCGTCATCATAGTTGTCGGGGTCGACTGAAAGTAGCTTGATTATGATATCGTCTTCAAGTTTTCCTGTGCCTGGGTTTCCGACACAATCGGTGAAAGTGCCACCCCGCTATCTGGTAGTTAGTACCGGGATGGCATGTAACAAGAACTGTTGTGATAAAGAAGAACTAGAGAAAAAAAAGTTAGAGAGGATAGTTTCTCGTACGTCAATTGCAATCCGAATTCCTCGAGCTGGCGGTGCCATTGTTCCAAGGTTGTTTGATCGATGGTTTTGGATCCAGCTGTATATATATGTATGGTCCCCCGCAGTTCGTCACTCGACTGTTCCAGGTGAGGAGTTGCTTCTAGACAAAGTCGTCTGAATTAAGTCACGCCCCTATCGTGCATCGAATATCATACAAAGCTGGATCAACCGCAAAGACCAGCTGTTGACGGTGTATGTACGTGGGGAGGTTGATGATATCGCAGACTGAATGATGACGAAATATGCTAGAGCGATCAGTGGTTCTGCCACCGCCTCGATCCCTAGACATCCCCTATGGGTACATACATCCATAACTACATGCTCAGTGTCTAATGGCACAGCGACTTGAGCAGGCGAACTACGATCGGGTTTCTGGTCTATGTACCGAGCGACTACTGAATGTCTATCTTCGTGGATGCGAATAGCACGCCATCAAGGACCTAGAGAGCCGGCACACACACACAGAAGCCGGGCGGAGCTGCTGCCCCTCCTTCTTCCTCTGACCCAAGGTTCTTGCTGCCATTCTACCGTTCCCACAACCAACGGATCCATGAGACCTTATTCCTGTTCCTGTTCCTGACCCCGTGTCCTGCAATGTTTCGTACGTAGGAGCCGTGTGTAACTCAATAACCACAAGTCCTTTCAAACGCATGACTCGGGAAATTATCGAGGTCAAACTTCCTTGTAGACCTTCGTGAATTCCCCATTGTGCCGATGTCAATGCCGATGTATTAGACGTCTCCTTTGTCGGCGCGATTTCGATTCACGTTCAGCATCAGACCGCTGGTGCGGGGCCATGGCTTTGCCATCTCATCTTTCCATTTTCCATGGTGCGCGTCGGGATTCGAGGGGCTATTGACTGAGGCGCGGATACGGAAAACATAGAAACATAGAGTTGTCAATAGAATAGAAGATGTAAGTAAGTCGAGAGAGCGGAAGTGCAGCCTCTACAGAGAAGAGCCCAAATTGGCAAGAAGGCTAGGGCATGCAAAGCGTGCAGCCAGGGAAAGCGCGATTGGGCATCTGGGAGGAAGCCCCACCAACTAGCAGGGTCGCTCTTGCCGTGCGCAGTTTCCCCCTTTCTCTCCAGCCCAGCCAATTAAACGGCCCACGTCCGTCCCTTCTGTTCTAGAGCTTCTTCTCTTCTTCTTCTTCGTCTGTCTCCAGATCACCCTGTTCTTGTGGCTTGTGTTGTTCGTCCTGGATGGCCGCTTTGCTGTGATCTCACATCCCTGAACGTGCTAGCACTACTTGAGTATACTGGTATACATTTGCTTTTCCCTTCTGTTGCATATCTCTTCCGATTAGCGAGCACCACCACCACATTACGGCTTGTCCGACTTTGCATACACCACTCGTCGAAAGACAAGGACAAGCGCTTTCTCAATTGCCGGATATACGCTGATAATCAATCACGGAATTGTTGACGCCGGGCGGTTACATTCAGTCTGCTGTTACACTGCAATCTCGCTCCAGTACGGACGACGACGACGCACACGATACGCCCGTCAATCGGTGATGGTTTAGAGCGAAGGATACATCGCGTGGATATAACTATTTGCTGCATATCGGAGAATATAATCAATGACCCCGGCGCCATGATTATTGAATTATGAAAACACCGGACTGAGTCTTGGTTGCACTTCGGAGACAATTGTTGCACGTTGATATGCTTTGGCCGCTCTTCTCTGAAACATAACAGCATAGATATATATGGCACAACGTCCAGGCGCATTCCGAAGTATATATCCATTTATCGATACCCGGTGATGAAATCCAGTCAACCCGTATAATCTCTTTTCGTCAACATCAACATCACATTACCAGACATACAGAAGATATAGCCCTTTCTACTCAACGGACGCCGAATGCTAGTATGGAAGACCCGGTGAATATATCAAGCTCTTATAGTGGAGAGCACAGCGCAAGACATGATCATGAGCGGACCGAGTCGAGCTCTACGTCGCCGCAGCGTCGCCGACCACGCGGGTCGTCGCAAAAGGCAATGCTTTCAAAAGCTTTGGCGAAAGCGAATACTGCTGTGTTACTAGATAATGCAGAAAACTTTGAAGGTGCCATCGAAGCCTATCAAGATGCGTGCGAGTTGCTGCAATATGTTATGCTCCGAAGCAACGGAGGCGACGTGGAGAAGTACAAATTGTTGGAAATTGTGAGTGATACACGTGGAACCATCATCTACTGATCTGCTTTAGAGTGAAGGTTCGCTGACAGAATCATAGCGCAAAACGTACCTGAACCGCATTCAAGAACTCCTTCGGATACAACTCCCTTCCAATCCAAACAAAGACAAGGCACTGCCTGAGAGGCCGCCAAGCGGCCACAGCTCTACACCACAAGAGGATGAACCGCCAGTTGAGCAGGCCTACACTGATGAGAATGGCGTGGAGGAATATTTCACTAGAAAGGACAATGATGATGATGTGCTCCCGGTACCCAGCCTGAACACCGTGCGATTGCCATCTATATCTGGTCAAGAGCTCAATTTCTCGTTTGAAGAATCGAATTCGGACATGAGTGGTGTGAACTCGCGGGAAACCCAAGTTGTACAGGGTCATTCCTCGCCTTCTCCTACCGGACAAAGATTCGTTTCGGACTTGGCTGATTATCAGGATGATACGGGAACACGAAGTTCAACAGCGCACGCATCTCGTACCTCTGAAGGACAGGCTCCCGTGAATGGTGGTCAATCTACATCATGGCTAGACACAATCGACGAGTCCGGGGCTTCGTCGCCTGTGTCCACAAACACAAAATTATCATTGTACTTGGGTACACATTCACATCACGCAAGTAACGGCACGGAGGCAGAGTTTGATGCTGCGCTAGATGCGGCAGTTGAAGCAGCCTATGACGAGGGTTTGGAACCCGCGCTGAACGAACAGGAGGACTTTTATGACGAAGACGATGATTACGATGATCACAGAGATGACGATTACGACCACGATGATGTAGTATCTAATGCTAGACGAAATATTGAAATCGCCAAGCAGCGAGTCCGGGAAGCTGAGATGGAGGCCCAAGCCGTTATGGCACGGGGTTTGCAGCAACGGCTTATGATGCAGGACGAAACTGCCTTGGTATCCACCTACAATACTGATGCCGATTATTTTGACGAGGAGGCCGAGGAGGAGGAACGTATGTTAGAAGAGATGACGAAAGGTTATGTGATGGATGATTTTGAGTTCAATCTTCATACCAAGTCCGCTCTTCCTAGACAGTCAGATTCGAGTACGGTCTCCGGCAGAACATGGGGCAGTTCGATCACATCAACATCAGCAAATTCAGCCACCGCCGGTACCTCTCTTTCGACGCTGGCAGAAGAAGGTATCTTGACCGATGCAACAATGCCGACTAAGCGACTTCCACCGGTTCCGAAGATACCATCGGGAACCATACAGCAACCTATTGCGCCCAACATGTCACCTTCTGCTGGCGTACGAGCTCGTCGCTTCTCTGGTTCCAACGCGAAGCTATTGAAAATCGACACTAAGCGTGTGAATGGGGGCTATGAGCCAACCAAGAAACAGCCCTTTTCAGCGCAACCCGCTGGTCCTCCATCGCCAGCACTACAGGCCGAGCCCAAGACAAGTCTACCGATATTGATGTCCAAACCATTACCGACTGGACCTTCTGAAAAGAAGGGTCCATTCGACGTTTCAGCAATAGGCCAGCGTAGTTCAAGTCTGACAAGGGTTCCTACTCTTGAGGGTGATCCTGTTGCGCGATCTGTACAATCTTCGCCTCCCCGAACTATCAACAAGATAATTTCTGCTCCGGGCATGCTTCGCAAAAATACCTCATCATCTAGTTTAGCAGGCATGAGAGCAAGGAATATGTCCGTGTCGACCCCTGACATTAATGAATCTCCTAATACACCATCGAGCAGCTATTTTCCCGCTGTTGATTTCCAACGGCAAATGGCAAATGGTCTTGTACCTGCGATGCCAACGCCGAGCGGAGCGTCATTCCCCTTGTTGACTTCCAAAAGTCTTCGACTCTTTGATAACGATATACTTTCACCCACCACACCCGGAACGCCTAACTCGACGACCACCAACGCTCCTATACCATTGGAACCTTGTCCAGAATCCTTCTTGTTGCGCCCTTTCTGGCTTATGCGATGTCTTTACCAGACCATTGCACATCCGCGTGGTGGATATCTTTCTACTAAGCTGTTCATACCTAGGGAAGTATGGCATGTGAAGAACGTCAAGATCAAAGCTATCGAAGATAAAATCTCACTCTGTGACCTGTTGACTGCGGCTCTTCTAAAGGTCGCTCAAGTGGATACATACGATGCAGATGCTGTTTTGGAAGAGATGCAGGCTTTTGAGAATATCCTAGATCAAGCCCAATCCACATTTGCAAAGAAACTTGGCAACGAGGTTGGAGTTCAAGGGGCGCTTCCATTGTTCAAAAACGCAAACAACGCTGACGAGTCGCCGGTCAGTACTGAGAATATGGCTTCAAGAAGTTCAAGCCAATCTAGCAGATCTGTTCTCACATCTTGGAGAAAGCTTCGATCAAAGAGCTCGGCAGCAGCGAGCACCAGCACCACTTCATCGACGTATAGGGATAGCGGCAAGGGCAGTCTCAGTATGAGCACGTTGCCGATGACAGCTTCTCCTCCTAGTGCTCGTTTCACGAAGCGGGATGTCATGCAGCTTCAACTGACAGGTCCGAATGCGAATTACATGGGAGCATTGGCGCGATTGTTCGATGCCGCCCAGGTTCTGGGTAAGTTTATTTCATTTAATGACTCTTGTAAATACTAAAGACTAAACTAATCATTATTTAGACCAAATCGCGCGCCAAGTTGAAGATCCCGGACTCAAGCATTCATCACCCACGCATGTCGGACTTGAGTTGAGCACTCGCCACGCTGCAGAATTTTTTGGATTCTATATCTGCCGCTTCGCCCTGAACGATGTGGGCTTGCTACTTGATAAATATATCAAACGAGGCACCGAATGGGTGCTTGTATAATGAAGCCAATTGATTTTGGCAAATATTTCTTGTGTATCTTGTTTGATTTATTGATGATGAACGATACTTGATGAGCTTTTCTTTGAGATACCAAGATAACCGTATATGGATGTATTTACTTTTGACTTATTCTGAACGACGCGTCATCTTCAACGCAAATCTCAAAGAAGTACCTAATAATCTATAAAGTGGATGCTGGTAGGTAGGTTACTGTCTGTATTGTACAAATTGTGATGGCATTGGCCCGTTGGTGTGGGGATAGCCCGATCACAGCAGGAGCGGGTAAACAAACATCAGCCAAATTTACCACGCGTCGCTCCAGCGTTCTCTCTATCTCGACACAAATACCGACAACACATCCACATAGCTATTGTGCATTACCACCACCTGCTCTCATTACGGAAATACTGACCCTTTACAAGATCTTCATACTTGTTGTCACTCGGATCCTACGCGTATATTCCACACCGTAAACAATCGACGTGCATAACCACTCATGCCACGCCCGCCAGCACGACGGGCTCGTACCGTGCGCCAGGCGCCGGAAAAGGGGTCTATCAAACCAGCTGAGAAGAAGTCCAACGCAACAGAAGATGAATCGCAAGCCAAAATTGCAACGCCTCGACGAGGAGGCCAAATCGAAAGCGCTGACCTGACGCCGACACGAGACCCCAACGAAAATGTCATCGCTTCCTCGCCGGCAGAAAACACAACTACGACCAGTATTCGACCCCCGACTCGAGCACGCGGCTACTCGTCTACGTTATCTTTGGTTGGACGAAAGGGGGATTTCAATTCACGAATTGGCAGCACCCCTGGATTCGAGAGCTCTATTTTGAGTAATTTCAAGAAACGATCGAGACAGCCAAGTTTGTTGCAGATGATGCAGGCAGATGATGAAGACTCATCGGATTTTGACGATGAGGATTTCCTAGGTGGCTTTAGTCCGCAGGATGAGTCGACGCCATTGAATGTTGCGAGGGTGTCGAATGCTGCGGAGAGGCAGTTGGTTGTGTCTCCTTCGCGTCCTCCGTCACTTATTTCGGCGCCGTCATCTACAGAGTCTAGGAAGAGGAAGCGCCTGTCGAGAGTAGACAATGATGAGCACGTCGAACCAGCCTTGCCCTCGTCGAGAAGTAGTTCTGTGTCTACACTTACTCCAGCTCCGGAATCTCCAGTGGCCGGATCGAGCGACGAACTTCCCAGTTTCACGATGGCTACACCTATGAGCAGTTCTACAGCCAGTCCCGTAAGGTTGATGATGGTCGAAAGGCGGACTGCTGCAATATCAGAGGAAACAAAGCCTTTACCAAAAGTATCCACACTCAGCCTACAAGCTAGATTTCTTCCACAACGTCGAATCCGCCGTCGTCAGCAAGCGGATAACAGTGATGACGAAGACACTGATTCAGTCAACGAAGATCCGGATGAAGATGAATTGACTCGTGAAGTCATGAGACGGCCACAGCGATCACGAAAGAAGGCATTGTCTACTGCGACATCCGGTAAGACAAATGCGAAGCTGGGCAAGTCAAATCGAGGCGGCAAGAAGAACAATACGAAAGCTGCTGGCAAGCCTGTTGATTCCCAAGGTAGCAAGTCGCAACGCACATACTCTCGTCAAGTCGCGGACAAAGAGAACGATTATCTCTCTGACAACTCTTCGCTTCTCTCTTCACCACCGCCATCGGAGGATCTAGAATCGGATACTGACTTGCCATTGCACGCCTCGAAGAAGAGGGTAAGCAGTCGCGAATTACAGAACGCGGCGCTCAAGTTTGCAGAGGTGGATCAATGGGAGATGGAGTTTGAGGATGTTTCTAATTTTGAGAGCAGTCCTATGCGATGATTGTGTACGTGGCGTGGAGTAGTATTTTTGATATCCCTGTCTTTGCTTTGCTTTGCTATGTATGATTCCAATTGTGACTTCAGCGTTGTTTTCTTCTGGGTTGTTTAATATAGGAATGCGGGGCCTTTATCTAATGGAAGTCGCGCGGGGCCGATGCTACCCTTTCGTTCAACATAAACACATTCAGAGCTTTTCATCTTTTCCTCATCATCAATTGTCCTGAAAACCTGTGCAAATATGACTTCTACCGACGGGATCCTCGCGGGTAAATACCCTGCAAAAGCGCACGCTCGTAGAGTCGTCGAGTATCTGCGACAGAATGGCTTCCAGGGCGATGGTGTACTCTATCTGGAAGCCCAGAAGACGAAGATGATTGAAGACAATGACGGTGAGCAGCCGTTTAGGTAGGTTGCCCTGAGAAGCAAAAATGTAACAGGTTTGAGTTATAGTATGGCTAATTCTGAGAAGACAGCGTCGCTTCTTCTTCTATCTCTCTGGATGCTTGCTTCCAGATGCACATCTCACCTACCACATCGGGACCGACAAGCTCACCCTCTTCATCCCACCTCTAGACCCAGAGTCTGTCATATGGTCTGGTCTTCCCGTGTCTCCAGCTCAAGCCAAGGAGCTCTACGACGTCGACGAGGTCTTATACACGACAGATATCAACCCTACTCTAGCCCATTTGGCATCCAAAGTCGGCACAAGCGGATTCGTGTTCGCCATTGACGGTCAAATCTCCGACGACGTCTCCTTCAAAAACTTCCCAGACACCGACAAAGTAGCCCTTAAAACAGCGATTGAAGAATGCCGAGCTGTCAAGGATGCATACGAAGTCGCCATGATCCGCAAGGCGAACGACGTCACTGCTCAGGCGCATGTGGCTGTCCTCAAAGCAGCCAAGTCGGCTACGAATGAGCGCGAGCTCGAAGCTGCTTTTATTGGGACTTGTATTGCGCAAGGGTGTCGCGAGATGGCATATCATCCTATTGTTGCTAGTGGCACGAGCAGTGCTACTTTGCACTATGTCAACAATGATGAGCCTCTGATCGATGCGTCGACGAACAAGAAGAAATTGAATCTTTTGCTAGATGCTGCGGGCGAATACAAAGCTTACTGTGCGGATGTCACGCGCACATTCCCCTTATCAGGCAAGTTCTCGCCCGAGTCTCGAGAGATCTACGATATCGTTCTCGAGATGCAGAACGAGTCCCTTGCCATGCTCAAGGAAGGCGTTCTGTGGGAAGATGTACACATTACTGCTCATCGAGTCGCCATCAAAGGATTGCTGAAACTCGGTATACTGCGTGGCTCGGAGGAGGAGCTGCTCGAGAAGCGGATCAGTGTGGCATTTTTCCCGCATGGCCTGGGTCACTATCTCGGAATGGATACCCACGATACTGGTGGCCATGCGAACTATGCGGATAAGGACAAGATATTCCGCTATCTGCGTGTGAGAGGTAAACTTCCTGCGGGAAGTGTGATCACTGTCGAACCTGGAGTATGTCTCTAACTATTCTTGAAATGCATATGATGCTAATAACTGTACAGGTCTACTTCTGCCGATTCATTATTGAGCCATATTTGAAGGACTCCGAGCTCTCCAAGTACATTGACGCCGATGTCTTGGAGAAGTACTGGGAAGTTGGTGGGGTACGTATTGAGGATAATATTCACATCACCAAGGAAGGATATGAGAACCTTACCACCGCACCCAAGACTGCTGATCAGGTCGAATTGATGGTCAATGGGTCATAGGCTGTTTCTTCTGTCTGAAGAGGCACTGCGTAGCTACAGTAGCCCAATAGTAAAGCTATCTACAAGCTAGGAAAATACGATATCATGCTCATAATCGTAATGTACGTATTCAAATGAAACAAGCTAGACATACTGCAGCTGTCTCCATAAAAAAAAAGTAAAAATGAGAGAGTGGAAGGAATAGAGGAATCGATGTAACATCATGAGTAAAGCAATACGCACGGCTATTCGCGGACAGCCCCGCTTGACTGATAGGGGTAGCTTAGCTCACGATAGCAATCATACCCTAACATAATTAATTGCTCATTTCTTCGCCTCCATAAATTGACTCTACAGGTTTGTACCATTGCATCTACAGATGCAAGCATTCCGCAGCTGGAGGATACAATTACCATCAATTGCCTCTTATCACACATCCAGCAAACTGGGCTGCACCATACAGATCCGCGCACTGAACATGGCAACAGCAACAACCACACCCATCCTCCGCCCTCGCGATCCCAACACGCTGAGCAACTACACAGCCTGGCGCTCACGCCACATCACCGCCAACTTCGAGATCGATTTCAGCGCCAAGCGGCTCGCCGGAAATGTGATTCACCAATTGCTCTCCAAGACGCAGGCCGAGACGCGGGAGATCCTGCTTGATACAAGCTACCTGGATATTTCGGAGGTTAAAGTGGATGGGCAGACGGCACGGTGGGAGGTGTTGCCACGCTTTGAGCCGTATGGGAGTGCGTTGAAGATCGTGCTTGAGAAGGGGGTTGAGGAGGGTGGTACTGTTGAAGTTGATGTAAGACTTATTTTCTACTTTTCTGCGTTGAATCGAGGCTGAATGCTTTGCTGGGTATAGATCTCTCTCAAAACAACCGAAAAGTGCACTGCGCTGCAATGGTTGACGGAAGCGCAAACATCGAACAAGAAACACCCATACATGTGTATGTCGTATCTCAATGAATCTTTTCTTGTGGACATTTCTAATCATATGCAGTCTCCCAATGCCAGGCTATCCACGCTCGCTCCATCTTCCCCTGCCAGGATACACCAGATGTCAAAACCACCTTTGATTTCAACATCACGTCTCCATTCCCAGTCGTTGCCAGTGGATTACCTGTGCACGATGCCAATGCGAAGGGAAACAATCTGTACAAGTTCAAGCAGAATGTTCCAATTCCTAGCTACCTTTTTGCCGTGGCCAGTGGGTGCGTTTCCCACCCTTCTTCGTGATTTGAGAGAACGGTGACTAACTATCATTCTAGAGACTTGACTGAAGCCCCTGTTGGCCCACGAAGCGTGGTTGTGTCCAGCCCGGATAAGATTGATGATTGCAAGTGGGAACTCGAAGCGCATACCGAGAAGTTTATCGAAGCTATCGAAGTGAGTTGACATACATGGCGTGTTTGAACATTGCTGATATATTGCAGAAAATAGTATACCCCTATGCATGGGGCGAGTACAACATCCTTATTCTCCCTCCCAGTTTCCCCTATGGAGGAATGGAGAACCCGATTTACACATTCGCGACTCCGAGTTTGATATCAAAGGTAGTACTCTACCTGATTCAAGATTAGAGCAACACTAATTGTTATCTATCATAGGACCGAGAAAATGTAGACGTCATTGCTCATGAATTGGCTCACAGCTGGAGCGGTAACTTGGTCACCAATGCGTCTTGGGAACACTTCTGGTTGAATGAGGGCTGGACTACCTATTTGGAACGTAGAGTGAGTATACACCTATTTGAGAATATAGATACCGTTGACTGACAATCATGTCATAGATCATGGGTGCAGTGTGAGTCTCTCAGCCAGAGATGTCATTGAGTTACATATACTAACCCTAATAGACACGGCGAAGCGCACCGTCATTTCTCAGCAATCATCGGCTGGGACGGACTCACTGATTCCGTCAAAGAGTTTGGCGAGGACAACGAATTCACCAAATTGGTAGTTGACCTGAAAGGAAAGGATCCCGATGACGCTTTCTCCAAGATCCCCTACGAAAAGGGATTCACATTCTTGTTCTACCTTGAAAACCTCTTGACCAAGGAAA
Source organism: Talaromyces verruculosus (assembly GCA_001305275.1). Lineage (NCBI taxonomy): Eukaryota > Fungi > Ascomycota > Eurotiomycetes > Eurotiales > Trichocomaceae > Talaromyces > Talaromyces verruculosus. The sequence continues at coordinate 166,474 of LHCL01000007.1, forward strand.
CTTTTGATAAGTTCATTCCTCACGTAAGTGAACTCCTTCCTCCATTCATCGCTACTTACTAAAGCGACGGTCCCAGTACTTCTCCGTCTTCAAAGAAAAATCCCTCGACTCCTACGAATTCAAATCCACCATCCTCGACTTCTTCGCCAACGACCCCGTAGCCACCGCACGCCTCAACGACGTCGACTGGGATTCATGGTTCTACTCCCCCGGCCTGCCCCCCAAACCAGACTTTGACACCTCCCTCGTCGACATCGTGTATGAACTAGCCGACAAATGGAAATCTCTTTCCTCTTCTTCGTCTTCTTTCACCCCATCAAAGGAAGATATCAAGGGCCTGAGCGCAAACCAATTCATCGTCTTCCTTGAGCGAGTCACGCTCTTCGAGAATCCGGCGCTGAGCTCCGACTCATTCCGGTTGATGGGTCAAGTGTACGGATTTGCCGACAGCTCAAATATCGAGGTTACGAATCTGTATTTCAGGTTAGGGTTGAAGATTGGCGATAGGTCGGCGATTGAGCCTACTGTTAAGCTTTTGGGTGAGATCGGAAGGATGAAGTTTGTTCGGCCTTTGTAAGTTCCTCTCCTCCCAGATTGTGTAATGAGTAGTACATACTGACTGTCAGATAGGTTCCGTGCCTTGAAGAATGTTGATCGCCAGGTTGCCGTTGAGACTTTTGAGAAGTACAGGAATTTCTACCACCCAATTTGCCGTGGACTGGTTGAGAAGGATCTCGCAAAATAGATAGCTAAAAAGATTACAATACTAGAAATGTCAAGTCCATATGAATTGGTGTAATTAGTGATGAGATTGTCGTTGCAATAATAATGCATCGTAACGAAGTATTATATATAGTACATGATAAGTGGATAAGACACTACTTCATCCCACCGAGCTTCATATCAATACCCCTAGGCCCAAATATAGCCTTCTTCTCCTTTCCCGCAACAGAGTCCGAACCGACAAGATCAAAGACCAAATCCGCCTCATTCGTCTTTGCCAATTCGGAAAGCACACGGCGCATATAAGCCACTACCGTAGCGACCCGAGTCCAGTCCAAGTCACGCCCGTCATGTGTAGTGCCGCTCGCTTTCCATATATTCCTCCATACGGCAGCGCCCAAGACGGCGTCACCCTTGACGAGCCCTTCGTCGTAGGCGGCGAGGACGCCGCGCCATTGGATGAAGAGGTCTTTGAGGTATTTGTTGCGGATGCTGCGGCTGGAGATGTTGTGTAGTGTGGCCATACGTTGTTCGGCGTTGTGCGAGAAGTGGTCGAATAAATGGCGAGAGTGGGTTCGTACGCTTTCGGGTGATGGTAGGGCGCGGATGCGAACTGTTAGCAGGTACATGTGCAGGAAAGTGACCTGCGACCATGTGGAAAATGTAGGAAGCAATTCGAGCTCTGTAGGAGTTGCGAATGAGTAAAACTTCAAATGCCCAAAAGATCTGGCTATCAATTACCTTTATACCACCATCCCTCTCCAACTCCGAGCTCCTCACCGTTGGCGGTCTTGGGAACCTCCACTCCTTTCTGGGCTAATTGTGGGATCTCATAATCGGCTTGAGACGAGCAAGCCTCGTACAGTTTTTGAGTGAATCCGTAGGAAACATATGTCTCTGCTGCACCTCCTTGGCTCAGACTCTTTAGGATGCCAGAGCTTGCGCTGGCTGTAGGGATTGCCGAAAAGTTTCGACAAGAAGAGTTCAACACCGAGCGAACCTCGGATCGTTTCGAAGAAGTCGAATTGTTTTTTGTTGTAACAATGTATCCTGGGCGAGTCGGTAACGAATGACTTATTGTATGTAAGGATTTGGACTGTTTGAAAAGAACTGGGTTAGGATGATAGCATGCGGAAATTATCAATTGATGCAAATACCTGTTCTTTCACAAACACGCCCAAGCGTGAGCTCAAAGAGCAATTAGGGCATATTAATTTGCTTGACATCTTGACCTTGCTGAAATTTTAGGATTGTATGAGTAGAGCTGTGAGGATCGCAGCGTGGCTGGTGAAGTCATTGAAAAAGAGGTTATTCAGCGCGTCAATGATTTGCTTGGCCGCTTGGGAAATGTTTGCAGTGTTTGACCCCGCGGGAGCCCACCAATCACCATCGAGAATTCAACTGATACGATTCTCAGCTCTCGAATAATTATTGAGTTGGAAGTACAGTTCGCTCCAGAGAATGGTCAACAATTGGTAGAATTTGAGCAAGTCGGTTTGGATCCCTCATAACTGCCGCAATGTCCTCGCGACCGCTGGCCAGGGCCTAGCGACTGTCAGCGAGAAACTCGAATCCATGGATCAAATGTTACATACCTTTCGTACATCTTCATAGCCCATTTCCCTCGCTTGATAGTCCCTAATCACCTCGACTTTGTTGAAATCCACGTATATCCTCGTATCCCTAAGTCTAAAGACAACATTGTCCAATCGCATAAAGAATCGAGCAAGCAAGAGCAGCCGATCAGGCATGACGCGTATTTTGCAAGATAGCATCGAAATGCCATTGTCAGCTAGTTCATCCTCGTAGAGCATCACATCATCAAAGAATAGGATCGGGTCCGGTCGTTTGAGAAGCTCGATTGGGATTTCGACGTCGGATGGACTGAGTGCTGGGGCGTCAGGTTTCTCGGTTCCTTTGTAGTCGGTGCTGTAGGACCAGTCAAAGGGCTTCACAACCTCTTTGATTCCGTCGTGGGTGTGTTCCCTTGAGATGTCAGTTCTGTTATCCAGAGCTCCCGCGGGTATGTGTATTTACCTGCTCTTTTGCCATTCCTTCGAGTATGCAACTTTGAGCATTGCAGCGCCAGTCTTGTCAACCTTGTCCAGAGCATCGAATGTATTAAATGCTATACCCCATCCACTGACGTTGTGCTCGATCGCTACGAAATTGTCGCCGAATATCATTTCCGGAGGGGTGATTCCAAGTTTGTCCGTCATTTCTTCAATGGGACCAGCCTTGAGGATGGGCAGTTTCTGAGTCGTGATTGTGAAGCCTTTTCTAGAAAAGGTCTGCGGTCGTGGATCCATCTTTGCTTCGACATTTGGCGACGACCATTGGGTTGATGTCGCGTTGTTGGCGTTGGTTGCGGCCATGCTGGATAGAGCACGTTAATGTCTGTTGGTGTCGGCTGCGAGAGACAATAGTCCGATACGTTCTAAAGCAATAATATCTCTATCAGAAATAGAACCTCGAATAATCTCACGGTGTAGTCAATCGTGAAGCTCGATAGTTCACGATGCCCCGCAATGGATGATCCGCACTAGCCTGAGAACCTTCCAAACTCAGCGGGAGCCGTTGCCCGGGCGATGGCTGGCTTCCCGTCGCTAATAAACATTCCTTCCCTTCCATCTTCTTTAATTCATTCTTCTTATAACTAACTACCTCTCTCTCTCAACCTACCAGCCAGTCTCCAACATCAATCGACTCCATTTCTATGAGCGGCTATCCCTCATAACGCTTATTATATTTGTCTCTTCTTGTTCCTGCCCTCCTTCTGCACACCACAATGGCAACAAAGACTTTGGAAGCTCGGTTCGAGCATCTGTCGGTCAACGACGAGAATGAACACCATGGAACGACAAAAGGCCACATCAAAGCCAAGGTAAACATTCATTAGCAGCTGTTCTGTATACAGTTCGCTCGTTGCTCATATGCTAACTTGCTGAAGGGGTCCTTGTCAACTGCTGTGTCTTTGACTGGCTTGGGTGCCGGAAACCCATCAGCAACAAATTCAGCCCGCAACCAGCTCCTCAAGATGGCTCTACAAAACACAACCGAATCAAAAGCCAACGCTGGTTCCCCCGCCAACAAAGACCAACAGGGTCGATCTGAACAGAGCACTACAGTGCTCTACGACCAACCAGCTCCCAAGCAACTACACCTCGGCATGTTTGAGATTGGCAAAGCTCTAGGAAAGGGAAAGTTTGGCCGTGTTTACCTAGCTAAAGAGCGCTCGACTGGATTTATCTGTGCCTTGAAGGTGCTTCATAAGTCCGAGCTTCAGCAAGGAGGAGTCCAGAAGCAGGTCAGAAGAGAGATTGAGATCCAAAGCAATTTGAGACATCCCAACGTGCTACGACTATACGGTCACTTCCATGACAGCAAGCGAATCTTTCTCATTCTAGAGTTTGCTGGCAAGGGTGAACTATACAAGCATCTGCGCAAGGAGCACCGTTTCCCCGAGTGGAAGTCTGCTCAATATATTGCACAGATGGCAGCTGCTTTGAAGTATCTCCACAAGAAGCATGTTATCCACCGTGACATTAAGCCGGAGAATATCTTGGTCGGTATCCACGGAGAGATCAAGATCAGTGACTTTGGCTGGAGTGTGCATGCGCCAAACAACCGAAGGCAGACAATGTGTGGAACACTCGACTACCTTCCTCCTGAGATGTTGGTTCGAGGATCACAGGAGAACTTTTACAGTGACAAAGTCGACCTTTGGAGTCTTGGTGTATTGACCTATGAATTCCTGGTCGGAGAAGCGCCGTTTGAGGATACTCCGGTCATGACCCAGCGGAGAATTACCAGAGCTGACATGACAATTCCTTCGTTTGTCAGCCCGGAGGCCAGGGACTTTATCAAGAAGGTAAGTTCTAAACATTAAGTCTTAATCATGATGCACAAATGGCTAATTTTTTACAGCTCCTTGTTCTGGACCCCGAGAAGCGAATGTCTATTGAGGAAGCCCAACAGCATCCATGGATCTTGAAGCATTGCGCCAAAACAGAAAAGACTACGCAGCGCAGCTCAAGCCAGAAAGAAGGCCGATAGGCATATTGTTTATGTTACTTACTTTGCATTTATGTTTGGAGTTTAGGGTATTTCATTGGGCACGGGGATATTGGAGTTATGCAGGATAAGCGTGTTCGGGTATACAATTTCAGCTGACAGGAATTGATTACAACGTCTTCTATTTATATATGCTTCAATTGGGAGAGTCATCAAACGCCGTCATAAGCAGTAATGTACAGGGTATAGTCGAGCAGGCAGTAACTGATTTATCGAAATCGATCAAAATCATCGATAGATTTCGTCAAAGGGCCGCGTATCACGAAAACAACTTTCCCACACCTCATTCACGACTTTTTCGGCATGTGCTTCGTCTTTGCAGAACGGTCTTGCGCGCACGGAGAGTATTGCTCTTCTTCGAACGCATTCCTGGTGCTGTTGCGTGAGTTTCCATTGTCCTCTTCGGAAGAATTCCCGAGCCCATCGACACTCGCCGCTGAGGGAACTTGCGCGGATCTAAACAGACCGTCAACAATTAGACCTTGCAATCGACGGAGACTAAGGGAAGAAAAACCTCAGTGCAAGCCGCATGTCTCAAATCACTATCCCAATTCAATTTAAACCGCAGGTGGTCATACGCATGTACCATCTCATGCGCCATTGTATCCTCCAAATGACCCTGATCACGCATCTCGTTCGCGCAAATCTGGATACCGAACTCTGGATCGAATCCGCCTGCTTTCCGTTGCGTACATCGCCGGCAATGAATATTGTGACTTCCGAGATCGCCGCCTAATTGGCGAATGTTGTCGCTTAAATATTTAACGGTAGGGCCTGTGAGATGGAAAATTGGTAAGCTGACAAAAATTCGCCTATTTCACCAACACCTGCCCAATTTTCTAGAGGGGTAGATATGGATAAACTCACTGAATTGCAAAAGATAATCACGCTGATCCTCACAGCGCTTGCAATCTGCAGCCTCATTCCGAATATCCTTCGCAAGACGGAATTGCTCTTGTCCCTCGGGGGTCATTCGGCCAGTCAATATGGAAAAGATGTTCCTCCATTGCGTCGAGAAATCGTCGCCTGGAGTATAGCCTGTATCTTTGGCCGGCGTCGCTGACGAATTCGAGTCAGACATTTTTTTTTCTGTATTCATCTGTTTTGAGATAGTTTGAATGGAAGCAATTGAATTCAGCGAAAAACAACCTGACATCGGGACACAATTTGAGCGGTAACTCCCGGCAGAATAATATTTGGCTCCGATATTGCTCCGCAAACGACGAAACTTTGATTTGGCGGTGTTCTTTTTATTTTTCTTTATGTTTCATATATTCTTCAAAAGTTATAGATTTCTTTTGGTTGTTGCTTTTAGATCAAAATGGAGGCTCTCAATGCATCACAGAGTTTGACGATTGTCATAAAATTAGGTATGGAACTTCAATGTTATCGCCTCGAGTTTACTACATACCCAAAATATATGCTTATGAGTCACAGGAACGAGTTCAATTGTGGATGAACGCACACATGAGCCAATCCTGTCTATATTATCCTTGATAGTCGAGACCGTTGCAAAACTTCGCAAGAATGGACATAGAGTCATTCTGGTATCTTCGGGTGCCATTGGAGTCGGATTGCGCAGAATGGATATCGACGAACGGCCGAAGCATTTGCCTCGGATACAAGTCAGTAATTGCGATTGAATGAATGAAGATTGTTTGCTGACTGATGAAATGCAGGCCCTTGCTGCTGTCGGTCAATGCAGGCTTATGAGCTTGTGGGATAGCCTTTTTGGGCACCTTCGAATTCCCGTTGCTCAGATTCTGCTTACTAGAAGCGATATTGCAGATGTACGAGCACTTACAGGAGCATCTGGGCTATGAGACGTGTACTGACATCAATTCTAGCGCACACAATATATAAATGCTCAAAATACCTTTTCCGAGCTGCTAGACATGGGCGTTTTGCCTGTGGTCAACGAGAATGACACTCTTGCTGTTGCGGTATGCATTCGACACTATGCCACAATCGAAGAATCCTTGCTGACATATATTAGGAAATCAAATTCGGAGACAACGATACCCTCTCAGCTATAACAGCTGCTATGGTCAAAGCAGATTATCTCTTTTTAATGACTGATGTGGACTGTTTATACACTGCCAACCCGAGACACGACCCGAATGCACAACCCATCGAGGTTGTTTCTGATATCTCATCTCTAGAAGCTGATGTATCGACATCAGGATCGTCGCTAGGCACCGGAGGCATGGGCACAAAGATTGTTGCTGCTCGTCTTGCTACCAGTGCCGGCGTGACGACTATAATCACCAAGAGTTCGAAGCCGGGTAATGTGCATGATATTGTCAAGTATCTGCAAGAATCTCAGACTGGATTATCTGTGTTTGAAGAAACAACCACTCAACCAGACCCGGCACATGAATCTGTCATCAGCTCGACTTCCAGCCTGTCGGTGCCTCCATTACATACTCGATTCATCCCCTCAGTGACACCGATCCAGTCACGTTCATTCTGGGTCCTACACGGTCTTGCTCCTCACGGAAGTCTATATATTGACCAAGGCGCATTCAGCGCCTTACAAAAGAAAGCCAGTCTTCTCCCGGCAGGCGTCCTCGCCGTCGAAGGCCACTTCGGCCAACAGGAAGCCGTACGCCTATTTGTCGTGGAGAAGCGTTCACCGACCGCCATTGATGGCGATTTCATGGCTCACGCCGAGGAGCCCAGAGAGGTTGGCCGGGCGATCGTGAACTATGGCAGTCTTGAAATCAGTCGGATCAAGGGTGTGCGTAGCACTCATATTCAGGCTGTGCTCGGATATGCGGATAGCGAATATGTGGCGCTACGGGAGAATATTTCTTTCTTTCCGAAGGAGGTTTCGAGTGGTACTGCTACGCCTAGTCTTGGATAGAATGTTATCCGCTCGTGAGCACAATGACCTCTTTCTAGCTTTAGCGGAAGCGAATGGGCTAAGATGAATACATGGATAGGTTATTTCAAAGGCGTGAAAAGGAAAACCTGCACAAGATTTCTAGTTCATTTACAAGATGGACAAAACACGTTTTCTCGGAATAAGTGCTCGAAGTATTACAGTACAAAATTCAACCCAAAGTCTCATTGCTGGCTTCATTCATCATCAGCCCATCTCTTGAGGAACTTTTGCATATCATTCTTGGGATGCGGTGCCGGCGTTGCCTAAGCAGATCATACAAAGTCAGCACCATTACATCACGGCCATTTCCGCAGCAACGGAACTTACGGGATTTTCAATGAGAGATTCGGCCCAGGTCCGCGAAGCAGTCAATGTAGTCTGCCAGGTTGGAATTGGCAAGAACGTGCGAGCTACACTGAACGTGCTCGTCGGAAACTGAGGAGGACCGCTCTTTGCCGTGATCGTGGTACCCGGACGTTTGCCCATGGGCGCGTACTTGGTTAACCCCTTGGATTGTTCGGGGTACGGAACGTCATAGACGTCTTTGGCCGGGATGATAGCCGCAGCGACCTGTCTCTTTCTCATTTTTAGGTCCTGGTGGGATTCGGAGGTGTCGTTTGCGGTGAGAGCGAGTCCATATTGAACCAGCTCTGGAAATGTGCCTGTCATGCCGGTTACGGAGAATCGTTCGGAATAGTTGATGACTGTTATGTTGTTGGATCCTCTGGATATCATTTTGAGGAAACTGGACAGATAACGTCAGCAGATAAACGGAAGGCTTGGTCGGAATTTCCATACTAGGCATCTGGGTATTCAGGACCGAGGTCAGGTCGGATCTGGAAAGAGACGGAGTAACCTCTATCGAAAAGACCATTTGGCACAAGCAACGCTAGATCCTCCTGTAGTATTATACGTTAGTTCGTGCCAGATCATCTATGAGGATCGAATATACAAACCGAGTATTCAATCTCAGGACCTCCAGCACACAAGAAGAGATCATAGTCATGCAGGTCGAGGAGACTCGGCGCATCGCCGGAATCTTTCCAGTAGGCAGTCAATATGTCACCGCTGCGGACAGTTGAGCCTGCTCCGGGCTCTATGAATTCCACATCAGCAAAGACTGCTACAGGAACAGTGATAAATGCAAGTAGCGAGGTTGCTTTGGCGAATTTCATCCTGCCTCTTGGATCGTGGTATGTATTGGTCGTGGTGTTTATACCGAATAATCGACAGCACGAACGCGCTCAAAATGGTAACAAGATTGAAAGCATCCTGGAATAAATGAAGCTCCTGGATAGTACTCCCTGATATTGTACGTAGTTGTTAACTTGTTGTATGCCCTTGAATGCCAAACAATAGACACGGTGAAGCGTGATTGGTCCAAGGGGAGCTTCTGGCCCGCTTCACATACCAGACTTAGGGCACCGGAGATTCTTCCATCCGCTACGTATGTCAGTTAACTTCATATCTCAACTATTTCCAACTGAGACTCAGGAACGATAGCTTAGCGAACTGCGTGGTCCGCCCGCCGGCCACTTCTCAAATACACGATGGATCATCTACCTGAAGACTGGAAGGCCTCGCTCGAGTCCATCGCCACGACTCTCCTCGACGGCAATCCAACTGCAATCTTGGTAGCTCTCCTCGTTACGCTCAGTCTTCCTATTCTCTTGCATTTGATCTTCTATCGCAAAGCGGCGAGTCCGCCTCTGTCTACATTTGTGTTGCTTGGACCGAGTGGATCTGGGAAGACTGCGTTTTTGTCGTTGGTATGTTCTATGCCCCCGTAGCTACTTTTCTGATATCTAACATGTGTGTGTTCTACAGGTCGAGTCGGCTTCCCTACTCAAATCCAAAACCCCATCCACAACCACCCACACCTCTCAAACATCCACATCCACAACCGTGACTCTACCCTCCTCGGTGCCCGTCTTCTCCAACCGCTACCGCTCCGTAAACGATCCCAGTCTCCCCGACGCAAAAAGAAATGCCGTAAAATACGTCCTCCGCGACACACCGGGTCACGGTAAACTGCGTTCCGCGCAATTGACTCAGTTACAAGCCGAGCTCAGCTCAAAGAACAAAAAAGAGGCATCACCGATTCGAGGAATTCTGTTCTTCGTGGATGCTGCATCGCTAGCGGAGGGAGCGGAGAATCTGCGCGATTATGCGGGTTACTTATACGATATCCTCCTCGTGCTACAAAAAGTCATCTCGACTAAAGGCAAATCGTCCGCAAAGGCTGGCGCAATCATCCGTATTCTAGTAGCGGCAAATAAGCAAGATCTATTCACGGCCCTGCCGCCGGGATCCGTTAAACAGAAACTCGAGTCGGAGATTGATCGGATTCGGCAGACGCGGCAGAAGGGGTTGTTGGATGCTAGTGCTGGGCCTGAGCATGATGACGATGAAGATGAGGTTTTGGGTGGAGATGGAGATGGTGGCGCGTTTACGTTTCAGGGGTTGGAGGATGATATTGGTGTCAAGGTTGATGTTGTTGGTGGATTTGCCAAGGTTGAGAATGAGAAGGATGATGCCGGTGCGACTGGGATTAGGAAGTGGGAGGAATGGATTGGGTCGTGTTTGTGAAGCGTTTGATGTTTGCTTATAATAGATGAACAGCCGCAATCGCGAGAACGCCCCTAGGTACGTACTCCGGAGTGATGAGCACTCAACACCGGCCCTCGGGATGTGAGATTTGTGTCGTTGAAGCCGCTTCGAGCAGCATTCCCCGGCCAATCAATGACGAGAGAAGCAATTGCGCTGGAGTCGTTAGCAAGCGGATGCAAGATTCTCACCCCAGCTAGAAAAGCATACGGGTTTCAAACGCAGCAGATCGCAAAGCGACTCTGTTGAAAGCGTTGCTATTACGAAAGGCACAATCTAGTCTGGAGCTCTCTGTACACCATCCAATATCGTTCCAATCATTTTTGTGTACATATTCTATGATCTATGAATGAGTACCGATGTCGAACAATCAAACCCAGACTATTAATAAAGAAACACCCGACCATCATAATCATAAGCAAAAAAAAAAGGCAAACATAACTAAGCTTTGGTCTTGCTCTGATGCAACAACCAAGTAAGCAAATCAACCTTAGTCGCGACTGCAACAGGCTTGATCGTTCCATGTTCGTCACGCTCAGTCACAATCGCCGCACTATTCCACTCAAAGAATCGATTGAGTACGCTTAGAGGCGTGTCCCATGTAATCTCGAAGAACTTATTGCGATTCTTAGCCTGCGCAGCCTGACCTTCTGTCTTGTTGGAGGCAGCCTGCAACGATCTGGGATCGGTGACGACTTCGGGAAGTTTTGAGAAGTCGAACATGACGTCTGTAACGGGGCTTTTGCCGGCGGCGCGGCCGCGGGATATCCAGCTCAGGACGTTACCCAATGTGACGAGGCCGGCGAGTTTCTTGCCGTCTGCTGTGAGGACGGGTAGTTGGTCGAAGCCCTTTTCGCGCATGAGTTCGATGGCAGCTTGGCAGGTGTCGTTTGCTCGGACGGTGGTCACAGGTTTGAGTCTCAAAGAGCTGACTTTGCCGTTGGCGAAGACGTCTTTTTGTTCGCGGGTGACGGGAGTCTCGGATGTGGTTGATGAGAGTTCGGATGGAACTGTAGGAAGTAGATCGTTGGCAGCTAGCCAGTCGTCGTCCGCAAACTATATATTGTCAGCTTTTGCGATCACTCCTATTCAATTGCCGTTGACATAACTTACCTTGGTGAGATAGCTGCGAATACTGTCAGGACAGACTACCACGACGATATCACCCTTGGAGATTTGGTTATCTTGATGTGCTTTGACAAGCGCAGCAATGGCGCTTCCACTGCTTCCTCCGACCAAAAGACCTTCCTCAGCAATTAGTCGTCGAGCGTATTGAAAAGACTCTATATCATCCGTCTTATACCACTTGTCAACAGCAGACTGATCAAGGACTTGAGGAATAAAGTCATAACCAATACCCTCGACCTTGTACGGCTCATTCTCATGCTCAACATTGAGCGATGCAGGAAGCGCCAGAATCGAGCCCTGAGGATCGGCAGCAATGACCTTGACTGCAGAATTGTGTTTCTTCAAGCCCTTCGATATACCAGTGATAGTACCTCCAGTACCGGCACCGCCGACAACCGCTGTGATCTTGCCCTCGGTCTGTGTCCAGATTTCTTGCGCAGTACCGAGTTCATGAGCTAGCGGGTTGTTCACGTTGCTGTATTGGTCGAGGATATGCGCGTTGGGGAGTTCTTTCTCGAGGCGTTTGGCGACTCCGATGTGGGATTCGGGAGAGTCGTATGCGGCTTGTGTGGGAGTACGGATGATGTTGGCATTGAGCGCTTTGAGCACGGAGACTTTCTCGGCGGACATTTTCTCGGGGAGCGTGATGATGGTTTTGTATCCTATCTAATTAGCACCTAACAGGCGAATCGTTGATGAGAAAGAGCTCACCTTTGACTGCTGCCACAAGCGCCAAACCAATACCACTGAACAATCATCAGCACCTTCACTTACAACTCTGCCATAGGAACAGCGGGTGAGTCTTACGTGTTGCCACTGGTAGGTTCAATCAATGTATCACCAGGTTTTATCCTGCCCGACTTCTCGGCCTCCTCGATCATGCGGAGCGCAATACGGTCTTTGACGCTACCGCCAGCGTTGAAATATTCGAGTTTGGCATAGACGGTCGCTTCAATTCCGAGGCTTTGTGGCAGGCGATTCAATCGGACAAGAGGCGTGTTGCCGATGTGTTCTGTAATGCTGTTCAGCACGCCCGGAGGGACGACGGATTGTGAAGTCATCTTCGGTCAATAGTATTATTCGTGACGATTAGTAAGAAGATAGGCGCGAAGAGAATAAATTGATATTCTTGTTAACAGCTGAATTGTCTGCTTAATTGAAAAAAGAAGAGAACGAAGGCAGGTAGAACCAGGAGAGAAAATTGCGCAATGAGCTCGGGCTGATCCATGATTGTTGCCCCTCGCCGCTTCTAGCCGCTTCAATCATAGTGGATCTCCGTACATCATCTGATTGAATCATCACAAGTGTCCGTAAGAACAGTCAGTGTTAGAGTATACAAGTTGAGTGAAATATTGATGTTTAAATAAAAAGCAGAGAATTGAATCGCGGGAGATGATCAGCGCCTTCTAATCAGCCTAAATTGGTGGAGCTGGGGGAAGTGGAGTTTGTAGCTGCATAAACATCACCACCATCACCATCACTTCTCCTTTCCACTTCTACATTTCGCAAACCATGCAAGACCACTCCAGGGCGAGTGCTCTACTTGCGAGTGCTCTTCAGGACCATGATATTAAATTCAAAAAAGAGGTCATAGCCGCCGAGTTAGACGATGGATCAGCACAAAGCAGAACCAATGCCCAGTGGGTCATGCAGCACATCAGTCCTAACACATTGCTCTCCAAGGATGAAGCTGTCTTGTAAATATGCCCTCATTGCAAGTGAAAACTCGCACTAACGGCAATAGAGTAAAGAGCTTAGAACGATCCGGCGTACTCGCGACCCTTCTCCGACAGTCCGATTTGACATCCACGCGAGCCCTGACCGAAGACGAGATCCGCGAAGCTACAGCCACGTTAAAAGCATCGACTGCAACATGTGCGAAACAAGTAGCGACGTTAAAGTCTCAATTGGAACTCACCGAACGGTTACAAACTGGCAGCCGGACGACCGATCGAAGTCAGGACCGATACATAAATGGGCTGAACAGGCAACATTTGTTGGAAAAGCAGAGGATAAAAGCTATGGTACGCCCGACTGATTTCCAAAGCATGTCCAAATTTATAGTTGAATTGACTCATCGATATTTAGGCTGAAGATATAAAGAATGACTTCGAAAGCAGAATGCACGAATATCAGCAACAAAAGCAGGCGGAAAGAAAGCACCTTCTACAGAGTATAAGCTCGAAACTCGTGGAAGATGATGAGATTCTTTCCAAAGCGGAAAGAATAATGGCGGATTCGGAGTCGACAGAGGCAGACGAGCAATTGGAGAAACGGGCATTGGATTTAATATCCATTCTTTCAAGACTGAACGCAGAAGAAATTCGTTGTCGACTAGATCGATTATATCTCGAGGGATTGTTGTCAGATGGCGAAGCCTTGGCAGATGCTTCCGAGAATAAAGAGGCGAAAATTGCATTAGAGCAAGACTTGGAATCGCTACATTCGGAAATCGAAGTGCTGGCAGAAGTGTCTGCAAGACAGGAGTTTGGACAGCTCATACTTGGAGAATTGCGAAGGAATAAGCAGCACTCAGCTCACTCATTGGAAGAGAATCTCGATTCGGTATGTACTTTGATAATTCTCCGTTGATAACTCTTCTGACTGTATTGTCTAGATCTTGGAGGTCCTTACGCAAATGACACGGTCCACTGAACAAGAAATTGATAAGATCCAATATCGTCAATCATATCGCGAAGCTCTGGATCAGTTGTCTATTCTTTTCAAGGAAGAAGTATCCAACCGAGAAGCAGAACAGATTCAGACCAAAAAGGCACACCGCAGGCAGTCTTCTCTATCTTCACCAATCAAAGCTCCACAACCGCGAAACACAAATATCACACAGTCTTTGCAGTCTTTGGAAAGCTTTTTGCGACGTTTCGGCATCTCGCCTTCAGCTTCTCTAACTGCAAATGAGCTAGCCCTGGAGAAGCGGACAGAATTGGCTGATATCCTTCATCATAATCTCAGTCTGGGGGCCGAGATGCCACTTTACGAGTCTCTGGGTTCCAGTGACGAGGCTAAGCAGTTATTAACGTCTATTCTGCATGCTGGCTCTCATGCTGAGCCGTCACTAGTTGATGTCACCCAAAAAGAACATCTCAGTGATCTCGAGAGGGAACTTGCAGCTATCCAAAAAGATATCGAGAATGTCAATCTGAATGTTCTTGTGGAGCCAGATAGGTCTCGTGTTAAGTTTATAGAAAAGTGGGGGCAGTCGTGATGCTATCTTGGACAATCATGCCTGTTGTATGAATTAGATCCATTCGAAAACCTGGAGTCTAGACTTGGCTTAGCCGAGAGAAACATGACTCTCTAAACTTCCATCCATGTCGAGATACTGGAAAGTCTAGCGGGGCCCTGTCCGAGTGAATGCACGAGGACACGATGTTTACACTCTATACCTGGGGCTGAATGGCCTAATGTCGGCAAGCCGTCTATATGGTGCATGCAATATGAGCATGGGCATTCCTGATTGTGTCTAGAGCTCCAGGAAGACTAGATTGGACGTTTAGTGACATCTCCAGCGTGGCAAATACACCGATGAAGCCATATTCTCGCCAAAGTAGAGAGCTTCAAGTCATAGTCTGCAGGACGACACATTGGTGATACTATTAATATCGAGAGATACTTAGCGAAAGGTCTAGAATACCGTTTGGAAACTTGGATTCAATCATTTTCTAATCAAAAGCCCAAAGAAAGAGATACTTCTGTAAGCCTTTGAAAGTTGACAATTGACTCGATGATAGTGGCTGTGCTACGCATGCCTGCGCCACACCTTCACTCTGGCTAGACACTCTGTATAGCCAAAACGCCCAGACAATCATTCCTCAGTGCTTACTGTCATATCACTGACCTACGTACTAAAAGAATTATACGAACTCATAGAGTAACTAGCAGGTAGTAGTTTGATACACTAACCCAGCCCCCAGTTCCATGCAACGGCCCGTCGACCACATCCAAAGTCCGCAGCGGACCTGCATGAATGAGTAGCTTATTTCTTCTTATCCGCGACGGAGAAAAGATACCAACTGTGGCTTGCAGCTGAATCTTGTACATGCTTTACGTACATCGATCGTATTTGTCCAGTCAAGCCGGAGTCAAGCCACATGTCTCCGGCACCCAGCCCATCGCACTTGACTCCGGAGTCAGGAGTGAGGAGTCAGAAGTTGGGGGCATGTGCCACACTTAGTCCAGAATAGTCACAACTCACGAAGTCCCAGATCCCAGAAGCTAGCGAGCTACTCAGTGTGCCTTGAGGATACTCGCCACTGCACTGACGCTCGACGAAAGCGACTAAGCCACTCAGCTTGTCAGCCTTAGTGGAGATCAACCCTTCTAGCGCTCTTGATGGGCTATTCTTATCCAACACTTTCACAATCCTTTGGGCCCTAGGCATACATCCACATTACGAAGTACGTAGTACGTACATAGCATATGCAGGATAGAGCCTCTATGCAAGTTTAATCCGTTTCTACCATCTAGACCCGGTTTGCATTTTTTGACAGAATCCCTGTCTAGTGTCTACCTAGGCGCAAAGCCTTTTTTTTCGTTGCTCTGGCGTGACTATGGCAGCTTGGCGGCCAGGAGGCAGCTGAAATCGGTACGTTATTTACTACTTAGTCCGTAGCAGTACGATGATGTCGTGCGACAAAATTGGCGATAAATATTTCTATTCTTATTCTTCTTTTAGCTGGGAGTTTTCCCTATGCTAGAAACAAGGGTGCTTCTTTCCTACTGCTGGGGGCGGCTGACGATCAGACCAGTAGCGCCTTTCCCCGTGACATTCAGATCGAATCATCCGTCGGATTCTCTCATGCTATACAAGAATCCTCCGGGAAACGAACACAACCCTGCTAGCCCGAGGTTGACAAGTGGAGAAGTACTAAGTAAGAGCAAGAAACGTTCATGCCTACCTTTCACTTACCTATCTTGAGGTAAGCTGCTTTCGACGGCTCGTACCGTCTAGCTTATACCAGGAGTTGACGATACCTTAGTAACCTAAGCTAGTGTGGCTGAAATTAGCCTGATGGAATACTAGAACGTACTGCTCGATAACTCTGGGCTAGTACGTGGAGCATATGAAGGAGCTGCTCGACATTCTCATGTTCAAGCCTCATCAAGCCACACTATATAAGCCGTCGTTCCCCTCACGACGACAGAGTCATGAAGAAGATTCAAGTCAATAACTGGCAAGGTCTTACATCGTCAGGTATGTTCATGGTGCAGGCTTCTCCTGCCTACTCTTGATTAAACTTCCAACAAAGTGGGCTGACCGTATCATTCAACAGATCATCTGCTATTCGAGCAAGCAAAGTTGAACGTCAAGTCGAAATGTGTCTAGTCAAGCGAACAAGGCGTATTGTTGGTGACGCCGAACGATCTCAAACAACCACCTACTACTGTCCTCGAAGCCGCAATGGTCGTACCTGTAGCCTCACGCGCTACGAGGACGTTGAGAAACGGTATCAAGAATCGACTAAAGTGATATCCCCGGAAACCTCACGCCGTCGTCAGTCAACAACCAAAACATCAAAAGACAGTATCTGGAAAGTCTTGAGTGGGCCATTCTCCAGAGAAAAATCCGGAAAACCGCACGACGATCAGACCCGTGGCAGAGTGGACCAACAGGCTACCAGCCGTCCTGCTCAAGTGCAACCGCCATCGTCGACTCAACCTGACATCATGCATGACCCTTTCCGACCTTCTCAGCAAGCCGATCATAGAAGAATCGTCAGTACACCGTTGGTCATCGATAGGTCACCTAGAGAAGCAGTCGAGCGGATTCGTCCTGCAACAGCACCGGCTCCTAGGCCGGCCAGGCCTCCGAGACCGAGGACTCCAGTGGAAGAGCGTCCTCGGATGAGACAGCATCCGGTCTATGTACACCAAGATGAGCCGGTGGCAAGACATCCAGTCTCTATACGTCAAGTTGAACCAGAACCGGTGAGGTATCCAATTTCCATACACCAAGCTGAACCGGAATCGGTGAGAATCGAAATGACTGGCGCCCGCCGGCCAGAAAGTGAAATCGATGATCATTTCTCGACCTTTGCCACATTCCCTTCTTCCTCCTCCTCCTCCTCTTCTTCGTCCGAAGTAGTGACGGATTTTGAAGAAGATGAGTCATATGAAAACGATACAATCGACGAGCCCTATCGACCTCGAACGCCAGAGGAGGAAGGCATATTACGTCACCACCGAGACCGCGAGTACCTCAATGCTCGACTAGAAGCTCTCCAGGCACAACGCCGTGTGGAGGATGCAATTCGAGAGCGCAGAGAAATTGAGAATCTAGCCAATGACGTACGCCACGTCTTGATCAGCGGCCGGACTGGTGGTGCCTTGACACGGCGTTCTACAAATCCAGTCAGGGAAAGTAGACCGCTGATAACAGCGCCGCCGGAAAGAGCACGAGACACAACGGAAGACATGGGAGGCTTCCGCCGACACTCGACTGTCATTGCGAGACGGAACTTTACTCCTCCGTCATACGTTATACAAGAAGAAAACCGCCGTCTGAGAGAGGAAAGTGAGAGAGTTATTGAGAATGCGCGCGCTAGACGCAACACCCAGGACCCCCTAGACCCTGCTGATGCTTTTTTCCGAGAAAGACATGGTGGAAGTAACTGGAGGCAATCCTACTACCGATAACCGTGCATCTTTCCAATTGTTCCTAGATTGTTCAGCGATATCGAGGTCAAGATGGTACACGGCATGGACGATTTTGGATTTTGTGTATGCGTTAGGCGTTGGGCGTTAGCGCTTGGTTGATTCGTGTTACGAGTGATTGTGTCTGTGAGACTTGAGTTTTTTGTATGACATTGCTGATCATGTTTGCTTTCCTTTGTACAAGAGTGTATTTAGTTGAAAAGGTAGATAGGTAGATAGATAAAAGACAATGATGATCGCTCATCGCAACATTGATGTTGAGAGTGTTGTTGAGGTAGCCCAGGAGGAGCGGATAAATGCAATTCACTCGATCCGAGGATCACGTGCCGTGATTGGCCTGGAAGATAGGGTGGATCATCAGCTCCGCCAGGCCTTCCCGAATCAGGTTGGACCCTTTCGACAGAGGGGAACAGCGAGAGTTGGAGAAGAGAAGACTAACTTAGTTAATCTGCTGACAACCTCCTTATCGTGTGTGGATCACTGATCATGTTTTTCACCGATTGTGGTCGTCCTGTTCAATTGTTGCCACATTTCTGTGAGTATACTGCTGCACCGCTGTCGCCTTCTCTGATCTAATCGGAGTCGGAGTCACTCCACCCCTCATGCTCACAAGATCCTCAACAATCTAGAACACTCCTATATCTACCGTCGCTACCTCGATGCTTCGACGACCGGGGCTATAACGATTCTAATTTCGCATCTGCTCTTCCACTACTACGTTTGATCGTTCAGCGGGTGGTACTGGTGCTAAGATTACGAATCCGGAGGACAATGAGAGGTTTATTCAGAACATCACTGTGCGCCTGTTGTCTCAGGTGTACTTACGATACTCTCGTCTTGGGTATCCCCAGATTTTGACCACTGAGCACCTTTAGTTACTGGCAGCAGCGACTCCCACACAATGAACGTCCAGACAGAGCATCATGAAGATGGAAAGGAGCATACAGTTTCGCCCTCCCAGCATGCAAATGCGCAACCCGGAGTTCCTCCGATAGACGAGCGAGATGCGCTGGTGTTTCAATTGCCTGCCGTAGACGCATTGAAAGCAATGACTGCTCATTTGACGGAATTGGCGCGTGTCACCGGAGATGTTCCTGCAACGCCTTACGCACAGCACCAGCCTCAGGGCTCGGAAGATCCGAATCAGGATATCATTGCGGAGAAACAGATGCCGGCTGTCAGTATTACCGAGTTACATTGTGCAAACGACGCCTCAGCAGACTCGCCTTCCGCAGGAGTGATCCAGCATAACGTCTTGGTGAAGAGATTCTACTCGAAGAAAGCTCCCCCCATCTCGCTGGAGGATTATCTTCTTCGCCTTCACAAATACTGTCCCATGTCGACTGCTGTTTATCTTGCAGCGAGTCTTTACATTACGAGAATGGTGTTTACGGAAAAGGCTCTGTTCGTCACTCCCCGCAACGTCCATCGGCTGGTGCTTGCCGCTCTGCGAGTGGCCATGAAGGCATTGGAAGATCTGAGCTATCCCCATGCTCGCTTCGCCCGTGTTGGTGGTGTAGCAGAGCGCGAACTCACTCGACTCGAAATCACGTTTTGTTTTCTGACAGATTTTGACCTACGTGTCGATGCACATGCATTGCTATGCCAAATCAACCGACTCAAGGGGA
The DNA here is from genome assembly GCA_001305275.1 of Talaromyces verruculosus. Lineage (NCBI taxonomy): Eukaryota > Fungi > Ascomycota > Eurotiomycetes > Eurotiales > Trichocomaceae > Talaromyces > Talaromyces verruculosus. The sequence continues at coordinate 186,193 of LHCL01000007.1, forward strand.
CGCCCGCACCGACAGATAACAACAACGATACGAGCATCGAAGCTTTAAATATTCCTACAGCGGAAGCCGCTGAGGTTCAGGCATAATTTTGGATTTTGGATTGGTTTTGATTTCAGGATTACTCTATACCCGCATATTGCATTTCGCATATCTTTACTCTTCTATCAGTCCGATACTACTCTGCATTTGGTTTCGGCATTGGGCAATCAACCTGTTTCGACTGTTATCGAGGCTTTTTGGGGAAAGCCTTGGAAATGAACATATATTGAAAAAATCCCGTGAATATACTCGTTGCATGTACTATAGCTTCGTTTGGTCATCAGTGTATATTAGTTGCGATCATCTACAGCGAGTTTTGATATGCATTGGATCATTGTCATGAGTGAATTAATTATGCATTATTTCTACTCTCGAAACTGATATGAAATTAAAGCTAAGCCTCACTTCGACGGCTCAGCCACACGGACAGGCTACCGCAATTCCGACCAAATGGTCAAATTAGCGCTCGCCGTTCAGCTCGCGATGATCAATTGTTGATTCTCCAACATTCATCGTTCTTTGTATACCACTGGATATTTTCACAAAGTTGATGCCAGCTTTTTTTTTTTGTCTTTCTTTTCATGAATGTTATGTCTGTTTATTTGGCGATCCATTGATGTTAATTCCTCCTGCGCGGTAAGCAACAATCCAATCTTGTTACCGTGTGTCCTTGCATTGCAACAACATCGAACTCCCCCTTTACGACCGACTCCACCCTTATCTAGAAGGACAAAGATCAGAAAATGTCCTCGTCCACCTCCATTAGCCAGTCAAATGGCACCCCGGCGCCGAATCCAGGCATGCAAACAATATCGATGAACGGGAAAGCTTCCGCGGCGGCGCCGCAACCTACGACGGACGGTGTCGAGCTCAAGAATATGAATGCCAGCAATGGTAACGGTAATGGGAACGGTGCAGGAGAGACCGGCAGACCTCCGCTACCCATCGAGTCAGATATAATGCAGTTGGCGCGATTAGGCGAAATTGGCGCCATGCAAAAATTGTTTGATTCGAAGAAATTCAATGCCAAATATAAAGATGAGGAGGGTATTACGCCGTTACATGTGAGTCAATATCCCCTGAGCTTGGAAGATTTCGTGTACTGACTGCTTGGTTTTTTTTCCCAGTGGGCGGCAATCAATAATCAATATGCAATGTGTCGATTCCTTCTCGACTCCGGCGCAGACGTCAACGCAAAAGGAGGCGAGTCCGTTGCAACACCAGCCATGTGGGCTGCGCAACGATGCCACTACTATATTGTTGACCTACTCCTCCAACGAGGCGCCGATCCTCTCCTCACCGACGTTCAGGGATACAATATCTTGCACTTGGCCACTATTGACGGAAATGCTTATTTGGTGTTCTTATTGCTACATCAAGGTATTCCCGTCGATATCCCGGATCCTCAGGGACATACTGGTTTGATGTGGGCTGCATATAAAGGACTCCCGGTCTGCGTGGATCTATTCCTACGATGGGGCGCGAATGTGAATGCGGCGGATGAAGGAGGTCTTACGCCATTACATTGGGCATTGGTGAAAGGTTCATATATGTGTGTTCAAAAGGTCCTCGAATACGGCGCGGATCGATTCGCCAACACCAGAGATGGAAAATCTCCGTCTACCGTGGCTAGCGAAATGAGATCACTTCGAGTCTGGCAGCGAGCTTTGAATGATTACGGATACGATAAGAATGGCAACTTGAAGACTCTCCCCTTGGGCATGACCATGTTTGTGCACAATAAGAGTGTACTCACGAAATACTTCTTTCTCTGGCCATTCCTTACGATGTTTATTGCTATTTGGATACTGAGCAATTCGGCAATTTATATTGGGCTTCCAGTCGCAGCAGTTTTCATTTTTGGTATGCAGTACGTGGCTCAACAAGTTGCCAACAATGGTCCTGGAGAATTCCGCGTGTTGCAGAAGACGGTAAGCTTTTCTCCTCTATCGATTCTCTATTCTGTGCTAATCATCGTAGCCCTACCTTGCCGGTGTCTTTGCGGCAAGTCTTTTCTGGGTTAATGTTACATATCTCTTCCGTGTACTCCCTGGTAAGTATCCGTAAGAATGCGACGCTTAAGGCCAAATGCTCATATCAGCAGTGACATGGTCTACACATCCCGTTCTCAACGTCCTATTTGCCGTGTTTGCAGTCACTACGACGTATTTCTATATATTCTCCATGGTCGAAGATCCCGGCTATATACCCAAGCTCAGCAGCCGAAACCAGCAAAGGGAAACTATGCGCGAGCTTGTTGACAACTGGAAATTCAACGAAGAGCATTTCTGCATTCACTGCATGGTTCGCAAGCCTGTGCGAAGCAAGCACTGTCGACGATGCTCGCGGTGTGTCGCCAAACATGATCAGTCAGTATTCTGGATTCAGCCTGTCAAACGGATTACTAACTGCTGTAGTCATTGTCCATGGATCTACAACTGTGTAGGTGCCAACAATTTACGACATTTTGTCATCTACATATTGTCTTTGGAGATTGCTATATTGTTCTTTGTCCAACTAGTAATTCGCTGTAAGTACTCCTCGGAAAGTGTCGAGACCACACCTAACACTGGTTTTAGATATCGAACTCCTCCCCGCCCCAGAAACGCTCTCATGTAATGTTATCAACGACAACCTTTGCACAATCATATCCAAGGATACTTTCACCCTCTTCCTCACCTTCTGGACCGCTCTGCAATTAGTCTGGGTCACAATGCTCTGCTGCGTCCAATTAGTGCAAATCTCCCGGAACCAAACCACCTACGAAAACATGCGAGGCTCCTCAATCACAGCCGGCGGAGCCTCTCAAGCCATCACATCCGCTCTTGTGGCTGGAACCCCCAACCCAGCTGCCACAGGTCTCACCGGCGCCGGTCACGGCCCAACACCCGGTGTTGCCCCTCCTGCTGCTGGTGGTGGTCATGGCCACGGCCACGGCCATCATCACGCACGCAAAGGCGGCTTTTTGGGACAATGGATGGGCCTCCTCGGACTCGACACATTCTTCGCAACAGCCCAGGGCCGCTCAACGCGTCAAAAGAACCCCTTTTCCCGCGGTTTGGTCACTAATTGCCGCGACTTTTGGCTGGACTCTGCACCTGTGTTTCGCACACGGAAACCTGGCTCTGGCATGCTCGATGGCGAGGTAGTAGACTACTATAAAATGTACGAGCCGCCGTTGCGAATGTCGCATGGAGGGGGTAGTAGTACTCGAAGTGGTGGTGGGAATTATGTCAGTGTTGCTGGCGATGAGCCTGAAAGCGCTGTTTAAACCCAATTATTTGCATATGGTACCTGCATGCATGATACGATGAAATGCATGTTTTCCTTTCCCTTCTATTCTATTCTCTACTTCCTTCTCTTTCTTCTTGCACAAATCATCGTTTCAATTCTGTGAGCGTTTTCGTCACGGGGTGACCCCGACTCGACTCCGGTGTCTAGCTTAGGTTTTCAGCACCTGTAATTTTTCTTGTACGTTAAGTATAGACGAACACAATACGATTTAATACATTGGCTTTTACAAGGGCGTGACCACTTGACCACATCGAAATATACACGCTAATCGAGACTCCGTATTCGGGCACTCGAATCATAGTCCAGACTCCACGGGTGTGGTGACGGCCGTGACAGCCGTCTCAAACCGGGTAGTTAATCGGCTCGATAATTCCAGCGGTAATCGCGTTATCTGTTAAATTGGCCATGTGCCTAGTCGAATGTAGTAGTATTCGTACTCGAATCAATGGATTAACCTTTATCTCCATTTTGACGCTGATCGTGAATTGGCTGAGGGGTTGGAAAAAAAAAAGGAAAGTGAATGAGAGAAAAAAGAAAGGAGAAGCGTAATCGGAGAATTTCAATCGTGACTGACATGCAATTCATACAGACATGTGGCCGTTTATCGGCGTCGGTATTGATGAATATACATAGTACTAGTACTGGTACAACTTGAGGGTGATTGTAGGTGGAGCAGATCCACCTGAATTTTTATCTGATCATCTGATAAAAATTTTCCAAGCACTCAGAATGGATTGAACAGGACAAATGATTTGTGAGTTTGATCAGATAACACGAGGATTTCTGGTCTATGTGGAGGCGTCTAGCAGTAGTGCGTGTGCTATGTACGTAGTCACAGCTGTATATAGCTAGCTAGACTTACAGAGCATCAGGTTGTTCTCGGGCTTGAGCCGATAGAACCGGGATCATGTCGTTTCATTCCGTTGTCCTAACGCCCCGGGATCCATACTCATGCCTCATACAAATGACTCATGAAAGAAAGGTCTATAGAACGATATGGATGCAAAGCTATAACGCTATAACATGGAACGAACACCGCTCTTTCCGCGAATACCAGTCTTTACCTCATTGAGGTAATCACCAAAAATCGATTCCACCATCTCCCCACTTCGTGTAGCTAGCACGGAAAGCAGGCTATCACTGATACCATGAGTGCTTTCGTTGCAACCTTGGAGCCAGATATTGGTGCCCGAGCTGACTTTGTCGCGGTCTAGTGCCAGGCTGTAATCGCGATTCACTCTCCAGCTGCTTGTTTCCGGAGCGGTACCTGCATGTGACGGCTTGAGGTGCTCGATTGGAGCACAGAGTTCTTCGTGCGTACTTCGTGTGTAGCCTGTTGCAACGATCAAGGCGTCTAGATGCAGGACTTTGTTTTCTAAGGCGTTGGCCTGATTCTGAATCGAGCGGATATGAACTGCGAGCCGGTTATCCGGAGCTGTTTGGTCGATATGAACGATTTCTCTTCGTGGAAGAATGACTTTCTGCCAGTCGTTTTGGTCTTTGCTCTTGACCTTTTGCATATACATGTCGTGATATATTTGCTCAATGAGTTCCATTCGGACCACACCATAGTTTGTCGCACGGTCAGAGCTGATTGACTTTTGGCGCTCCTCGTCAGTGGTAGCATAAAACCCGTCAATCCTTTCCGGATTGAAGATCTCATTTACACTGAAGATTGCATGATTAGCAAGTAGCGTCTAGATAAAAGGATTGGGGATAGCTTACAAAGGAGAATCATCACTTGGCCGCAGAGCGGAATCTCTCATTATCAGTGTCGTCTTCGCATTCGGGTACCGTTGATATAAATCATGGAAGATCTCGGCTGCGCTCTGCCCGCTTCCCAATACTGCAACGTGATACGATTTTGAAGTATCTCTCAATATGTCGGAAATTCCCGTACAGTAACTAGACGAGTGCAGAATCCGTGGATGGTGAGGAATGCCTGCCGGGATTCTGGGCTTTCCCCCAACTGCAATTATCACGTTTTTGGCGTGCCGCGGAGTTATCTGGCCAGACTTGACATCTCTTGACTTGACGATAAAAGATTCGATCTTCCCAGATGAAGAACTTCCAGGGGCAGCTTCTGTGACTTCCAGCACCTCCTGACCGTACGCCACAACATCCACAAACCGACTGGCACACCAGCGCATATACGCCCCAAACTCCAACCGCGAAGGGAGAAAGGTTCCCAAATTCGTAAAGTCCACAAGCCTTCCCTGATTTTTCAAATAGTTCAAAAATGTAAACTCGCTCCGTGGATCACGAACCGTAGCCAGGTCTTTGATGAATGATATTTGCATCTTGGATCCGGGAACCATCATACCGGCATGCCAGGCAAATTGCTGTTGCTTTTCTAGGAAGCATATCTTTGGTGGCTTGTAGTGTTTCCTCTGACTTGCATCTTCTAGAGCGTCGTGTAATGCAATGGCAATTGCTAGAGAAGCTGGCCCAAAGCCTACGCAGACCAGGTCATAAGGTTCACTATGACCGACTTTTGAGGCCGAAGATAGCATATTGATTTATCTCGTCTAGATGTCGACAGTGAATAGCAGGTCTTTGTAGATCTGGTCGAACACTCAAAATATGCTATCGTTCTGTGTACCTGCACCCCGCTAGTCTCAGTACTAAGTACCGAGGGTTAATTGGTAGGAGAACTTACATATTTCAGGAAGTAACCATGTGGATACTTGGTTCAAAAGGTGTTCGAATGTCCACTCACTGGCCTCGTGATATTCCATACCCTACTGACAGACTGCAAGCTAGGGCATTCAAACGACTGCTGAGGCGAAGTACCGGCAAGTCTTAACTTTCTGACGGAGATCGAATTGAGTAATGACGAAATTCGGATCTCCACCGAGCTTAATTCCCTTTAGGTAGCCTGATTACCTGCTAGCACGGCCCAAATGAGGGACCAGAGGGTCAGTGCCAATGTTCGACCCATCCATCATTTTTCTCTGACCAGGTTCATAGCTCTGAAATGCAAATGCAGTACCCCTCATATCACCACCACGTCCATCCACCGATGTCATTCGCTCGACTTGCCGACTGAAAAAGCATGTAAAGTCCGAGGCCGAGCGTCTCGGGTTTAACTGGAGGCTGAGAAATTCGAATACCAATCGATTCGATGCACGTCAAGTGGGATGAAGTCGACGGCGTTGGCTGACTGCTGTTAGTACATACCCACAATCATCAAAGGTCGAGTAGAGATCGACTTACGGCGTTAATGCTCTAGCCTCTCGGGCTCTGACAGCGGCGACAGGGATTTCGCAAGCTAGGTAGCATACGTATTGAAGCTGTACTATGTACGTACTCGACTCCACTTTTGCTTGATATCCACAGCACGGAACCAAGTCGAAGAAGGAAGTTGTAATCGAAACTTGACAGACCAAGGTAGAGTTCTGAAGTTGTTTTGGTTTGTTCGCGAGGTTTTCGTAATTACGTACTGTCCTCAGGTAATTGTTTTGGGTAGTCGCGCCTTCCGTCTGCAAAAACGTTGACGACAGCCGGTCCGGGTGCTTCCTTCCTTTTCCGACGATCTCTCTCTATGATGTTGGTATTTCCTTGGTAAACAAACGTGTAACTATCGCGTATTGTGTATTGTGTATTATGTATGTATTGACGATCCAGTCGTGTACCTCGTCAACTAAGTTACTTCTCATGATCATTACTAACTTCTGTCAATGAACTGACCGTTCAGTGTTCGCTGTTCACTGCCCCTCAGTGGGGATAGCTTCTTTCCTGGTGCCCTCGGTGGGATATGGCGATATACATACATCCTCGCGCTTCAACGATGACATACGTTGGTGGACGGTGAATATCATAGACGCCAACAACGAAGCTTCCCAGGTATCATAAGCCAACTCACAACTAGACCTCTCGTCACCATGGAAAACACACCAACCCAGTTCCCAAATATATATCCAACAACGGGCGACGATTCTACAGGAACAGATATAGCATGGAGTTGCACTACCAAAGAACAAAGTATCTCATTCGAGACTCTGGTACTGTCATGGGCGGCACTCCTCCATGCTTATACAGGTGACGAGCAACCTGTCTTCGTGCTGAATCACCGCGCAGTCAGGGTCAATTTGAATCAAAAGAGTTTCGCTCCAGTCACGTTAGAACAAACAAGACAAGCGGAAGACACTTCATATACAGCCATAACTATCAACGAGCAAGATGTTGATGATCTCTTGAATGTAGACACAGGTCGTGTGACAGGCAAGTGTTCACTATCTATTGAAATCGACACCACAGCAGATACTGGTGTTTTGCGATCACAGATTGGCATTTTACCTGATCATCTGCAACAGATCGGATTGCAGTTTACAGATTGCTTGGAAAAGTATACTGGACGTGCGGTGGTCTCATATACGAGCCCTAATCAAGAGTTGAGGTTGTCCATCGCCAACCCGGAACCACACCATTTGCCGGGTCCCTCATTTCTACATCAACTGGCTTTTCATCACCAACAACAAAACTCTCCAGCTTTGGAGTTTCTAAACGTTGATCATTCCGTTCAGAAACTATCCTTCCATGAGCTGGACAGCCTCTCAGCCCAGTTGGCGCAAAGGCTGGCTCAGAAATTTGACTCTTCACATTCATCTCCCAGAGGTCGAGTTGTTCCTGTGCTTCTCTCCCAGTCAGTCGAGCTGTATGTTGCATGGTTGGCCGTTCTGAAAGCCGGGGCAGCATTTTGTCCGCTGAGCACTGATGCACCCGAAGATCGCATTCGTTTTATCTTGAAAGATGTCTCGGCAGATGTGATAGTCACACACAGCACATTCAAGGATCGAGTTGCCAACGCAGCAGATATTCCATGTGTCTTGGTAGATAAAGATGATCTACAACCTACTCCCTACATCTGGCAAGAGCCTAGTCTCTCTTCTGAAGATGTCGCCTATGTCATGTACACCTCTGGTTCAACGGGCAGACCGAAAGGTGTGGCTCTATCACATCGAGCAGCTACACAGTCACTATTAGCACATGATATCTTAATTCCCCCTTTCAGAAGGTTTCTCCAATTTGCCTCTCCAACATTTGATGTATCGGTGTTTGAAGTCTTCTTTCCCTGGTTTAGAGGGGCCACACTTATTGGATCAGAGCGAAGCAACATGCTTTTCGACCTACCTCAAATTATTACTCAAATGGAAGTCGACGCTGCTGAACTGACACCCACCGTGGCTGGAGAGCTGTTGCGCAGTCGCCAGAGCGTGCCATCTCTCAAGGTTCTGCTTACGATAGGTGAAATGCTAACGAAACGGGTAGTGGAAGAATTTGGCGGCTCGACAATGCAGGATGGTATACTTCATGGAATGTATGGCCCGACTGAAGCGACGATCCACTGTACAGCTGCACCAAACTTTTACTCAGAATCGAGAGTCAACCTTATCGGCCGTCCTCTAAAAACTGTTTCGGCTTTTGTGATATCATTGGAGGACTCGCCAGATTCATCATCGGAGCCTGTAATGTTGCCTATAGGTCAAATCGGAGAGTTGGCTGTAGGCGGGCCACAACTAGCAATTGGCTATATCAATCGTCCTACAGAGAACTCCACGGCCTTCATACGCAGCAAGAGATATGGTCGGTTATATCGAACCGGGGACAAAGCACGGCTCCTGCCCAATGGGGAAATAGAATGTTTCGGTCGTGTGTCTACAGGACAAATAAAACTACGAGGTCAACGCGTGGAACTTGGAGAAATTGAAAGTGTCATTTCCATGGCGTCAGGAATACGAAGTACTGTTGTAGGGGTTGTCAATGGGATATTGATTGCATGGATCATTACCGATGATAGCACCGACCTTAAAATCAGCAATGTCAAGCAGTTTTGCCGAAGCAAACTCCCTGCCTATATGGTCCCTGGAGACTTTCTGGCGGTTAATGAGTTCCCACGTCTTGAATCTGGAAAGGTGAATAGGAAGGCCCTGGAAGCCGAGTATCTCATACGCCAAAAGGATACATTTGCAGGGAAAAGCAGGTCTTTTCGAGACCCGTTGGAGGAGAAAATTGCTGAAATCGTCAAGAACGTGGTCGGTACGTCAGATGATAGTCTTTCAGCTGCAGGGCTGGACTCCTTGAAAGGCATCAAATTGGCTGCTAAGTTGCGAGAAGTTGGGATAAATTTGGACGTTGGTAAACTTGTTTCTGCTGACTCTGTGAGCAATATCTGGGATCTCGCTCAGGAGTCCAGTCAAAAACAGGACTTATCACCTCAGGCCTTTAACAACACTTTTCAACCTGTTGTAGAAGCAGCTTTTTCCGTGCTCGGTTCAGAAGGGCTGGCGTCTCGAGCCGAGAGCGTGGAATTGTGTAGCGATGTCCAAGTGGCTATGCTTTCGGAGTCACTTCGAGACAGTAAAGCCTATTGCAACTGGATTGAGCTGAAGTTTGCAGAGAGCCTTGAGCTGTACGAAATAAAAGCTGCCTTCAATAAGCTTATAGAGCACAACGGCATGTTGAGATCTGCTTTCTTTTCACTTGATATACCTGACCATCCTTTCTGTCAAGTTGTATGGAATAGGGATACATTGACAGATTTTTTTCAAGACACAATATGCTTTGACTATGAATGGGGAATGAGTAATGACTCCAACCCTATGACCCCATTCAAGGTCCAGTTTATCCAGGAAAAGTCATCAGTTCGAGCTTTACTTCATCTCCATCATGCAATCTATGATGGCTGGTCATGGGAACTCCTGCTTGATGACCTTCAGGCAGTCATTTCTCAGAAACCATTGATTCACCGAACGCCGTACTCCGCAATAGTCAAACATTCCATGACAATAGCTTCGTCAGGTGCGGCTTCAAGATCAAGATCATACTGGGCGTCTTACCTGCAGAACGCAACTCCATCAACCTTACCAAACTTTCACGGCCGACACGGTATCACAAGGAGAAGTCAAAAGGTCACTCGGAGTCTGGAAATTTCCTTGACAGATCTCGAAGCTCAGGCCCGGTCACTGTCAATCAGTCGACAAACATTCTTTCAATCCTCGCTCGCATATATTCTTTCATGTTATCTCGACACGCAGGGCGTGGTATTCGGTACTGTATTCTCAGGTAGGACGGTACCAGTTGAAGGGATTGAATCAGTAGTCGGACCATGTCTCCATGTCGTGCCAAATTGGGTCAATCTCTCATGGGTTCGGACAGTCGCTGACCTGCTATTTGTCATTCAAAGAGACAACCGAAAAGCTCTAGAGCACGGAAACTTGTCACTTCGTGAAATCAAGAAAGCTGCTGCGATAGAGAGTAGCAGCAGGCTGTTTGACTGTATATTTGTTTGGCAGGAAACCCTTAGAGAATCTTCCAGCACATGGACCTTTTTCGAACAAGTCGCGGCTGCAGACTATCTTGAATTTCCATTTACCATTGAACTAGAGCCAAAGAATGGGCAGATCATAGCTGCTGCCATTTATGACGAGTCCATCTTCCCCGAATCTCAAGTGCATCTCCTACTGGAGCAGATCGAGGCAATTGCTGATATTTTCGTTCGCTGCCCACAAGCATTACTCTCTTCAGTCAATGCACAACTTCCTTCCACTGTGTTATCCATTGAGAACAGCGATTATCTGCATATAGACAATCTTCCGCATTTGGCATATCATGTCGAGCAACTTGCGGCAAATGAACCCACACGATGTGCCCTTGAATTTATTCGTCATTTTGACCCAGACACTGGCTCTATTATGGTGAACGCTTTGTCTTATAATGAACTTAATTGTCAAAGCAATCGGCTTGCTCGCCATCTCCTCAACAGTGGCATTTCAAGTGGCGATCTTGTTGCCATCATATTGGACAAATCTGTTGAGCTGTACGTCGCAATATTAGCGGTCATAAAGATTGGTGCAGGTTACGTACCTTTAACACCAGTGACTCCGATGGAAAGAATTTGTGCTATCCTGAACGAGACAGTACCCAAGACTTGCATTATTGATACAAGTCTCCTAGTGGAGGTACAATCCTTGGACTGGCTTTCAATTCTAGACTTGCACAGTATCGAGCTGAAGCAGTACTCCGAAGAGAATGTTACCATATCTCGTCACGGCTCTGATACCTCATATGTAGTTTATACATCGGGAAGCACGGGGAAGCCCAAAGGAGTTGTCATCACTCACCACAACCTCCAGAGCAATATTGCGACACTTGCTGAGATATATCCTACCGGCCCAGATTCGAAGATTCTTCAAGCGTGCTCACAGGCTTTTGACGGTAGGTGCATTTTGATGTACTGATAAGAGAAGTTGACTGACAAATCTCTAGTATCGGTTTTCGAGATTTTCTTCGCATGGAATACTGGCATGACTCTTTGCTCAGCAACAAATGATATCATGTTCCGTGACATTGAAGCCGTCATTAGGAGCATGCACATTACGCATTTGAGTCTCACCCCGACTGTGGCTGCCTTGATACACCCTGAAAATGTACCAGAAGTAAGATTCCTAGTCACAGCTGGTGAAGGATTGACGGCAAAAGTTCACCGCGAATGGGCAGACAAAGGGTTATACCAAGGTAATTCCATCATGAGAAGTTATATAGTCAACGCGGGTTAGGGCTAATCAATTTTCAGGCTACGGCCCATGCGAGACCACCAACATTTGCACTGTTAAACCCCAAGTCACACAGCTTGATGACCTGAGGAACATAGGCAAGCCATTCAAGAATACATCTGCGTTTGTCATCTCCGATAGCCCTGGCTTTACTCTTTTACCGAGAGGAAGTGTCGGTGAATTTTGTTTTGGCGGGGACCAAGTCGTAAGATTATGCCTATATCTATCAGTTGAGTGTAATAATAGTAGCTAACCACAGCTTCAGGGCCAAGAATACATCAAGCAAGCCGATTTGACAAGGAAAAAGTTCATCGAGCATCCAACATTTGGCCGATTGTATCGATCCGGAGATTTCGGCCGACTATTGGCTGATGGGTCATTGCTGTTTACAGGTCGTCGAGACGATCAAGTCAAACTGCGCGGTCAGCGGATTGAGTTGGGTGAAGTCAACAGTACAATCTTGCGCAATGACCAGGTTCAAGATTGTACATCAATGATAATTGGTGATAAGGATCAAGGCCAGCGGCAACAGCTCATATCATTTTTCGTCCCACGGCGTCTAGGTTCAAGTGAAGGAGACCAGCAATCCGGTTTGATAGATGCTCTTTTTGAACATCTGTCCGCCAAGCTACCACCTTACATGGTTCCCTCTGTCTTGATTCCTGTGGAATTGATCCCAATGACAACCGTGAAGAAGGTAGATGTCAGACAACTTACGGAAAGGTTTCATACATTGACTCCGGATGATCTCCAGAGTTACTCGCGGCGTGAACAAGGACTGCCCGTGACGGATGCTTTGAGTCCTACTGAGCAAGAAATTGCTCAGATTATCTCCGAGGCAACCCACACACCTCTAGAACAGATCAGAATCAACACTTCCTTGTTTGGCATTGGGCTTGACTCAATATCCGCCATTTACGTGGCAAAGAAGCTCAGAAATTCGGGATTTGGTCAGGTCGATGTCTCCCTAGTCTTACGCCACAGTTCGGTTGGGGAGCTTTCGAGAATGATTGCAAAGGCAACAGGTGATAAGAGTCAACCATTAACATCAGATTCTGAGTTCAAGAGCAATGGCATAGTTGGCTTGGATGGTCAAGCCATTCAAGAGATCAAAAATGACTTTGAGTCTGCCGGCCATAGAGTTCAATTGGTCATCCCATGTACTGCTCTACAAGAAGCGATGCTCTCTCGAACAGTTTCCCATGGCAAAAACGCTTATTGGAATCATATATTGTTCGAGTTCTATGGGGATATCGAAAAACTTCGTGAGGTCTGGCAACAGATGGTTGCAAGACATGACATCTTACGCACCTGTTTCGTTGCTACCCAGGACGCCAGGTTTTCATTTGCACAAGTCATCCTTGAAAAGATTTCGCTACCCTTTTCAACACTGGGAACAACAGATGTGAATCTCGAAATAAGCAAGCAGAAGTCAAATCTTGCACAGCACAATCACGAGCAGCACAAGGTTCCATATGCTCTGACAGTCATCACTGATGTTGGAACAGGGCAAAAAATGTTGCTCTTTTCTATTCACCATGCAATACATGACGGTGAGGCAATGTCTCTACTCTTCAAGGAGATGGAAAATGCATATGAGGGGAAGCCGTTATCACCTACCACCCAGTTCCACCGGTTTGTTAATTACCTCACGACATTCCAAGGTCACGAAGACGAGCCATTTTGGTCCGACTACTTAAGCGGCATGGCTCATTCATATTTATGCTCTCAAAGAACAATATCTAGGAGTGATGAGGTATCTCAGATATGGACAACGAGACAAGAACTTGGAATTTCTTCCACAGATTTCGAGACAGGTTGCAATGATTTATCTGCAACACCGTTGAGCGTGTTTCAAGCCTCGTGGGCAAAGCTCTTATCAAATTATTTACTATCCTCAGATATCTGTTTCGGCACTGTTCTTAGTGGCAGAACAGCACTCTTGGAAGGTGTGGAAAACCTCATTGGGCCGTGCTTCAACGTGCTTCCTATCCGTCTCAAAGTAACCCCGAAAGCACTAAATACCGATATCGTCAAAATCACACAAGAAGCTAATGCGAGTATACTTACGCATCAGCATACATCTCTCAGACAAATACAAAAAAGGTTTTCAAAAGATGGTAGGTCTCTATTTGACTCTATTGTCTTGTTCCAGCGCCCTGCTGCTGAGTTAGACTCTCGACTATGGAAACTTGTGTCAGAAGAGGGTGAAATGGACTTCCCGGTCATCCTTGAGATTGTGCCATCTACATCGCTCAACAACATTTCCATCCTCCTTCACACCGACTCTTCCCAGATATCCCCTGAGAATGCTCAAGCCATCGTGAAAGACTTCATTGATACGGTGATCCATACAATTAGATACCCACTAGCGAGAATCTCTGACGGTAAAGGAAAGGACGATCTGCCCTCTATTGCGCTGATAGCCAGAGAAAATATGGTCAAGGACTCGATTCACACGGAAGCTTCATCTACCTTGACAAATGGACACATTAGCCTCACCGATGAAGAGAATCTGGTCAGAGATGTTATGTCTGAATTATCCAAATACGAGCCACAAGCTATCAGACATGATACAACCATATTTCAGCTGGGACTTGACAGTATAAATGCTGTGCAGATTTCGAGGATGTTAAAAGATAAGGGGTTTGCAGTCTCCGCTGCGGATATTCTCGAGGTAAGCTTCATTATCATGATAGTTTCGAGCTTGATACTAACAAAAGCCAATACAGAATCCGAGTATGAGCCAGATTGCGGAACTGCTCAGAAGACCGAGCAGCGAAACATCATTGAAATCTTTCGAATTTGATTCTTTCCAATCAGAACACAAAGAATACGTTCTAGGAAATTTGGGTCTTGGAGACACGGATGTTGAATCAATACGCCCCTGTAGTCCGGCACAATTAGGCATGTTGGCAGACTTTATCAAATCGAACGGGGATCTTTATTGCAACCGCCTAGTCCTCAAGGTCAAGGAGGATATTGACATCTATCGCTTGCGAGATGCTTGGTCCAAGGCCATGGATCGCCATGAAATGCTACGAACTGGTTTCATTTGGCTCAAAGACCCAAAATCTCCTTTTGCGATGGTAACTTATACCTCAAAATATGCTACTCTTCCGTGGGTCGAAAGCAGTACTACACCATCGGAAGAGGAACCTCACGACCGAAGAAGGACGTTTTCTGAGAATCTGCATCTGCCACAGTGGCAGGTCGCGTTGCGTCATTCACCAGTGAACATCGAGGTTGAGTTCACGGCTATGCATGCTATTTATGACGCCCAGTCTTTAGAGTTAATACTCTCGGATGTTGTCCATCTGTACAAGGGCTTCCAACTATCCCCACCAGTATCTATCAACCCTATACTGGGACATATTCTCACAGCTGCATCAGCCGTTAGCTCCGAAGCAGAATCATTCTGGAGCACGGTCGGCTCGGAGTATCAAATCACCAAATTTCCCAATTTGACTCCTTTCGACGCTCGAAATCGTGACCTGACCGTGAGCAGTCAAGTGACATCAAAATCACTCATGGCGATCAACGAAAAATGTAGGGCTCTCGGTGTTTCTTTACAGGCGGTAGGACAAGCAGCATATGCCAGGCTTTTGGCGAACTATACTGGGGAGACCAATGTCTCGTTTGGAGTGGTCCTTTCTGGTCGTGATGTCCATAACAATGCTGGAGAGGCAGTATTCCCATGCTTGTTGACAGTACCTTTTCAATGCCGGGTTCAAATGAGTAACAGAGAGCTCATTTCGTCGATTATGAAAACGAATGCTCTACTAGTGAAGCATCAGTTCACGCCAATATCGAAAATTCAGAGATTGTTTCAACAAGACGGCCCTCTTATTGATACCCTATTTGTGTATCAGAAACTATCTCACAAAGAAGCAGAGGAGCAATTTTGGGGCGTCGTTGATGATGATGCTAGAGTCGATGTAAGTTACTAGGTATTGATCCGTGTTATTGATGACCGTGTTGACAATTGGGCAGTATCCTCTATCGGTAGAAATTATTCCTGAAGGGGATAAGTTATTGCTACGACTGACCAGCAGAAACGATGTTATCCCTCAACCACAAGCTGAACTTATCCTCAGACAGTTGGACCACTTCCTTCTAGACAGTCTCTTTGCTGAAGACGCAAGCTGCACATTGATCCCTTATGTACAGCCTGAATTGCTCTCAGTTACGCCTGCTAAAGAGTCCTATATACCTTCTCCAGTTTCCTTACTGCACGAATTTGTCGAGAAGACCGCCTCAGAGACACCACATAAAATCGCCCTTGAGTTTGCTTCGAGCGTCACTTCACAAGATGTCACAAAGCGATCATGGACATACCGCGAACTTGACCAAATAGGCAACAAGGTTGCAAGACTCCTACAATCGGGTCACTCTAGCGAGGGTGGTCTCATTGGAATATGTTTCGACAAATGCCCCGAGGCTTACTTCTCTATTCTTGGAATATTGAAAAAAGGCCATGCATATGTAGCCCTTGACCCTACAGCGCCGCTTTCCAGGAAGCAATTTATCATTGACGACTCAAAGGCTAGCATTGTGTTATGTGCTTTAGACAGGTATGATGAATTACGACAATTAACCGGAGCCGAGGTGATTGCAATGGACAGTTCCGGCCTCCTGGACGGCATCTCATCAGATCCTCCGACTCTTTCCAAAGCAATTGACCCCCAAGATACCTGTTATTGCTTGTATACATCAGGAACAACCGGAACGCCTAAAGGTTGTGAGATCACACATGAGAACGCGGTGCAAGCAATGCAAGCCTTTACAAGATTATTTCGCCCGAACTGGAATGAGGACTCCAAATGGCTACAATTCGCATCCTTCCATTTTGATGTTAGTGTTCTTGAGCAATATTGGAGCTGGAGTGTGGGAATTTGCGTCACATCTTGTCCTCGTGATGTCCTATTCCAGGATCTGCCTGGTACTATAGATCGTCTTCAAATCACGCATATAGACCTGACACCAAGTCTTGCTAAATTGGTCACGCCAGAAGAAGTCCCATCACTTTGCAAAGGAGTGTTTATTACGGGTGGAGAGGCCCTTAAACAGGAAATTCTCGACGCATGGGGAAAGCATAGGGTTATCTACAACGGCTATGGGCCGACGGAGGTTACCATCGGTTGTACTATGCTTCCAAGGATGGACGAGAATAGCAAATCATCTAATATTGGACCTCAATTCGATAATGTGGGCTCATATGTCTTCCAGCCAGGCACGACTATTCCTGCACTACGGGGATGTATGGGTGAATTGTGTGTCTCTGGTGCACTCGTTGGTCGAGGCTACCTCAACCGCCCAGAGCTGACCCAGGAAAGATTTCAATATCTTGATGGTTCTCAAGGAGAACGATTCTATCGTACGGGCGATCTCGTCAGGATATTGCATGATGGCAGCTTCCAGTTCAACGGCAGAATTGATGATCAAGTGAAACTTCGAGGACAACGACTTGAGCTTGGAGAGATCAACTCTGTGATTCACGAAGCTTCGGATGAGGTATCAGAGGTGACAACGCTAGTCACCAAACATCCAAGCCAGCAGAAGGAGCAGCTTGTAGCGTTTGTCTCGAGAAAAGGAGGTCGGGATAGATCAGCCAATTCATTGGAAATCACCAGAGATGAAGACGTCAATGAGTTTCTCGTGTGTATCAAGAAGGCAGCTCAAGATAGGCTTCCTGGTTATATGGTCCCAACTCATATAATTCCTGTTCTATTCTTGCCGTTGACCCCAAACAACAAAGTCGACGCAAAAGCCTTAAAGGCTTTGTTCTCAGAATTGTCTTCTGAACAGCTACAGAGCTTGAGTTCACTGACCAACGAAAGAAGATCAATAGCAGAGAAGGAGATTCAAGATGTGATACGGGTTCTTGCTGAGTATGCTAGAAGTGAGCCAGCTGAGATTTCGCCCAATACAAGCATATATGATGTTGGCCTTGACTCGATATCTGTTATTGGACTTGCTCAGCATTTCAGGGATGCTGGGTATCAGAATGCACAAGTTTCGCTAATCATGAGGAGTAAGTACAGATCTATTCTCACTTCGAAGAATTCGTTGACTAATGTATTCAAAATGAAGGTCCCACAGTTGCAGGAATTGCGACTTCCTTAGAAAAAGACGTGTTGAGCACGTCGGCAATGAATGGCGAAATCGAAGATTCTAAACAAAAGCTGAAAGCTTTCGTTCATGAAAACATTGTACCTGCAGCAGAAAAAATCGACAGGTCCCCTGAAGACATTGAGGCCATTGCACCCTGCACACCACTACAAGAAGGAATGATAGCACGGTTTCTGGAGAGCCCGCGGAATCTCTACTGTTCTTCGTTTCGATTTGAACTCAAACCGGAAACTGACATTGACAAGCTGCGACAAGCATGGTCTGAAACTCAAGCGAGCGTTCAATTACTTCGGCTTCGCATGGTTGCGCTAGCAGATGGATATGCTCAGATTGTGCTGAAACATGACGAGCTTCCTTGGATCGAGATGATGGTCGTCAATGAGGCAGAAGTTGAAGCCATTGCTGATCATGAGTGGCAAGAATGGATTAAGAGCCTGAAACATTTTACCGATACTCTATGGCGCTTGGTTATTGTCAAGTCCTCCAGTCGCAGCTTACTGTGTCTGAATATATTCCACGCCCTATACGATGGGTACAGTCTCCCGCTATTGCTGGAACAGGTTTCTGCGCGGTATCGCGGACACAAAGTACAAGGTAGCGCACCTTCTTTTATGGACATCCTACCCTACGGACCGTTACGAGTGTCCTCAAAGGCAAGGAAATTCTGGGGTGGACATTTGGCCAATGCCCCAGGACATCGAATGTTCCCAATAGTCGCAGATACTGTGTCTGAAACGATTTTATTGACTCACGATCTCCAAATGTCGGATTTCGAAGAAATCAAAGCTGCTTTACAAGTCACCGAAAATGCGATATTCCACGCATGCTGGCTTGTCACGCTACACGAACACTTTTCGCGCATTCCAGCTCTAGGAATCGTGGTTTCTGGGAGGGCACTCGATGTTCCGGGCGTGGAGTCTGTCCTTGGCCCGCTTTTCAATACTATACCAAGCTACATACCCTTACATGATATGAAAACAAAAGCTGACTTGATAAAATCCTGCCATCAATATCATGTATCGGCACTTCCCTATCAGCACACACCGCTTCGGGACATTAACAAATGGACAAGACGAGGGATGAGAAACCCTCTATTTGAGATACTGTTTGTTTTTCAAAAGGAGTATGGCAATTCGTCCCCGGATTTATCAGAAGATGTTTGGACAGAAGTTGATTCAGGGGCTGCAACTGCTGATTTCCCTCTATCTCTCGAAGTCAGACAGACTGGTGGCACTGTGATTGTGACTCTAGCATCGCAGAGTCATGCAGTGTCGGAAGATACGGCAAAATCACTTTTGTCTACTTTCGAGGCTGCGTGCAAAAATGTTCGGATTGATTACATGTCTGCTCTTCCTGAGACAGTTATCTCTTCGGGTCAAGTCAGTTCAGACCAAGAGACCTCTTTCCAAAAGAAAAGTGCACATTTCGATGGTACTATCGCAGAGTTCGATTGGACTCCAGCCTCCATTGAAGTTCGTGATGTTGTTGCAGATCTTGCAGGAGTGGATGTCACCACAGTCAATCCAACGACGTCTATTTTCGAACTCGGCCTAGATAGCATTGATGCTATAAAGCTATCCTCACGACTGAAAAGCCGTGGATTTGATCTCTCCGTCAGTTCAATAATGAAGCTTCAAACTATTTCCAAGATGTCAGAGACCTTTTCCACGCCATCGACTTCTTCAATAGCGAATTCGCAGGTATCTCTTGCGCGAATCAAAAAAGAAATCACTGACAGTCTAGAAAAAGCAGGCAAACTACCAGATGATACGGTCAAGGTCTTGCCTCTGACCGCGCTTCAAGAGTCGATGGTTGCTGAGATGATAGCGTCGGAGTATCAGCATTATTACGGAGTTGAGGTTTTTGAGGTCACAGAGGGAACAGACTTTTTGAAGCTTCTCAGATCTTGGAAAACCGTGATAGATGACCATGATATTCTACGCACGTCGTTCATCGAGATTGAAGATCCCCAAGTCTCCAGCTCCTATGCTCAAATCGTGCATGCAGCGAATGAACAGGAAGCAATTCCAGTAATTTATTTGGAAGAGCGTTCGTTGGAGGATTTTGTCCATTCAACAATCCACAATGGCACTCATTCTGAGTTTGCTATTTATGGAGTTCGAAAAGATGAGCAGCGTTACATTGTTCTCGCTATGGCGCATGCGCTTTACGATGGGTGGTCGCTTGACCTTTTGCATTCTGATGTCGAGCGATCCTACTACGGAGAGGATGTGACTCGTCCACCATACGAACCAGTCTTAGAATCAATACTCAACGAGGCAGGAGACAGAAGTAGACAATTCTGGTCTGCAACACTGAAAGACTTCAAACCACGGAAATTCCCAAGTGGGAAATACCTTGGCAGCAACAAATTCACACTGCATCCAACAGAAATATTTTTTGATGTGCCTA
Organism: Talaromyces verruculosus; assembly: GCA_001305275.1. NCBI lineage: Eukaryota > Fungi > Ascomycota > Eurotiomycetes > Eurotiales > Trichocomaceae > Talaromyces > Talaromyces verruculosus. Next base: position 206,625 of record LHCL01000007.1, read on the forward strand.
GCGAAAACATAACAAAATTTTGTCGACACCACGGAATAACAGTGCAAGCATTAAGCGTCACAACATGGACCATCGCTCTGGCTAGCTTTGTCGAGACTCTTGATGTAGGCTTCGGACTTGTTCTTTCCGGCCGAAGCCATACAGATGCCGATGAGGTTATGTTTCCTACAATGAACACTGTCGTCTTTAGATCTATACTTCATGGTACCCGGTTGGAAATGCTGAAATATATACAGAACTCTCTGAACGCGTTGATCGAACATCAACACTACCCTCTTCGCAAAGCTAGTGATGAAATTGCAGCAGGTAGCTTGTTTGATACTCTTTTCATCTATCAGAAACGACCGTCATCATCATCATCGAAAAGCCCTCTATATCAATCTATCAGCGGGACAGCCGACACAGGATATCCACTATCAGTGGAAATGGAGCTCATGAGCGAATCAATGATTTGCCGTCTTGCGGCTCGGGATGAACTATTTGGCATGAATGATGCAGCCGATATTCTTGATCGTGTAGCTCAGGTGTTTCGATTGATAACATCTGAGCCACAACATGCGATAGTCGAGTTTGTGGATGCCGGAATGAGCATTTGTGGAGGCACACCTTTCAGGGACAACAGCAATGAGCTTGACACGACTTCAGGACAAAAAGAAGACTTTGTAAACGAAGATAAATCACAGCCGTGGTCTGATATTGAGCTGAAAATTAGACGAGTTCTTTCGGCTGTGTCAGGGGTGCCTCAGGATGATATCAGAAAGGACAGCACGTTATTCCATCTAGGCCTTGATAGCATCAGTGCAATCAAAGTGTGCTCGTTACTAAGAAAGCAGTCTGTCAACTTGCCAGTCAGTGCGATGCTCAAAGCAGGATCCATCGCCGGTATGGCGGCAGTCGCAATGACGGAGAATCAAGGCTCTCGACAAGATATATCTAGCGAAGATACAGGTTCCACACTTGAACGATTATTGGGAGATTTTGACATCGAGAAGATTATGTCAATTAACAAAGTCTGTACAGATGACATTGAGCGTACGCTACCTGTTACAGCAGGGCAAATTAATTGTCTTGCAAGAAACACACAAGACCCGAGACAATTCTACGCCAGCTTCTACCACAGGATTGAAAGAGTCTCGAAATCTCAGCTAAGCCAAGCATGGGAACTTTTGCTCGAACAGCTCCCCATCCTGCGGACTGGATTCATTGATACAGGCTTTAGAGAGAAACCTTGGCTGCAGGTCGTTCTAAAGCATATCGAGAATCCAGTCCAGTGGCATGGAACAACACAAGACCATGGCTTTCAGCATCCACCCTCCCGGTCTATCACTACAGGGCCTGTCTCTTTGCACGCGGTAGATAGCGAACAAGGGGTGGTAATCAACCTGCATATCCACCATGCGCTTTACGATGCAGTCAGTCTACCCATGCTACTTGACTATCTTGGTAAACTATGCAGCGAAGCGGAAACTCAAGTGGATGGTGGTGCTGCGGAGTTTGTCAAGTTCATAGCATACCAGAATATATCTTCGCCTTTAGAAGTGCGGGAAAAGTTCTGGAAGACGTACCTTGCTTCGTCTCGGTCACGCTTCTTGCCGAAGGCTGAGCAAGGCTCGCTGAGAGATAATAGAGTTGAAGTCTACCGGCCAGGTTTGCTTGAGAATGTTAGGCTTATAGAAGGTGCTGTGCGACGACATGGTCTCAGTCTTCAGTCTTTGTTCATGGCGGTATATGCAAAGATACATTCTGAACTGCTGTCAGAAGTATCTACAGACGGCATGAATGATGATGAAAGTGCAGAGACAAACGATTATGCTGTGGGCGTGTACTTGGCAAATAGGGGCTTCCCTCTTGAAGGTTTAGAAACAATGATCTCGCCAACTCTGAACATGGTCCCACTACGCATTGCTAATTCCGAATCATTGCCGTCCTCTTCACGCTTGATCGAAAGCGCGCACCAGATCCAAAAGGACCTACATGAGGTCAGCCGTGTGGAACACTCGGGTGCATCACTACTCGAGATTAGCGACTGGACGGGTATCCGCGTCGACACATTCATCAACTTCTTACGACTCCCAGATTCGGTATCTGACGAGGACGACGCAAATACAAATAGCGCAACAACTAACAATATCCGGTTCACCCCCTTACGACTAGAGGACATTGCACATGGTGACCATCCAGCACCATATGATACACGTGTAAAATATGAGCCAGACGCATCTAGCCAGGTCAAACTCAATGTCGACAATGTTGACGCCGAAAAAGAGGCGATTTACATGGTACGTTCTTTTCCACCAAACACATATCCCTTGCATCCTCATTTTATCGAGGTGCACTTACAATCCTCAATTTCCCTTCTCTCGATCGCTGTGGATTTTTATGATTTCTCTCATTTCTAACATCAATAATTTTTGTTTCGAATAGGATTGCATAGATATTGAAGCCGCTGTTCGGGATGGGAAGCTTGATGTCGGCGTTTTTGGTCCAGGGACACTGCTCAGTCAGCTGAAGGCGGAGGAGATTTTGAGTAGAATACGGAGAGAGTTGGATGAGGTGTCGTTACAATTGTGAGATGATAGAGAATTATTTGGTTCTTCGTTTCATTTGTTCTTGTTGAGGTTATGCAATTTGCTGTAAATATTGATGTTTGCGGATATGAATATATATTTCCCATCTCGGATTGCATTGTACTATGTATACCTTTCTTGTGTTCTTTTCTTTACTTTTCTTTTTTCCCCCCAGTAATCAGCGGCTGAAAACTAAGTACAAATTTCTGTCATTTTTAAGAGTGTTCTAAGATTGATGTCAACAATAATAATGTTGCTGTTTCAGACACTACTTAGCTACCTAGATAGATTGATAGATCCCGGAAGACGACACTGGAGGGGCGGAATAAAGGGGCCGTCAACGTTAGGGCAACTAGATTTAAGGCAGTGCACCAGATGTACATAGTCGCACTATTTTCGCATGTGGCTCATGTATTTTACGAGGTGAATAAGGTAGGGGTAAAGTTTCAAATACTCAAATGTTTCATGGACAATGCTTCAGGCAATTGAGAAGAAGACATGGCAAAGGTTAGTTACGTATTGTTCATCCCTTGGCCGCGAAGGAGTACTACGTAGTAGTTACATGTCCGTAGTTAAGATGAGTGGGTTCTGTGGCGTCGATAAGGCCTCGTTTCAGGTTTGATTGCAGCATGCGTATTGCTTGTTGTCCGGGTTCGTGGAGGGTTTGGCTATCTGCGTGCCCGCTGCGTTGTGAGGCTTCTCTCCACTACACATCAGTACGTATTGTGTACTTTCCAATGTACGGATAGGAGTAGTACTATGTACGCGCTGAATGCAGCATATCATAAAGACTGAATAACAAGAATATATTTCCAAGATAGGCCTCAGTTTGATGGGGCGTACGTAGGCCGCGAAAAGTCAATAATTCGGCTCCATGTAGATAAAAATGTGCCCGTGCTGAGACGGCTGACCCAGAAGCAGAGAGACCTGAAAAGGTGAAGAGACAATTGACAGGTCAACAAGTTCGTAAGCATGCTCTATTGTAATTCTTCTATATTCGGTGATGCGACATTCAGAAAAGTATACTGAACTTGTAGATGTCAGTCAGTCAGGTGGAAGCCATGTGATAGATGCTGGCAGTTCGGTGGACTATTGGCGGTCCCTTCCTTCGCCGTTGTCGTACACGGAGTACGTACGCACTTTGCTTCTATGGGGACTGAAACGCCGAGTTTGTAAGCAGATAGAACTTCAAAAAGCGTGGTGTTAGCCTGTTAGGTAGTGGTTAGTGGTAATCAAGGGGTGAAGAAAAGCAAGGGCGAGGAAAACACCTTGAGACTGTGCTGTGGATAGACGGGAAGAAGGAAGAACGGACCCGGGAAAGGGAGCCTGAGGCTCTCAGGCTTCCTTCCGAACCGAAGTCGATGAAAAGTCTTAGCGCGTTGTCACTCAGGTGACTCCCGGCCTACTATTGGCTCTTTATTGACAATTATCATCAGACGAGAATATGAGCTGCGACGAAACCATGATAGTTGTACTACATATTATACATAGTAATTCAGGGGTATGTACTGCGTGCAAGAAATCGTAATTTGCACGATCAAACGATGTATCAAAAGCAATCACCTGCTACGTGATAGTCAATGGCAGACTTGAGATGGACACGGTCTCTTGCCGAAAGAGGATTGTCGCTGCCAGATTGGATTTGCCACAGGCTGCAGCATCCGGTTGTTGTTGTTGTTGTTTTTGCTTTTGTTGTGTTATTGGTGGCGAATGTAGGCATACTATGTACACGGTAGTGAACAGTAAACTCCCCGCTTATGTGGTGTAATCGACTCAATTGAGTGAGACCAAGGGAGTATGTACGTAGTTCTAGTATCATCAATGATCACCCCGCTCACTCAGAGGTGCGACATGGTTAAGATGGCAATCGATAAGTAATCGATAGTCGATAGTCGGTGGATCATGAAGATAGAGAAGATAAAGAAGATAAAACACGTCAGACGGACGCCAAGCCAAACAAAAGCCCGGTGGGGCTTCCCGAAATGTCAACAACAACGCGCGACTGTCGCGTTCGCGCGCCACCACCATCGCTCCTTCCACGGCCACTGCCACTGCCACTGCCTGCCTGCCCGGCTGCCACCTTCCTCTTAGACTTTGACCCATGTCCAATTACCGTCCATCTTTCACTCCGTTTCTCTCCTGCTAAAATATTTCTGACAGCTGATCAACTTCATCGACTCTATACTACGTATACCTCACACACACACACACGCAACCTACTTCATCAGCGCATCCCCTCGGCCATCCTCCATCTCGATTTGCTTCACCCCGTCTAGGAAGTATTGTTACTCCATTGTGCTCAGCTCATCTCAACATCCTCGACTACAAAGCACGGGGGTAGCAGTTGGACAAGTAGCCTGATCACCATTGTCCGGACAAAGAACATTTCGTTGAATTTGGAACGGAGGTTGCTCGGTTATTAAATACTCATCCTCCTATTCTCGATCGCCCTCACTTCGACAATTCACCTTCGACTTCCGTCGAACCACATTCCTAACGCTATCGTAGTGCAGCGTCTACATTCCAGACCCAAACTCTCCGACACCGAGTCAGACATCGCATTCCCTCGGTTACTCGCCGTTCTGAGGCCATATACCTTCTTTGGAATATCCCACAGCTCGATCCAAACGAATCACCAACATCCCGGCCGAATCAGAACCGCCCTAGAGTCTAATCTCGGGTTTCACCCCAGGCGTGTGCCTGTTATCGGTGGGGGGTGCAAGAAATACCTGGTGGTTACGGGGCTACACATCGGACGGACGACGTCAGAAGGTGTGAGTCAATACCAGTCGCTAGCTCATGGAGGTATTAGGGAGCCCTTGGAATTCCTCCTAATGACCTGATGTTTCAGCGCGACTGGATCGTGGCACAGCAACCTGAACTCCCTGATTCGTACGAACGTACTCAAATCACATTCCAAACGACGCCCTCTCTCAGGATTTGACTTGGGCACTGCCACTCTTGGTTTCAAATATACTGCTATTGTAGGGCAACTCTGGATAGACCCTTTTTGGTCGTGGTCATCGGTTATACCAAGCAGGTACTTGAAGACAAAGGCCATTGCGAAAGTCAATAAACTGACACTCTCCCTTCAGTTATCACATAAAGTTTAACAACAAAGACTCAGAAAATAATAATCTCTTGTGGACTGTGTTGGGAGCATTTTCCGCACAGCATTCCTCAAAAACATGGTCGCAACATTTTCACCTCACCGGGATGCCGGCGGCACTTTGCATCTACCTTCACCTACTGGAATCCATCATGTGGACGCCAGCTCGGCAATAAGGCAACTGCGCCGCTCTTTGTCGCGCTCGCCCTCCAAGAGTTCTGACTTTCGTTTCTTGTCGCGCCCGCACTCTCAAACGACTCCAAATACGCCCTTTATTTCCTCCCCGCTCTCGCCGTCGCGTCGTGGAAATCTCTTTTTTGTCCCTGCAACTACGTCAAACTTATCAGCAACTACTCCAGCACCTTCGAAACCGACATTTACTTCATCGACTACAAATCCCGAGGTCCCACCAGCCACGCCTGTTGCGATACCATACCCCCCAAGCTCAAAAATAACTCGCCCGCTGATGCGCAGGACTGGATCTCTGCCAAACACGCGTCAACGTACGTCTCCGAAGAGTCCCTCGAAGAGAGCTTTGCATCTTTCGAGTGACCAAGGGAATGCGACTGTTACACCACCTGTTGTGCCATTGATCGAGAACGAGAACCTTCTCCAAGAGCCTAGTATCATATCATCTGAGAACTTTCAGCTCTTTTCAAGCAACATCTCCACAGACAACAACAACAGTAACATCACGTTCAAACCAAGCGCCAACCGAATTGAAAAGCGACGCAGTGGTAATTTTGGGTCTCTGACCACAGCAGTCAGCCCGCTGAAAAGAAGTGACGGGGTAATGAACCTCGACCGGGCTGAATTTGCAAGCCCCTCAGCCAAACGTCGCAGCCTACATAGTGTCGGTGGAACGCCCGATTTCAGCATTTTTGACGCCACTGACAGCTTTTCATCGTCCAACGAAACCTCTGACATCATGGCTCGCGAAACTGAACCACTGCCTTTTACTTTTTCCGGTCTACCAGGAGGCAACTTTGCAACTATCCCAAAACGCTCGTCTTCTCTACGACGTTCGACGCTTCAGCAGCGCCAGGGTGAACGATCACTTTTCAGTCGTTCGCGTTTAATGAACGTGGATTTCCCAGACTCCCCCTCCCCTCCAAAGAGTCCAATCTCTGCCATGCAACAACGCTACCCTCTAGGCAGTGGTCTTTCATCTACCCCTAGTCATGAAAATTTATTCACCCCACAACAACGGCCTGCATCAAACAACCCGCTATTTGCGAACGTTCAACACGATATCCCTAGTACCACACCCCACGCGGCGCATCCTCTCTCTCGCACCATCACACAGTCTTCTTCGAGCTCTAGTCTGGCCGATGACTCACCAACACATGAACCAATTCACAAGACTGATCGTCCAAGGCCGGTTTTCGATTTCTCAAAATCGCTTCCCGTGGGCGCCACCAGACCAGAAGCTCCCCGCCAGTTCACTCGAGAGAACTCGAATGCCTCTACGGACTCTTTTGCGACGCCAGAGAACTATCGACAGGCAAAGCCATATGCTGCTGCATTCATGTCCACTGGGCTGATTTCAAAGAAGAACCGAAATCTAGAGGACCTTCAGGGTTCCTTTGGCTCCAGCAAGAATATGCCCGACACTCCTTGCAAGCGATCGTCAACTTTCCTGCCATCTGCCCAGAAGGCGCTGCCTGTTCGACCAATGTCGCGACCAAAACTAGCTCGCCAAACATTCGTTGCGCCTTCCACCCCATCACACAGTGCAGTGCCAGCGTCAGGCCCATTTTCGCGAGGTAACGGTGGCTTGAGCAATGTTTTCAACCGACCTTACTCTTCACGGAGGAATAGCTTTGTGAGTGTCGATGGTGATGATCGATCAATCTCAAACTCCCCTTCGGCACGCCATGATAATCAACGAGCGATAGATTTGGATCTTCCCCCGACTCCAACCAAGCAAGTTTTCTCCCCAAGTCACCTGCATGGGACACCCCTTGGCGATCCAGCTGTCCAATTGCAGGTTGATACCTTTGAAAGCACCACACCTTGCACACCTAAAGACAACAACATCTTCCCCCCGGATCCAAGTGGGCTATCGATTTCGGCACCCAACGAGACAGCATTGAACCTTGACGATCTGAATGCATCTACTATAACTTTTCCGGCTACTCCCACAGCACCACGCGACTACTTTGCACCAACTGGACAGCGGAAAAGCATGTCGCTTGGTGGTTTCAGTGCTATGGATGTCGACACCAGCTTGACGACTCGTTTCGATAAAGTCGAGCTCATCGGTACTGGAGAGTTCTCACAAGTATATCGAGTGTCGAACTCCCACGAGAACTCTCAATACAAATCGATATTTTCTCTGCCATCAGCTGGTTCGCCCTCTCCATCAGCTTTACCTGAACGTGTCTGGGCTGTGAAGAAGTCCAAACAAGCATTTGGTGGGCCCAAGGACCGTAGTCGACGGATGAGAGAAGTTGAGATTCTGCGGGCTCTTGCTAATTCGGACCACGTGATTTCTTTCATTGACAACTGGGAAGATAGAGGTCATCTCTATATCCAAACGGAGTACTGCGAAGAAGGCAGCCTGGATATCTTCCTTGCTCAAGTCGGACTCAAAGCCAGACTTGATGACTTTAGAATCTGGAAGATTCTATTAGAATTATCACAAGTATTTCCATTCAACCGTTATCATTGTTGTTGTACATGTTCTAACCGGTTTACTAGGGATTAAAACACATTCATGATTCCGGCTTCATCCACCTCGATCTCAAACCTGCCAACGTCTTGATCACCTTTGAAGGCGTGCTCAAGATAGGTGATTTCGGCATGGCTACAACATGGCCTGCAGAGAAGCACATTGAAGGCGAAGGCGATCGAGAGTACATGGGTCCGGAAGTATTACTCGGAAGGTACGACAAACCGGCCGATATTTTCGCCCTTGGTCTCATCATGTTCGAGATTGCTGGAAATGTTGAACTTCCCGACAATGGAGTATCATGGCAGAAACTTCGGAACGGCGATATCAGTGACGTTCCAAGTCTGACATGGAGCTCAGAAACTAGCATATTACGTGATGCATCGGGCAACCCATTGTCTGAGAGTTCCTCTTTTGACGAACTCTGCCGCTCTGATCCTGCGTTCGAGGATTCAGGCATTGACTTTTCCAAATCCCGCGTTCCCAAGCCACAGTACCTTTCTCGCAGCGGGGAGTTGATCGAACCTCCAGCTTTCATGATGGATCCCAACCACGAGGATTCCTTGGATAAGCTTGTCCGCTGGATGATCACACCTGACCCAGCGAGCCGACCGACGGCTGATCAGCTCATACAAGCATACGGAACGCAGTGGGCTATGTCTCGCCGTCGCGCCGGAGCTACTGTTTTCGAAGGCAACTGGGGACCAGCAGATGATATTCTTCAAGAGGACGCGGAGATGATTGATGTTTGAATCCAAGATGATACCCAATATGGTCAATGTGGCGTTTACCGGCGTTATTCGCAATGATTTTGAATATTGACATACTAAACAACCTTCTTACCTTTTCATTGCTGTCACGAATCGAAGTGACAGCCCCGTGCGGCATAACCGGTGTTTTCAAAGATCTGTTCATTTCTAAGATCTAACTCATACTTTTATTTTATCCTCCGTGGAGCGTTTGGCTTTGCTGTGGATATAACCACCACTGAAGAAAGTGGTTTGCAGAGATGGCGCTACTTTTGTGAGAGTACATTTTCATTGAAAAGTTTCCAGGTCTTTCTTTTATCTTTCGAGCGTTTGAGTGGTCACCTTTTTCTTTTGTTAAGTCTGTCATTCCCCAAGTACTACATCCGTATGATATGGTTCTATCGACGGTCTATTTTCTTGTATCCTGTTTCTCTTGCACTGCGTTTGTGACCTGTTTGCTCAAATCGTTGCATTGGATAGCTTGACTTAGCTTCCTGTTCAAATCTTGCTTGAAAGAAACGAAACTTAACGATGTAAATGATGAATACTCTTCTTGTTTTTTTGATTTTCACCTATAATCCCAGCTTTGTTCTCGATGTTTTTGCATCATGTATAGTATGTCTGGTCGTATACATCCATATTTGGTTTACCATGCTTCTTGAGTAGTATTTTCTATACAGATCGTAGAGTTATAAAGTGTTGAATTAGGGATATTTGCCACTTCCGTACCGTCCATCGGCGGAGGACAGAAAAGTCTTGGCGCGTTCAGACTTCCGTGGTGCGAGATTGTGGTGATAGCTGCTATCACCGAAGCAAGAAATTCTCCTTCTCAAGTAACCCAATTCTAGGTGGGATACTCTTCTTACACCTGACTTTCTGGTTGATAAAAGTCTACTTTGCTCTTTTCTGGGATACCGCACCGCGTCTACCGAATCTTAGATGCTGGCTTCAGATACTCTGCTCGCTGATGGACTCTAGCTCCGCAAGGTATAGCTTTTGCTAGCAGGAAAAAAAAAGATCTCGACTTCACACCAAGTCGCAGGACACAAACCTCCCGAAGAAACAAGAGAGGAAAATTGTGAAATTGATACGGCACCATGGATACTCGCACCTTCGTCTCCGACTCCCTCCTCCAATTCACAGGCGCATCCGATCCTACAATCGTCGACTTCGTGATTGCCACCGCAAACGACGCCAAATCCACCGCGGAGCTACGAGATAAACTGCAACCGTTTCTAGAAGGTGGCGATGATCATGGGATTGACAACTTATGCGCCGATCTTTATGGGCGTGTTGGTCCTGGTGGTCGTGGTCCTGGTGGGAAGTCGAAATCGCATGCTATAAATGAGTCGACGTCGTCGAAGAAGCAGCAATACAGATTGGTGGAGATGGAAGATGAAGAGTCATCGTCTATGGGGCCGCCGAGGAGCGTGGAGTCGTCCGAGAAACGCAGACGAGAAAAGAGAAAAGATGAGTCGAGGTCGAAACATTCCATGCGCAATCGCTGGGAAAGTGACGAAGACGATCATGCGCATGAACGCAGTCGACGCGATAAAGATCTCAGCAGTGATAGCAAGAGCAGGAAGCGAGAACGGAGTCGCGGAGAAGCCGATAGTCGCGATCGAAATAGAAGGTCGCGCAAATTGCGTAGACGAGATGATGCCGATTTCGAGGATCGCTGGGGTGATGAGGAGATGGTACCTGAGGAAGAGGAGGAATATATCGATGAACAGGCAGAGGATGGAGCTGCATCTCCGCGGTCAGTCGCATCGTCATCTGCTGGATTGGATGAGGAGGCCAAGGCAGAACGGGCTCGACTCCGCGATATAAAGGAACGAGATGAGTTTGCCAAACGACTTGCTGAAAAGGAGGATTCGAAGTCGAAGAAGAAAGTTGTTGAGGATCGTACTCGGCGAGCTGGTGATAATAGTCGGCGTGCTTTGGCGGATGATGCTGATGCCAGAGGTGCGGCAATGCCTGATCTACGGTTACGTTCGCGACAGGAGTATTTGAAGAAACGAGAAATGGAGAGGATAGCTCTGCTGAGGAGGCAGGTAGCAGAAGAAGCTATCGAGTTGCGTGAAAATCCGGATCTTTCGCGGCGAGAAAAGGAAGAGTTTGCCCGGAATCGCGAGGTGCTTCGGATCGCCGAAGAACGACTTCGTATTGATGACCATCGCGATGGCTATATGATGCCTGAGGATTACATCACTGAGAAAGGCAAGATTGACCGGAAAAAGAAAGAGGAAGCTCTATACAAACGATACGTTGACCGCGACGAGCAAGGCCACGAACGATTCGTCACAGAGCAAGAAGAATGGGAGCGCGAGCAGGCGGCCAAAGCAAAAGCACAAATCTCGCGGGCGGAGTTTGTTGATGAAGGGGACTATGAATACGTATTCGACGATGCACAAAAAATCAACTTTATTATGGATTCTAGGCTCGAGGGGGACCGGAAACCTTTGACCAAGGAACAGCGAATGTTACAGCAACAACTGGATGCGGCAGAAAAGAAGGCGAAGTCTATTGAAGAAACTCGGAAAAGTCTTCCTGTGTATCAGTTCCGGGACGAGATTATTCAAGCAATTCATGACCATCAGGTTTTGATTATTGTCGGAGAAACCGGAGTAAGTCATAACCCTGACTATTCGAACCCTAATTTCCCATGTTTCTGTATAGCTTCATGTACGTTGCTAACCACCAATAACGTTTTCAAGTCAGGAAAAACGACCCAGTTACCCCAGTTCGTCCACGAGGCAGGTTATACGAAGAATGGCATGAAAATTGGATGTACACAGCCCCGACGAGTGGCTGCCATGAGTGTCGCGGCTCGGGTCGCTGAAGAAATGGGGGTGAAGTTAGGAAATGAAGTTGGCTACTCAATTCGATTTGAAGATAAAACCAGCGACAAGACTATTTTAAAGTACATGACGGATGGTATGCTGTTACGGGAGCTGTTAACAGAGCCTGATCTCGGTGCTTATTCGTGTCTGTAAGTTTACCCAACTCTGGTCTACTTCTTCGAGATACGACATAACCCTAACCCTAATTAGAATGATTGATGAGGCCCATGAGAGAACAGTCAGCTCAGATTTAGCGCTTGGATTGCTAAAGGACATTGCCAAAGCACGGCCGGATTTGAAGCTTTTGATCTCGTCCGCGACGATGGACGCGCAGAAGTTCCAAAAGTATTTCGACGACGCACCCATCTTCAACATCCCTGGTCGCCGATTTCCAGTCGATATCCATTACACCTCTCAACCGGAAGCTAATTATCTTGCGGCCGCTATTACTACAGTCTTTCAGATCCATATCACTCAAGGTCCGGGAGACATTTTGGTCTTTTTGACCGGACAGGAAGAAATTGAGGCAGCGGAACAGAGTCTCCAAGAGACTGCACGCAAACTAGGCAGCAAGGTGCCTGAGATGTTGATTGCCCCCATCTACGCAAACTTGCCCACAGAGCTTCAATCCAAGATCTTCGAGCCAACGCCACCGGGAGCGAGAAAAGTTGTGTTGGCTACCAATATTGCCGAAACCAGTTTGACGATTGACGGTATTGTATATGTCATCGATCCCGGATTCGTGAAGGAGAATGTATTCAACCCACGAACCGGAATGGAAAGTTTGGTTGTGACGCCGTGTTCGCGAGCATCTGCTGGTCAACGAGCTGGTCGAGCCGGTCGTGTCGGTCCGGGCAAATGTTTTCGACTATATACAAAATGGGCATATCACAATGAATTGGAGGAAAGCACAACACCCGAGATTCAACGCGTGAATTTGACCGGTGTCATTCTCATGCTCAAGTCTTTAGGTATTGACCAATTGCTGGACTTTGATTTCATGGACGCCCCACCAGCCGAGACAATCATTCGTGCGTTGGAACAGCTCTATGCATTAGGGGCGCTGAATGACCGCGGGGAACTCACAAAGATTGGAAGGCAAATGGCCGAGTTTCCTACGGATCCCATGCTGGCCAAGTCTATACTGGCCGCTGATAAGTACGGATGTGTGGAAGAAGTATTGTCGATTATCGCCATGCTTGGTGAAGCCAGTGCTCTCTTCTACCGACCCAAAGACAAGAAGATCCACGCGGATAGCGCCCGCGCACGATTTACCATAAAATCAGGCGGCGATCATTTGACGCTTCTCAACATATGGAATCAATGGGTTGATTCTGATTTCAGCTACGTCTGGGCCCGCGAGAACTTCCTTCAACAACGCAGTCTGACCCGCGCCCGCGATGTACGCGATCAACTCGCCAAACTCTGTGACCGGGTTGAGGTAACCGTCACCTCAGCGGGAGCCAACAATATAGTGCCCATTCAAAAGGCCATTACAGCCGGATTCTTCCCCAACGCCGCACGCCTGCAACGGGGTGGTGACAGTTACCGCACTGTTAAGAATGGGCAGACGGTTTATCTGCATCCTTCTAGCACGCTGTTTGAGGTTAACCCGAAATGGGTCATTTACTACGAGCTTGTGCTCACGAGCAAGGAATATATGCGCAGTAATATGCCACTGCAGCCGGAGTGGCTCACAGAGGTAGCTCCGCATTATCACAAGAAGAAGGATTTGGAGACGCTGGGCTTGGATAAGAAGGTGCCCCGAGGCGAGGGTGCGGCTGGGGAGAAAAGTAAAATGTAATTATATGGTTGTGTGGTTTTAGCAGTCTGTTAGAGCTGATCATCTAGTACCGCTTCAGACCAGTCGCACAGATTATTAGATACATATATGAACATTCTTGACACTATGTATTCACAAGGAATGTAGGTGTATGGCGTCACATCTTGAATAGGCGGCCGAGCCAATCAGAGAGTGTGGGGATCCAGCCAATCAGCATGCTCGGATTAGCATCTTATCGTTCCCCAGCTTCCGAAGGTCACGCATCTTGCCGAACCTCGGCTTAGCCAAGTTCTTCCTTTAAGTAACTACAACTTGGCTACAACTTATATTCTTGACTTTCTACTCTCATATCGACGTCGCAAAAGACACAGACAGAGGCAGATATACGTACGTCCATTCCCTTCTACATTGCCTTGCGAGATATAGTCTACTAACACCTGCCACATGCGCAGAACAGCATCATCGCGCTCACCCACGAATTACATACAAAGACCAGACAGCAATGTCCGACAAGCAGTTCACCCCCGCCGACGTGGCCAGCCACAACACCGCCGAGAGCGGTCTCTACATCATCATCGACAACGGCGTGTATGACGTTACCAATTTTGTCGACGAGCATCCCGGTGGTGCGAAGATTCTGAAGCGGGTTGCTGGAAAGGACGCGACGAAGCAGTTTTGGAAGGTTTGTCTTTCCTCTCTATCCCTAGTTTATAGACATGCGCGGAGGTAGTGGATAGTGGGCTAATGGCATGTCTGATAGTACCACAATGAAGGCGTGTTGAAGAAGTATACACCGAAGTTGAAGGTTGGCGAAGTCAAGGATGCTGCTAAGCTTTAAACGTTTCTCGTCGTGAATTCGATTGCTATTGTGAATATGTGTCGCAAGGGTGATAGAAGGTCAATGTGTTATTGCTCATCATGGTGGATAGCGATTTGGTTACAACCTTGGAAGTTCATAGGTATACACTACCAGGTCTTTGTCATTACATAACAGGTTGAATGTCAGTTATATACGGAGTACAGCACACACTCAAAGTGGACAATATATTTTGTTACTAGCACATATTACGAGAATATATTTCCTTTTTTGGAATCGAGCCTCTTACCCTGTCCGATGAGCAGTGATCGCGCCTAGTGCGGTACATCCATCAATATTACTACGATTTCTAGCGCAATCCGTTCGGCTCAGCGCTTGCAAGGTACACTTTTTCCAAGCCGGCGGTTCGTTCAGCGACTGAGCTTGTTTTTCTTGGTATCAAATAAGAGGCTCCCGAGATCGTACCTGGCGTCGTTCGTCTGTCTCGAGGGTCCTCGGCAGTAGCAACCACCACCCACCCAGAAAAATCGGCTCATTCCATTTTGACAAAGAAGAAACGGGAAAATTGCCCATTGGGCACTCATTGCTAGCAAGTGACTTATTCCTACTAGGGTAATAGCGCGCCGTGCCGTGCAGAACTGCAGAGTGCAGAGTGCAGAGTGCAGAGTGCAGAGTCGTATACAGCCAGGTACCTTGTGAGCAACCACATCCCCATGCTCACACCTCATTGGCAGTTCGAACGAACAAGCCTCGCCGCAATTTGCCTGCAAAGACTCGATTGCAGCTCACACTAATGCAGAAATTTCTGCGATACGAGGACTCGACGAGTCGATATGGCCAGTGTGTCACTGTGTCTCTAGGGTCCCTAGCAGGCCGTCCCTGTCTTCACAAATCAGATCCTCGATCTCAGAAAATCTGCTGACCCTCATACTGCCACTACCACGGAACATAACGTAAGAAGAAACTATCCCGATCTAGGCTTGGGACTATTCATTAAGCCTTTATTAGCTGTGGACATGGTTCAGTGGACGCTGGCACCGTAGCAGCCAAACGCTGGCTAGGGCTTCCCAAGGTCCTCATCACCTGTCAGCCACGCGAAAATTCTGCAGGGCATGCTTCTCGACGAGATACTTAAAGAGGTCGTTTATCTCTTGTAACCGAGACAAGCCACTCTCTCTAATTTATCTTCATTGCGAATCTTTGCCTTCAGGTATTTGAAAAAACTTCCCAAATGGCTGACTTTGATCCTACCTCTGTCGACCTCGACACGGCCGATCCGGCTCAAATCATCTGCTACCTCAACGCTGGCGGCAATGAGTACAACGGCCACATGGGAGCACGCATCTCATCTATCTTCGTGATCCTCATCTGTTCCACCCTGGCCACGCTCTTCCCCATCGTCGCGCGTCGCATACCAAGTCTCAAAATCCCCGTGTATGTTTACCTATTTGCACGCTACTTTGGCACCGGGGTCATCTTGGCTACTGCATTCATCCACTTGCTCGATCCTGCCTATGAGGAGATTGGTCCCGCTAGCTGCGTCGGCATGACGGGCAATTGGGCAGAGTACTCGTGGCCACCGGCTATTGTCCTGACGTCTGTCGTGGCCATCTTCCTGATGGACTTTGCCGCCGAGCTCTACGTCGAGTCCAAGTACGGCGTGAGCAACGAGACCAACAACATGAATGGACGAGCATCAATTGTCCAAGAACACGACCACACTCCCCCCGAGAACATGGACGCCACCACCAACAACAACAGGAAAATCGCCGAAACCAGCAACACAGTCAAGAACTGGGACTCATGGGACGAGATGGACTCCATCGCCGCCGAAAGATCCTTCCAACAACAAATTTCCGCTTTCCTCATTCTCGAGTTTGGCGTCATGTTCCACTCCGTCATCATCGGACTCAATCTGGGCGTTGCAGGTGACGAGTTTAAGACCCTCTACCCCGTCATCGTCTTCCATCAGAGCTTTGAAGGTCTCGGAATCGGCGCCAGAATGTCCGCCATCCCCTTCAAGCGTGGTAGCTGGCTGCCCTGGATCTTCAGCGCGGTGTACGGACTGACGACCCCCATCGCAATCGCAATCGGTCTCGGACTACGAAAGACGTACAACCCTGGCTCCAACACGGCGAATATTGTCTCTGGTGTCTTTGATTCTGTCTCGGCTGGTATTTTGATTTATACTGCTCTTGTGGAGTTGTTGGCGAGAGACTTTTTGTTTGATCCTTGCAGGACTAATGATCGTCGCCGCTTGGCTTTCATGGTCTGCACTACGATTCTGGGAGCGGGTATCATGGCGCTTTTGGGTAAATGGGCTTAGTCTCCTATTAACTCCAGATATGGACGTGTTTTGCAGGTTGCTGCTCACATCCATCCCTGTCAGACATTCAACATATCAAGCTGGGCAGGCTATGCCCCAGCAAAAGTTTCTTTTTGTACACACTTTGATAGCATCACTAGACCGAACTAATACAACACCTTCTAATCAGACTACCCCTCCCTCTTCATAATAGTAACGCTCGTACTCCCCACGGCACCATACTTTGCAAGATCAACAGTCATAACCTCAACATCCTTCCAACCATACTTCTTATATAACGGATACCCGGCATCCGAAGCCTCCAACCAGGCTTCTGTCAGACCCAAGCTTTTGGCATCCTCGAGTCCCCTGTCTAGCATCTTGGAGCCTATACCTAGCCCTTGAGCTGACGGGTCGATTGTTAATGTTTCTAGCACTGATTCGCGAATCTTGTCAGTATCCCAAACCAATAGCGGTGAAGAAGAAAAGGGACGTACAAGCAACATTCCTACCCCCCAAATTCTTCGTCCTCAACCTCGCCATCCCACCGAAAAAATCATTACAAGCCGTCGGATTCGCAGCGCCTTCCCACGGTAAATCCTTCCACGTATCCTCCACGGGAAACGGGGAATCCGCACAAAACCTCCATGCCGCAAAACCAACTATTTTCTCTTTCTCTCTTTCTGTGCCGTCAACTTCTTCTTTGAGGACAGCCTTGTAGATGCGATAGTCCGGATTTGTCTTCAAGCGCTCGTTTAGTTCCCGAGCGCGGATTGCGTAGCCCTCTGCACTGGGAAGGCCAAACATTATTCTGTTATGAGACAAGGGTTGTTCTTGTTCTTTGTCTGACTCGGGCGCGTTGAGGTCTGCAGCGCGGTTGTTTCTGCTAAGTGCATAAGGAGATGGACCGTCAAACGCCATGGTTTCTATCCGTGCGAGGGCCAGGGTATCATTTTCGTCGGCGGGGACGATTGTGATTTCTGGTATAGATTGGGGCATTTTGATTTCTCTGGAGTCTGTATCTGATTCTTTCTTGACCGCTCTGTTTCCTGGATATCTAGACCTTGTGCTTGCTTGCTTGCTTTGTAGCTAGGCGAACAAAATCTTATGAGAATATACAGAGATGACTCATGGTGACTTGAGTGAGATATTGGACAGAAGGATCAGAGGAAGTATCTCAGAGGATCCACCAATAACCGAACAGTGCGAACACGAGGAACGTTATCAAATCAATTAACTTTTTGATCGTATGATCCAACGTTGAAGTAGATACAGCAATCAGTACACATTGATATGATAAACGGGATTTGCTCTTCAAAGTACACAGACAAATACTGCAGCCAAAGCGTCGTTGAACTGTTCTGTTGCAATCTATATGTAGTAAGAAAACTAAACCCATTTGGGTCCCCGACGTTACATACAGCACCATGACTGGCTGCACTCTATGAAGTTTTGCGACACCAAGGAAATCCCAGGAGAGCTTTGTTCTATGTGTTTCATATATTGAGAATAGCGTCACCAACCTTGGAAGGTAAACTGACGAAGGGTGAAAGATATCAGGGTTATCATTTCGGCAAACTTTCCGTTTTATGAACTCACAGGTATTCCGAAACAACAAGAACAGCAAGATTTAACTAACAACTTGACTTTCTAAAGTACTCGCCTGCTTTTTCTGCGGCTTCACTCATCCGGATCCTATTTGAATAAGGTTATGGAGGCCGCGATGTACCGGAGCGAAGAAACCAGCGTCAACTTGAACGATGGCATGTTTGAGCGACTCGCTCAGGTGGCCGAGAACATTTGCCCAGGGGCGAGTCGCTCAACCGACTAGGTAAATTTTGACACGAAGGTTGACATTGTATGATTAACATTTGAAGTGAGATGCATCAAGAAACACCTAGTAATTGGAGATCTTGGTATAAAAGACACTACCGGTTGAGACAGCAGCGATCCCCAAATCATCCCACCAACTCACCATTGCTACCGCAACGAGTAATATCTAACCCACCATGTCTGCGCAGCGCAACGATATTGAGTTCTCTACTCTAGATGGCACTATACTAAGAGGCTGGTTTTACCCACCCTCGACACCAGGAAAGCAGCCATGCATCATCATGGCGAATGGGGTATGCCTGAATCCATGCTACATGCTACATACAGTAAAAAGCAACTACTGATCCATAAATCGCAGCTCTCTGGTCTGAAACAGCAGTTTCTCCCCTCATTCGCCGAGCGATTCCAATCTGCTGGATACGGAGTATTGCTCTACGACCACCGCAACTGGGGAACCAGCGAGGGCACATCCCGTAAAGAAAGCGATCCTGCGCAGCAGGGACGCGACTACTCCGATGCGTTCGACTTTGCCGCCTCTCTACCCGAAGTAGACGACACCCGAATCGTCTTTTGGGGAAGCAGCATGGCAGGCGGCGCTACAATCTATGCATCAGCTTTCGACCACCGGATCCGCGCAAGCATCGTACAGGTCCCTTTTGTGTCTGGCGAAGCGCAGGCCGATCTATTCAATAAATATCTACCAGCTCTATATGCAAACCGACAAGCGATCAAGGCCGGCAACGAGCCTCCAGCTACCTTGCAGATTTTCCCGCGAACATCTGAAAGCGTCCTCAGCCCGGACTGTCCTGCCATCTTTAAAGACGCCGGTATGATCCCTGTGCTGGACTATCTGAACAGTCATGACCTTGGCTGGGAAGGTGTGGTGACCGTCAACACCCTTCTCAATCTCTATGGGTTTGAGCCTGCTGCGTTTATTCATCGAATCGCTCCGACGCCGTTTCTTATGGTCATCACGGATAATGATGTGGAGGCTTCGACTGCTACTCAGTTGAAATCGTATGGAATGGCGAGAGAACCAAAGAGGCTTGTAATCCTTCGCAAGGCGGGTCATTTTGATCCTTACTTGGGTCCGACGTTTGAGGAAAATATTAAGCATCAGCTGAAGTTTGTGCGTGATGTACTGCAGGGTGAGTAGGTTGGAGATGTCATTCGTTTTTAAAAGTCCATACAAGCAAGTTACGTATAGTATCTTAAAGACGACAGTATAGTATAATGAAGAAACCAGTTTAGAAAAAAAATAAGTATAAGTAACAAATTATAACATACCTGAGTACCTTCAGTTTGTAGGAATAGTTTCTATTCATCTAGATCATCTCACTGTCCAGGCTTGATGTTAACCACAGACATCAAAGGTCATTTCAGATGTTGACATATCGAGGGTGTAGCTTTTTGTTCAGTCTCTCGCTTCAAACATAATTAGACTCTTTAAAGTAAATCCTGGCGTCTTTTCCTAAACTACGGCGCAGTATGTACAGACCACATATAGGACAAACAAGAAACATCTAGGCTATAAAACCACCGTCAATAGTATGAATACTGCCATTAAGGTAAGAACTGGCACCACTCAGCAGGAATACGGCAAGATCTGCTACCTCTTCGGGCTGAGCTTCGCGACCAAGAGGTATGGTAGCAACGAGTCGATTCATGAAATTTCCATTTTCGTATTTGTGGTCGGTAAGCATGGGCGTCATGACGGGGCCACTATGAAAATAGATGTCATGTTAGTAAGACATCCTGATATAGCACCTAAGTAACTATCGAAAGAAAAAAGTCAAGCTTACGGAGCAATCCCAGTTAGACGAATCCCCAAACGACCCGTCTCCTTCGCAACCGATCGAATAAGACCAACAACCCCAAACTTGGAAGCCGTATAGGCAGATCCATTTTGCAGCCCTATCAACCCAGCAACCGAAGCAACCACCACAATCGAGCCCTTGGATCCGCTAGCCTTCATGGCACGAACCTGCTCCTTGACACAGTTCATCGTCCCCGTCAAGTTTACGCTGACCGCAAAATCCCACTCTTCGTCCGAGGTCTCGATGAGTGGTTTGGTGCTATGGGACGCATTCGCGACTCCAGCGGCATTGAAACTGCCAGAGATCTTGCCCAGTTGGTTCTCTGTATTGGCGATCCAGCGTGTAACGCCGGGCCGGTCACGGATATCGAGGGCTGTGGTTAGGACTCTGGCCTCTGGGGTTTCGGTTTTGATGGTTGATGCTGCTGCGTCGAGCTTATTGGCATCAAGGTCTGCGAGAGATACTGCGCAACCGAGTTTGGCCAGGCTGCGGGCTGTTGCGAGGCCGATTCCTGATGCGCCGCCGGTGACTGTTACCACTTTGGGAAGCGTGAAGGCCTTTTGGATGAAATTGATTGACATTGTGAGTGTTATAGAGCGTACGAGGTGAATGACACTAGGTTTGAAACCTGATATATGGTGAGGTTATGAAGCGACTTTAGAGAGACCATCTGTCTGGTTTTATAGGCTATTTGTTAATCCGGGTACGTTTTCATTGACAAGGATTGCGTCCGTCAATCTCCCAGTGCCTCCACAAGTCCCTTTCTCCATAAAGAAGATTGAACCCCACGGTTAGACTTGCCGCTCGATGCGGGAATTTCTTGATTCGGGGCTGTGCGACTTTCTGCCTATAGATTCATGCTGAGCGACGTCGCTCCCGATGACCATGGAAGGCAAGAAGCTCGCTCGTATGACCGGCCATGATTGAAGCGAGTCACTCGATTTGTTCGATGATTAAATCTCCAGTCATCGCCCGGCTTTCATACATTAAATTCTACGTTTTTTACATTCTCCAATCTACATAAAACACATGCAACTATCTCTATCGTCCACTTTCATCAGCCGGGACTCGATACCAGTTCACCATGAACGGTGCAACATCCTCATAAACCTCTGGGTATTTCGCAAAGAATCTATGATCCAAGCTATAACTCCTGAGGTCCTCAAGACAGGCCTTGTACAGTTCCGAAAACCTATATCTGCCGGTCTCTGCATTTCTTTCGTATGCCTCGGAGCTTGGGAATGGCCAGATAAAGTGGCAGCATGCGATGAACAAGTTCCAGAAGTCGTCTGTAATTGCAGGCTGGCCCCATACTACGAGTCTTTCGCGGAGACCGGGCCTTTGTCATTCGTGATACTCAGCTATGTTGTTGTCCGACTAAGGGGGAGGCCTACCATGGGAAGTAATCCAAGAAGGAATCATGCGGGAAAGCAATTTGAGTTGGTCTGCATAATACAAGTCAGCCTCCATGATTACGAATAGGCAATTGTAGATTTGCGTACCTCGGTCGGTACCAAGTCGGTAAAGCACCATTAGCACAAAGAGACTGTGTAATTATTAGTTCAATGAACCCCCAAAAACCAGACGAGTTGATTTACAATAGATAATGAGTGTATTACATGGAGAAATGCCATGTGCGTCACGATACCGTTCCTCCGTTTGGCATGTTGGTCGAATATCGAGAGGATCTTCCACAATGGACAGATGGTGACTTTTTTTTCAAAGACAGCTTGCCACCCGTAAAGAGCAGCTTGAATAAGAGTATTCTGGTTAATTTCTTCGTCTGTGCATACTAGTGTTGAGTCTAGGAAGTGAACTCGACCGAGGAGCTCTTTGGCAAGGAGTATAGAGGTTGCCGGCTGGCCTCCTTGCGCGGTAGGTATGCAATCTTCCAAATTAAAGGATATCTGGTTGGGCAAATCGAGGCATAGAAGTGTGTCCAAATCGGTGGGCGTAGCACAGAGGTCAGAATCAACGAAATCAGAAATAGCTGGCTGGTATGGAGCGTTCGCAACCACCTCGGCAGACTCGCTATAATCTGTCCCCTGACTTCTTGAAGTCTGCGCGTTTTCAGTGCTTAATAATAATGGGAAAGCTTTCTCCCATCGAAGAAGTCGGGCCTCTATCGACTCCATGAATGCTTTGTCAGCATTGCGCTTCCTACGTTTGAAGATACGGTCACGCTCTCGCTTTTGTTCTCTCTGAGTCTTTGTCAGAAGCCGGCCGCATGCCCATGGCTCAGAAGGGACCGAACTAAGTAAAGAATTGATCAGTATACCTGCCACAGGGACTTCTCGGGGGAGGTCTAGGCTTACACGGGATTGGTCGAGGTCATCGTGATCACGAACTGCCTTAGTACTCTAGATAGGACCACTGAAACAAGCGATAAGTCGATTTTGATTGTCTGAGTGATAGATTAATAGACAGAAGAATGTATACCTAGGTATTCTCAGCAGAGAAGAAGGGAAGAAAGTTGAAAGAAAAGGCGAGCTGAGGTCCGCCCCCATCTACCGTGGACGCCATCCGGGTCTCGGTTCTCGCCACCTCCGCATTCACTAGATCTACTTCTCCAAGAGTTAAAACAGGAGATGCCACGATTGGAAAATAGAGTTTAGGCCACTATGGGCGGTAGCTTGCATTTTCACCGTAAGGTTGGGTTATTGCAACGGTATTGGAGCAGATGGAGTGGATATGGCAGTAACATATTCCTCCAAAATGCTCGAACGATTCGTCTACACTTGAGGGGAAACATTATCTTGAAAGAGCATACCTTGGTATCAATTAATGTACAGTATAGAACTAGAGCCTATTTTTCACTCGATATTTCGCTATTTCTGGGTCTCTGACACCATTTCCATCGTCATAGCCTACTAGTATGTTCATACCACAGTAGCCGCCTTCAAGCAATCCGGCCAGTTTTCGAATAGCGCTCGCTTTAAATCATGAATCTTATTTGCGGAGACTGACAATTCCTTCCCAGAAGCCGAAAGCCCGTCATTCGCAAGATAAGCAGACGCCTGTGCAACAGTTTCGACTCTGTTATAAGGCAAGTCCGAGGATTTGACTTTTGTGTAGAGTTCCTCCAGCTGTTCGGACGTAGGTTTCTTGACTTCAAAGGATGGCCATGTCGCCATGAAGGGTATCTCGGTGAATCCGGTGGCGACGAGCAAAATGGCAATGTTCCTTGTGGTTGCGGTCTTGTGGAGAGATCGCATGAGGCCCTTGACTCCTACACACAACGATAGAATCAGTTCACTCAACC
Source organism: Talaromyces verruculosus (assembly GCA_001305275.1). NCBI lineage: Eukaryota > Fungi > Ascomycota > Eurotiomycetes > Eurotiales > Trichocomaceae > Talaromyces > Talaromyces verruculosus. The sequence goes on from LHCL01000007.1 coordinate 230,384, forward strand.
ATCCATCTGTTCCAGTCACTTTCAGCTGTTCAATTCATGTTTAGACGCCGTGTAAAGACTCATCTCTGGAACGCCAACGTACCCAGCCAGGGTTCTCGTGAGAATGATACTTCCTCCCTTTGATGACATTGCATGCATGGCAAGAACGACGGTAGTAAAAACAGCAATCAAGTTGACATCAATGATCTTATGACTTGGCTCCTTCAATTTCCCACCATCAATCTGTCTCAAGATTCAGAAACTGATCCGTCGCATTAATCCCAGCATTAGGACATACGATATTGACGTAGTCAAAATTTGCCTTTGCTTCATCGAAAAGTCCCAGCAGCGAGGCCCACTTTGTGACGTCGCAGTGGACAAAGATGACTCGATCAGAGGTCGATAGAGAAGAAGTCCCGAGAGGTGGATTCAAGTTCCCGATTACAACGTTTGCGCCTAGAGAGTGGCGGAGAGTTGCGACTGCTAGCCACGTCTATGGTGACTTAAGTCTGCCATTTTGACTGTCTCCGAACACAGAATGAACGATCAAAACTGAAATAAGTAGGCGTAAACAGTGTTCAAGTCATCTTTTTTTTTTCAACCTAGGTATGCTAGCATACCTACAGATAACTATCATTTTTATTCAATCAATTTCATCTTCGGGTCACAATCGTGGAATCCGAGTTCCATCATGGCTGAGCGACTCGCCCGCTTACCCCTGCCGTCTATCCAACGAACTGAATTCCCCAAGACAAGTCCTCATGGACCGATTGTCCGGAATGTGTTTCCTTTACATCCATGGATCTTTTGATCGGAAGTCTGACTAAGATTACTGCCTATCTCACAACGGTAGTTATCATAGTAAATACATGTGATCCACATCTATACGGCCAGTGGCCTATCAAATGGTTCAAATCAACCCAGAGCGAGTCGCTCCTTTTCCGGTTCCACCTGAGATGTCGCTCGACAGGGTAACTACGGATTGCAAGTGTAAGAGATTGTCCGAGTTTGTAGATATGCGACTTCGGCAAGACTAGAATGTGCCTATTATCTACGCTGCTATTCTATCCCGGACCCTGTCAACTGGAGGAAGCGAAAATTCAAAGGACGAGTACGTACTTCAGAAAGTTAGATTTAAACAGTCGGGCTTCAACGCCGACAATCTGGCTCAATTCAAATGGTATCATCAACAGCTAATAGATAAGAGAAGATAAACGACAGTCATGTCAATCCCGTACAGAAGGGCTCAAGGAGTGTATGTAAGGTGTGAAGATATGATACAGGATGAAAGAGGAGATCAAAACCCACGGAACAATTCATCATTCCGGTAGTGAAGTTCACTTCCATCTTCGGATCGGGCCAGGTCAAAGCTATTCCCGGCATTCCGTTGAACGTTGTCGACTTTGCGAGGTGCTCGATTGCGTTGGTTGTGGTTCGCGAGGTTTGTGGTTCGGGAACGGGGATGTTCGACGCGATCGATGAATGCTTCCATGCGCACTGTGCCCATGGGATCAAAGAAGCCCCCGTTCGCGATGCTTGATGGTCCACTAGCTTCGGATGTACGACGACTGACGCTGCTTCTTCCACTCATCAGGCCTGAAGCGATACCCATAGATGATGTTGCGTAGATATCGGAGGAGGCTGCTGTGATGGCGCTGTAATTGGAGGGTAATGTCGCATTGCTGGAGAAGCTGCGAAATGCAGCTGTCAGTGGAGCCTTGGGCGCTGTGTTGCTGCGTTTCCGCGTATGACCTGCGTATCTAGGGATGGTGGGCGGATCTGCTGCATCCATGATCGGTTCAAGGTCAAAGCCGGTGCCGGAATATTCAGGATTGAGTGTTGAGTTATCGGTAAAGGATCTTTTGCTTGGCTGCGGCCGAGGTTTACCCTTGGCGACTCTGATCGAATCTCGGATAGGGTTTCGACGTAGACTAGCTGTTGGTGGCCGAGCGTTATATTCTTCCTGTGGAATTGGTGGCGGGATCGCAGGCAATTCACCCATGCCAATCGAAGTGTGACTCAAAAACGAAAGTGCTGTCAACCACACATAATGGCGCTCTAATGACATTGCTGTAAACTTCAGAGCACGTTGAGGAGTAAGAATAAGGATTGATCGGTTGAAGGGAGCCGTGATATTTGACCCCTTCGGCAGCGGTGTATCATCTTTGACATCAAGCACGGATTGGATAATGACTGAAATCTGTCAGTATACTGAAATAGACGTTGATGGTTTGAGACTCACGTTTTCGACCATTTTTACCCAGGAGCGCAGGTCCGCTGGTAGGCTGCTTACTACTCCACATGACAGCGCGCTCATAAGGAGCCAGCCATACCCATCTCTTATGTCGTACTCCAGTGCTTGTGATACTTGCAGAAACCTCTTCTGTACTCTTCCCAGGATCAATCGTGTCTTTATGATCAGACATGCCAAAAGACTTCCGTCGACGAACGTACTTGAACATCCACTCGCCAACCATGGTCTGAGCAATGGCGTCGACAACAGTCGTTGACTGATGCTCAGAAACAGATTCTTCGATACTGTACGACTGAGCCTGGGACCGAATTGAGCCAGGACGGCTAGACGGGATCCTGCGTGCGGTTCTCTTTGGACGATAGATGGCGACTTCATCTGTAGGCATAGGTGGAAGAGGCGGTAATTGAGGACTATCTGGAGCATAAGAGGAGTTTGACATTCCAGACATGCCAGAAGCAGACATTGGAGGAGGCGATCGACTGCCAGCCCGCTCCTGTTGGTTCTTTTGCATTGCAGTTGCCGACCTGACTTTGCGTAGTGTAGGTTGTCTCGTGATACGTCGGGATCTCCGTCCCCTAGAACTGTTTCCATCGCTGTAAGGCGTAGGGCTATGATTGCTGTCACTATTCGTGGTTGGCACATTTCTTGAGCTCAGTCGTACTGGTACGGGGAATGGAGGTCGAGCTGCCCCAGTAGATGCACTGTCAATGCTAGGATCGCTCGGGCTACGGGGACGGTTTCTCTGGTGTGCAGCGGCGCCGTTGGTAATCAACGTTGCTCGACGTATATCAGGCTGCTTTCCAGCTGAGCCCTTTGAGTGCAGATTCTTGCGTCCAGCATTGTCTCCACCTTGTACAGTTGAAGGCAAATCAATGTCAAATTCATCCTCTTCGCGAAGAGTATCGTTGCTTAAGCCTGACCGAGTAACCATCCGACCAGACCGCAACGTATAGGAAGCCATTGGACGGTTGAAGATTTCGTCGTCGCTAAACACATCAGGAAGTTCAGGTAGCATTTCTGGTAATTCATCATCATTCGTATCAAATCCAGCAAAAAGACTGCTTGATCGAAAGGGCCTCCGGATATCAGACGTATCGTCTTCTGCCAATGGACCGTTGTCATTGTTTCCTGGGTAAGCTTGAACAAGATCCGGCTGGGTTTTGGCTTTCTTGTCCTTTTCTTTCGAGTCGAACGTTCTATTCAGAGGCCTGTGGGGCGAGCGTGGAGGAGGCGACATGAAGGGCATTGAAATAAGTTCTGCATCAACCTTATCTCCTTTGTCCAAGATAGCTGATGGGAGGAGGCTTGCGGGGAGCTTGACTGGGCGTTGATCGACTTGAATTGCTTCTGTTTGCATACCAACGGATCGCATGTCATATGACTGGTCATATTCTGTTTGACATGCGATACTCTTTGTGTGGGGAGGCAAGACAAGGCTGGTGCGTGGTGTTGCTGGCTCCGATCCTGGAGGAATAATCGCAATCGTTGGCACAGTTGGACTGCTTACAGTTGTCGGCTGGAGTTCTTCCACTGGAGAACTTTGCGTCGATTTGTCCTCTTCAGATATCACGTCAGTCTGCGTAGAAGCAGAGACAGTTGGTATTTTGACGGGTGCTGCAGGTTCTGCAAGTACTTGTGTATCAACGGTGATGGGTTCAGGAGAGACAGATATTACAACGTCGTCAGTCTGGCATGACGTGGAAACCATTTCTACGGCAATAGGTTCGACCGCAGTATCCTTCATTTCGGGAATCATAGTTGGGGTAACCTCAGGCTCCGGCTCTCTAATTTCAGCGTCACTTGCAGGTAGCAGAGGGGACGCGGGCGGTGTAAACTGGATGCCAACATCGCGATATTCCGGTTGTCGTTTGACTTCCGTAACATTGGTCGTAGGCGTAGACTCGTCTAGATTGATGAATTCCCTCGCGCCAACAGTCACACTTCCATCCATAGATAAGCCTAGTATCTTCCGTGCCTTGAGAGCCGTGTTCAAAGATGATTGCGAAGCCACTGAAAGAGGGCGCATCTCCGGTATCTCGTCTACAAGATCCATGTAGTCTTCCTCATCCTCGTCCAACGCCAGCTCGTCCGCCAAGTTGAACCCGTCTCCTTTCACACGATTTGCGTTGGCGAAACTCATCGAAGAGAATCGGCCGCTGTTCAATGGTTCTCCGTCATAGGTGCTAGCGCTACTTGCACTCGTTGGGCGTCTGTCAAAGGCACTGCTTGATCGAACGCTGGCACTATCCAAAGTCGTACTATTATCCTTCGTAGCGTCCTCATCGACGTCATTTAATTTCTGGAGATTGCCTGCAGCCTGTGCCGCTGCGACTTCGCGTAAAATAGTCTTGAGTCTGTTCTCCACAACATGCACCTTTCGTTCCCAGTTTCTCCTTTCGGTGTCCCAATTTTCCCTATCTCGTTCCCAGAGCGATTGAGACCTATCCACTTCGTCTTCCTTGGACTTGAGTTTCTTCTGAGCTTGTTCCAATCGTTTGCGGACGTCTGTGATGTTTTCCACGGCCTCGTCTCGCTCCTTGGCGATCTCGGTAATGGCTGACAAAGTACCTCCTTCGAGTAGACTCATCTGTTTTTTCAGGGAGCGATTTTCCTTGGTGACCTTGGTCATGTTCTCATTCAGTAACTCATACTCATTTTGTGACTCGTCAAGACTAGTCTCCAATTTGCCGATTTCCTTGTTTTTGCTCTCAAGTTCCCGCCTCAGTGACAGAATCTCGGAAACTAGGTTTGCGTGAAGTGTTGGTGTAAACCGGCGTGGGTCAAATGTGGAAAACGGTCCTTCCTCCGCATTGTCAGAACCTATATCGTGATCATCAACCACCGGAGAAAATGGTTCAAAAGCCGACGACGAGGGAACCGCGCCCAAGGACGAATTCCTCCGATGATGAGATGCCGCTCTCGACGGTGCTCGAAAGGGCACCGGTGGCGGCGAGGAGAACGCATCTCCGTCCATTGTGATTTGAGTCCCCTTCTCCAAATGGTTATTGCCAATTGATACCTGGTGTTTATTCTAACATGTTGCCTAGCATCAGGTCCGAAAAGTCTGTCGAGATTCACGCGGGCCAAGTCACAGGTCCAGCCTGATCGTTGCGATGGTTGTATAAAGAAAGAGGCTTAACCCGTAGCCGAATATCGAGGATGAAATAAGGAGATATTCAAGATTGACAGAACGGAGCTGAAAGAACGACCAGCGGTATCGACCTCCGTTAGAAGAGAGAAGGGGTGGAAGGGTACGAGAAACTGTAAGAGACATAAATTGAATTAGTACATGTGCACTATCGAACGAGCATTTTGTTGAGCCTTTTGTGATTAGACTTCGTGATCTATGGAAGAACGGATCTTACCAATAATGAGTGGATGGCGTTGAGCTCGCAGATCGTTCACTTCTGCGACAACTTGCCACAAACTTAAAGCATATTGCACTTTGCAATTGCTGTCAACGAAGACCTTGGGACGGTGATGGAGTGAAACAAGAAGCAGTCGAGAAAGCAAACGGCCGCATGAAACAACATCCAATCGCGCTAGCCAACGATTGCACTGCTTAAAGTTTTAAGGAGAAAGCGTGACTCGCGAGCCTGCGACTAACAAGAGAACAACCAACACGACGAGCAGGTGCCACAGGAGTGGAAATGAGTTCACCCCACGCAGTCTGGCACTAGAACACGACTAGTAGTCTAGTACGACTACATCGCTGCAAGCTTGTATGAACGGACCAGTCTTTTGGAAGCTGCTCAGAGCTAACTCAAGAGAGTCATTCACCCAAAGGCAAGTGGGTCCCCATGGTTTGGAAACTCACAATGAAGCGAGAGGATGGCAGATGCATGAGGTTTCTCGGCTTCTCTGCTCAGAGTGTTTCATCATCCCTCGAGCTCTGGTGGAGATGTCTGGCTGCGAAGTGGGCGACTTACGGAGTACGGGTTCGAGCCATACTGGAAAAGACCGTAGTACGGAGTACTACTCCGTAGTTAGCATGGTAAAGAATACGCGATGCGTTTTAGTACGAATTAGCATAGAAACAAATACCCACTTAGTTGTCAGGCAAGGCTCTCCTATTTTTCTGATTTGTTTGTTTTTTTTTCTTCTCTTTGAGCGCTGGTGACATAACAGGACTGGTCGATTTCTCCCTCACGCACAAGACGAATCAGATGAAAGACAGCGATATTGGAGATCCGCAGCAATACTGAGTCAGGGGCTTGATTGGATATTGGCAGTGCAGGATTTTGGCGTTTTCGCACCAAGTCCGTTAGGCTTGCTTAGCACGGTCTGCTCTCGCTGCATGGTGGCGGCGCTGGGACTAAGTTAGTACGTTATTAGCTTAGGTACTAAGAATTGACACCCGCAAGGGGTGTTCGTGTCACCAGCCCAGCCTGGAAACATGGAGTCGATCCCTGTTCGACTTCGTTGCTTCTTTTCTTTTTCTGCCATCAGCTCGTCTGGAGAATCGAGATGCTTTAGCTAATGCATCCTGTACGTAGTATTTTGACAATGGCTTTGTCGAGCGGACTGCAGGAGAACCAGTCGATACGGAGTACAACACGTAGTGATACGGAGTAAAGATGAGACGGGTTGGATAGATTATCGATAGATAATCGATGGAATAGGCATGGCTCTGGCTCAATCAAAATGGAGAGAATTCAAGAGAGTCAAAGAGCGCACTAACTTCTAAAAGAGTAGCATCCGTGATCCCCGGCGAGACGGCATGATTTTTGTGATGGGGCTGCGGCCATGCGAGAGACGGAACGGCCACCGTTGCAATCACATTGTGCAAGGGTTCGAATTGTCGTGGCAGTCAATTCTTGGTAGGGTTTGAGGACAAAAGTAGACGGAACATTGAAACGATAGAACGATAATGATGATGAAAATAGAGGGATGACCAGACAGAGATGGAGCAATTAGAAGAGGGCTGCAGGATGGAAAATGATCGGCGAGGCAGGAACGACCCGCCGGGTTTAGTTGGCTGCTGCTTTGGGAAGGCGGGCCCGGAACGAGGAAGGGCCAGTCCCAGCTCTTGGCATTCCTCCTCTCTTCTTTCTCTTTTGGGTCTTGGCTCTTTTCTCCCTATTATTGATGGAACTATCTTTCCATAGTCCATCATACGTATTATGGCAGCCGTTATTCCAGTTCATGGCCTATATCACATTCTGTTATTGCAGTTGTTTTATATCGTCATATCAATGTCCGTCGCCTCGGAATCCAGGGGCCAGACTACGTATTCAACATCACATGCACTGACAACAGCACGAAGCACCGACAGTACGCTTGCTGTCAGGGGGCTTTATCTTCTTATATTAACTGCATTACGTAGTACGTACCCAATAGCCAGCCTAAAAGTTCACTTAAACGTTATGTATCAGCCATTTCCAAAGTCTCGACCGCTGCGGCTAATCGGAAAGTTCAAAGCTTCGATAAGAAAAGGGGTTAAGCTCTCCGTCATGCTCAGCCGTGTCTTTGCATTTGCCTTTTGTGTACGGAGTCCGGAGTATAACAACAACGTACCACAAAGATCAATCGAGATCCCGGATACATGCTGTCGTCACCGCTAGGCCAGTCTGGATAATGCCCTCTTCGGGTTGAGTTTTGTATGCAAGGGCGACTTGAAGTTGCATCGAAGATCGTACGGGTACGACATACGTAGTAACTTGGTGCACGAGTCTTTTGACATTTGATAGATCGATCAATCACAATCTACGCACGTATGAGCGATCGAGTTATCGACTAACACGCCTCCTTTGTTTCACAATTTCAGATTCGGATGGGCCTGAGTCACGGAAAATGCACTCCGGGGTCTGTACCGCAGTCTTAGATTTTGATAACTATTAATTACTTTTACGACCTTGCTATCGGGCCTACTGGTCATGAAAGAAACGCTGTAAGGCTGCTCTCATATATTTTACAATACATTTTTGATCCATTATTTTATACGTATCACTTTGTTCCCTCAATTGCTGCTTCCATCCCGATAAAGGCCTTTTCTTCTACTTACTCGGATTACACGATAATACCGTAATATGGCCCACTTAGTCTCATTTAAATTATCTCAATGTCTGGATTTCAGTTGCCGTCCTTGCGTTCATGGGTCTCATTGTAATCGCTTCGTCAACATCAATGGAGTGACCCAGGTAGGTTATTGACTTGATTCCAGTAAACACGGCATGAATGATGGCACGGCACGGTAGTAATGACTCGAATATATCAGAAGAGCCAAAATTGAAAGAAAAAGGCTTTCCGTATTAAGCAATAGTATGGGGATATGGAACGATTATTGAAAAAACGATGCTTTCTTGCTTGGCCAAGAAGTCATTCTGGGACTATTTATGCTCGAGATAGTACTCTAGTTTACGCAAATATGAAAGACTAACACAAGAACCTTTGATTAATGTGTCACAGAGATTAGTACAACAGATGAGATAGAACAATCAAGCCTTGCGAGATTTATGTGTCAACAATAGTCAATCCATCAATGATGTGGTTCGGCAGATTAGGGCTCGCTGGACACCGATTTGGCAACACTTGCCTAGATGGGTAAATATTGACATGGTCCGCGACAAGCCCGAACTTTCTCCGCCAAATATTCTATGCATCGTTTGGAAGGATAGAATGATACGGATATCTAAAGGAACAGTTCAATGTGACTGACGCACTATAAAATTATAGATTAAGAAAAGAAAAGAGAGATATAGCAAGAGACCCCTCAGTCAAACCGCCATATATCAAGAGATACTTTCAATGTTGGGCATTTCTCACTTGTCACTCAATAACTGCCCCTTCCACACATGTACTTTTGGGTCAGAAGCTGCCCCCTCACACGTATTGTAAGAAATCGCCGGGAAACCACGATCAAGATATTCGTTCGGAGGGGGAAAATTTTCAGAAACACTTGGCCCACCCATGCCGGACAATGTATCCCTGTCATGAATAACAATTCGACTCTCAAACTTGAATAATTCCGGGTCAGACTGGTGAAGCGATTTATGGTTTTCATAACCTCCTCGTACACAAAGCCTTCGTTTTAGCTGAGTCGCTTGACGCATGCCGAGAGTAGTAAAGTTCTCCTCGTATATGGCCTGCCGTCTGTAGGTGCTCGGAAGACTCAAATCCCTGTTAGATTTGAGCATGAAGTCCAAAGGGCCAAGAATCCAGGAGAACATTATAGTCAGGCTGCGATCCTTTTCAAGCTCCTGCAATGCCACTTTCCAGATACCTTTCGCTTGGTCATGTGCCTTTTGGACATCCTGTTGCGGTTCGGGGCGAGCCACCAGTAACCAGTCCGTGGTCATTATCATGACAACATCCCAGGGATGCTCGTCGATAGATCCTGATAGCTGACCATTGTCTGGAGCGTAAACGGTCTCATAGATGTTCAGGAATAGCTGCCTGCCATTTGGATCGTCTTTAGCGTACTTGATGATCCAGAGGTCTCGCTTCTCGATAGTTTTACAGAAATACTCTGAAGGATTCGTCTTGAATTCTGGTTGCTTGAGTCCCACGATGTTTGTCTCCAACTCGGTCATGTTGCTGGTTTAGGATCCTATTCCGTATTGGTGTCTCTGGAGTTTGTAATGACGGGATTCGGTGCTCGACACTGATACAACTAACAGAGAACCAGAAATCATCTTTGAGGTCGGTGTCCATAGGGTGGCCGGAAAGCTAGTTTGACTCAGTAGTATGACTACATATGTATGCGTACAATTTTATCCATGGAGATACCACTGCCCAGATACATATCTGTATATAAAGTGGCATGACTACTTCCAACTATGATTTAATTGACTCAATGAATTTGTTGGTCCTCCAGATGTCAGATCTACAATACTCTCATCATATAATTGATAGTTGCTCGATATAGATCAATTTGAGCTAACTCCACAATATCAAATAAAAGTCCGCATTAAGAATGGGAAGTAAAAGGAAAGAAAGAAAGGAACCCAGTATCTCCAGCCAACCCGCAAAAATCAATGAATATCATAGCCGGTACAGGATTCGCCGAGTTGTCAGTTTCTGGGTAGACCAAACAATACGCGATGTCACAACAGCCTCAGCGTAACCATCGCCCTTACCACTAGTAGCATGAGGGTTCAATGAAATCATAGGAACCCTAGAGCAGCATAGTCGCTTTCCTGAAAATCTGAGTGATCATAATTCCCCACCGCAAGAGATGAAAATCGAGGGCTTGTCAGATAGTCCACGGCGATTCGGGCAAAGTAAGCAGTAGTACCTTGACTATCTACTGTACTTTTCCCCAAACGATAGGGTTGAATCTCAACGACCCCGTCTTTAAGCCAGTCTATTTGCTCCAGACGCTTTTTAAGGATGGTTTGGTATATTTTCATACGTTTTTGAGTCTGCAGAGGCTTTACGTCGTCATGGATTTGGTCATGATATCCCCCTCAGGGTAGAAAACCCAGCAGGCGATTGCATCAATTTCCTCTCGGCGTTCGTCATCTTTGAGTAAGACTTCCACTTGTTCGCAAATATCGTGGACTTGCCTCTCCACATTCAACTGTGCCCGTTGCGGTTTCGGACGAGCCACATAAATCCATCTCTTGGTCATGATCATGACGACGTCCCATGGCAAAAAGTCGTAATTCTTGGGCAACATTTCACGGTATTCTAGGAATTCCATGGCGTTTTCTGGTGGATCGCCTACAGTCTCGATACGTTCTTCGACATAGAAATGCATCGGTTTATTCTGATCATACTTCATGACAGCCACTTGCAACTTGCCCAGAACCAAATCGGTATGCGGCGAGGCACCTGTCCATATTTCCGGTTTCCCGAATCCCCTGTATTCATTGTAGTCTGTTGATGCCGCGGACATTCTACTGGTTTAGGATTCGAATACGTCTCTGATAAGTAGATGGAGGCTTTTATCACGAAGGGTTTCTGTGGTTGACATTGATGGATGTAATAGAGAATCAAAATCAATTTTTCTGATTTATAAGTAGAAGGTATGCGGATTGAGTCATAGTATGACTATGTATATGGCTATAACTGTAGATATGACTGAACATGCGTCTAAAGTTCAGATGTTACATTCATACAGGTAGAGATATTACCATCAATGTCTGCAGATGATCTTATGTATATACCTTTTACTATGGTTACAACTGCTTGGGTGTAACATCCTATATGAGTCTCAGTGAGATACATAAGATCAGAACATTGAATTTCATTCAATGTTAATGAATTCTCGGTCTAGGGTCAACTGATTATATGACTCTACTTTCATTCTAATGCAGTTGAATTCAATGAGATCATCAATCCTCAGAAGACACTGACCTCTAGTTTACTACGTACAGGTTACGGCGTTCTATCACATTATTTGATATACCTGCAAACTGGGAAGTATAAACCAATTTGAGCCAGCTCGTTACAGGATCAGATAATAATACACTTTGAGAATGAGAAGAGAAGGAAAAGAAGCAACTCCCCAGTCAAGCAGCCCAAAACCAATGGACTTTGTAGCGAGTGCCAAACTCACTCATCACTGCCGCTGCTGTCAAGCCCTCCGAATCAATTCCCCATCGTGCCGCTTTACCTTTGTGTTCTCATAATGTGTCAAATCGTTCCAGTTTCTGTCCTCGTTATTCAGGAGATGCTTCTCAGCCATCAATGTAATCAGTGGGATTCCGAGCTCTTTGTAGTCGCTGTTCCAGTATTTGTTGAAATCAAGCTTCTCCTTCAGCTCGGAATACCTGTCTAAGAACCTGCACACGTCTTGTATGGCAATTCTGCTCCTGAACGTGACTGCTTGAGATAGCGTACCAGCTGTCCCTCCTAAAACATAGGGTTGCACCTCAAAAATCCGGTTTTCCAGCCCATCTATCTCCTTCATGCCCTCCGTACAGAAGGTATGTTCGTATATCTTCTCGCGCTCGCGAGTAGGCAGTGGAATCACGTCGTTATGAATCCTGAGCGCACTCCCTTCTTGCGGAACGAAGACCCAGCAGAATATTGTATCAATCTCCTTTCGATCCTCGGCAATTTCAAGCAATTCCATCACTTCTCCCCAGATAAATTCGGCTTGAGCTTTGGCCTTGTCGGCGTCTTTTTGCGGTTTGGGACGGGCCACAATCAACTATTTTGTGGTCATGATCAGGACAACGTCCCAAGGAAGTTCCTTAGATGGTTCGTCATTTGCGGTGTTTATCGCTTCTCTGATATAAAAGCATAACTTTCCGCAGTCCTTATCCTGCTTATCATACTTTATAACGTAGAAATCTCCTTTGGCCATGTCTTTGTCCTTGTGGTCTTCGAATTTGGTCATGATTGTCGGTTCAGCGAGTCCCACGGTGCTGTCGCTCAGATTTACAGTTTTTGGAGGTGGTGATGCTTCCATTTTGCTGGTTGGTGATTGGAGTAGATATCTAGTATATGAATCTGGAATTTGCTTATCAGTTAGGACTCAACATCAACCAATATGAGCATTTTCCACACTTACATTATTAACTTTTTTGAGAGGACTTTGTGGGATAACTTCAATATCTGCCCAGGTGGAACGGATGGATGGAATAGGAGATCAGAATCCATCACTGAGGCCGACATGTACATGCTGAATATATACTTGAGCTAGACGGGTTTGACTACACATATGACTAGGTATGCCCGGAATTATGACTATATGTAGAATATAACTGCGTATATAGCCGGCCAATACATATACAGCTATGAAGGGCTAGATACATGACCATGGTAATGACTCCCTTTTCATTGCGTAGCCATCAAATGATCAACCTGGCAGGGTATTGATGACCTTGCTTACGTCCTAAGTCAATTGACTCAACGAAATCATCCAATCTACCACCACCTACTTGGACGTTAATACCGAGTATGACAGCACTTCAGGTTTGCCCGAACTTTGGATGATATTGACATCTCCTAGACTACAATTTGCGGTATTTTCATGGCATGATAGATCTGTAGGTGTTGGTCTATTTGAGCTAACAAACTACTCGATCAAAGAATGATACACATTGAGAATAGGAAAGAGAAAGGAAACAAAGCACCCCCAAACTTTCCCAGTCAAGCCTTAAACATTCAATGGACTTGAAAGGTAGTACTTGACTTACTCAACTGTCATATGAAGCAGTCACCATCATACCAAAGTAGACGGGACTTTTCCAAGTCCGTCGTAACAACCTTGCGTCTGAAAGCATCCCGAGAAGATTGTTGAGCCATCATTGAAATCAATGGGAATTGCAGCTTCTTGTACTGGCTTTCCAAGTAAGAATTATAGTCCGTTGTATTCTTTAGCGCACGATATTCCGAAACGCCCTCGAAGGTGTTGTGGCCGTGTACGACGATTTGACTTTGGTGACTCTCTGTTCGGCCTGGCCCTGGACCTTTTCCTAAAACATAGCCCTTATACATGAATGTGACAGGTCGGCAAAGTTTCCTCGCACCTTGCCTAAAGATCCTGGTGTAAATTTCCGCACGTTCCTGAACCTGGATGGGATGTATATTGGCGGAAAGCTTAACGTTGAAAGCTTTCCCGTCAACGGGGCAGAGAATCCAGCAGATTATTGTGTGAATTTGGTTTTGATTATTGTCATATGGCAACTTGTCTTCAAATAGTTTCACCACTTGTTTCCAAAGGTCCTCGGCTTGGTACTCCGCGTTTTGTTTTGTTGTCGGCGGAGGCGGGCGAGCCATGAGCAACCCTTTGGTGGTCATGATCACGACGACATCCCAGGGTATTTCCTTAAGATTGCTTGATTGCGCGACAGGGCCTTTTCCAACTGGAAGGGTGATGTTCTCTTGCATGATAAAATGAATATTCATGGGGTCATGGTCTGTCTCATCATACTTTTCGAGAATTAACTCTCCCTTTTCTATACGAGTCGGGGAGGTTGGCAAAGTCCGCGGTTGGGAGATGCCAACGGTGGCTTCTGGCACTGTTGAAGCTGTTGAAGCTGTTGAAGTTGCTAGTGCTGTAGACACCTTTTTAGTATTCTTGGATTTGAAGAGACCCATGGTATCTATTCAACAATCAGGATGTATCACGAATCGATATAGAACTTCTCATACCTACAGTATTCCTTTTGCTTTAGGAAAGACTCTTTGTGAAAGTCCTTTTGTTTGAGACTGATAAATGGAATAGAAAATCAGAGCCTACCTTCGACGCCGACATCTATAGGGTGCTTTTATATTTGAGTTACAAGAAACATGAGTCGACATTACATGTATGACTGGATATATGACTATATGTAGTATATGACTGTGTTTACTGACTGTATGGCTCTGATTCAATTGACTCGACGGTATCATCTAATCCATCAACATCTACTCGGCCGTCACTGCTATGCTCGTCTGAACACCAGACAAATCATATTGGCGTAAACAGTCTCGATTAATTTGGTCTACATACTTGTATATAAATGCCCAAAAGCTTGATAAATACAACTCCTACCGACATGCAATTAGGGCTTGATGTGGGCAATGTACCGACCTTACTCCTTCCGGTAGCTTCCATATCGGGAAATTTCCATGGATTTGGCTCTAGTGTATTTCAACGTTTGTAATGACCTAGAATGGCCTATGGACGATGATAGGCGGTACAGTCACTCTTGAGCACTCAAGTACTATGCATGGCTAATATATCAAGAAAAATTCATTCATATCCCATCAGTACCCAAGACTAAACGCTTACTCAACGTACAGCCGACTTCAAAAATCCATCTCGGCATATTCATCACATACTTCCATGAGCTTCTTCCTGGTACCAGGTTCCTAATTCCTCCAAGTCAGCCGATCACACTCAGAACAACTTGACAACACTTACAGTAGCACCATGACCCGCATCCGGAATCATAAACAACCTCGACCCAGGCCATGCCTTGTGCAACTCCCATGCCGTCTGCGGCGGACAAACAACATCGTACCGTCCCTGAATTATAGTCCCTTTGACTCTCTCATCAGCAACCCATCTACACCCGCAATATGTAATAATACATACCAGGAATACCCCTAATCCTCTCCATATTTTCTTCTTTCAGTATATGCCCCTCCTCCAACCACGCCCCATGAGCCTCATAATGCGCCTCCAGCGTCGCATGCGCCATCACCCAATCCTCATCCATCAACTTGTTGTATGTCGAGAGGGTATGCGTCAACGCGCCAATCGATAATTCCCATCTATTCCACTCCAGGGCCGCCTCGACCCTTTTCTTCCGCGCATCAACATCATCGGAAACATTCAGTAGATACTTATAATAACTCTCCGCCGGATTCTTTCGTTCCTCATCATCATCATCCAAAAACGCCAAAAACTTCTCGTATTCGGCAGGCCAGATCTTAGCCGCACCACCACCCGGCATCCTCGTCCACTCGATTTCTTGCTGCGTCGCAGTAAATATGCCCCTTAGCACCATCGAGCCCACCACCTCCGGAAACCGCTGCGCATACAACAACGCAAGCGTCGCGCCCCACGACCCGCCGAAGATCATGAACCATTTCTCAATCCCCAAATGTTTGCGCAACGACTCAATGTCTTCTATAAGATGGTGGGTTGTGTTTTCTTCTATGCAGGACTTTGGCAGGGATTGGCCGGCGCCGCGTTGGTCGTAGAGGATGACGCGGTAGAGGAGAGGGTTGAAGTAGGCTGTGTTGGAGGGGGAGGTGTTGCCGCCTGGGCCGCCGTGGAGGAATATTACTTCTCCTGAGTCAATTCGGCGGTTCTAAAGAAAGATATTGGATATATACGTAGGTAGACAAGACGTACCTGGCTTCCCATTCGGATTGCCGTATTGCTCGTAGTGTAGTTTGTGGATTGAGCCTACGGATAGAAAGCTGGTGTCAAAGGGGGGATCGTGCGTGTATCCCTTGACTGCCATACTCAGATTTTCTGTATATTAGTATGAACGAATAATGATTTATGAGGGGATTATTCGAGGTCTTGCAGTATATGTACTACGAGTTGATATGTACTGATGTGAATGCAACGTTGGTATCTGACTCATAGTTGATAGATACGTGATATTCCTTCCCACCCCACAACTCCACTGTTTATGATAGCGCGACATCTGGAATGTAGCATTCCAATGCTATCCTGATCAAGCAAGACAGTAGAAGATTCTTCTCCGGGACTCAACTTTATTTGAACTTCAAACGTTGATGGAATAGACATACAAATACCGATCTACCACCTACGATCTGTATTACCAAACGTGAGTTCTTAAAAGCAAAATGAGTCCAAAGTTCAAACCCAATATAAAACGCTATATTACAATTAGAAGAAAAAAAAACGAAACAGTAGGTATAAGAATTCAACAAGTCAAGTTAGGTATAATGCGAATCGAAGCGAGCAGAAGTCCTTTGTGCGTTCATTCATCGTGCTTTGTAGTATCTTGTCTGATCCCCTTCCCTGCTTATAAAATCTCAAAAGATCTCAGAGAGTGTATGGAAGGAAATGACTTAAAGCAAGAAAGCAGCAGCACCGAAAACAGCGGCAAGACCTGCACCGGCACCAGCAGCAGCGTGGGAAGCGCCGCCAGTGAAGGCCGGGGAGACGGCGGAGGTGGTCTTTCCGGCAGGAGGAGCGGGAGAGGGCACAACGGAGCTGTAGGGGTTGGGGGAGCCGGTGCCGAGAGGGGGGACGGCGGTTGAGCTGCTGTTCGGATGTCAGTATTCTGCTGTTAGAGGTCATGAGTGGAGGACGTACCAGGAGTTGCAGATGGTGACGGTGGAGCTCAACAGAGGACGAGTCACGGTGTACGAGCCGGTGAGAGTGACGGTACCAGGCTATTCACATTGAAATCAGCATATCTTTCGTATCACAACCAGGTTGGGGTGGCATACAGCAGTAACGGCCACAGTGGAGCTACCAGCGACGAAGGTGGTTGCCTCAGGGCAGTAGGTCTCGTAGGAAGTGACGACCTCCGTGACAACGGGAACGGAAGCACTGGAGCTAGCCGAGGCGAGAGCGCCAGCAGCGAAAGCGACGATGGAAGCAGCAGTGAAGCGCATTTTGACTGATGTTGTTTGTTGAGAGTTGATTATGTAGATCAAAGATTAACAAGAGAAGTAGATTTGTTGGTAGTAACGTAAATCGAGTTGATTTAGTGATCGTAGTATGTAGAACGAATGTAATCGGCGTAAAACGACCGGGATGGTTGGGTTGATTCAAAAGAGTGAATTGAACGGGTTGGTTCTTGAGGTTGGTGAAGAGAGAAGAAAGAGCGAGAGAGAGGAGCGGCACAGAAATAGATGGGGGAAGCGGCAAAGGGGACGACACGCCAAATATACCCACTAACACAGACTGAGTTGGCTGGTGGGGAGCTTAATCTCCGTGTGGTTAGCCTGTTTCTTGGGCTTTACTTTGCAATAACTGCTCGACCCTTGCGATTTTGCACAGGACAAACGAAGCAAGGACTGTCTATTGGAGCATCAATATCCTGACTTGACAGTCTTAACAAGATAAAGTTAACTCTGAACCTTGCTCTGTGTAGTCATTCATCAACGAGGATTACTTGCAGGATCGTCAGGGGATCGCTCTGATCTCGTGTATTGAGTGTATAAAATACATCTAGACCGTATTTAATCCACGCCAACTCCACGGCGGTTAGCGCTACTTCCAGGGACACGCCAATCATTTGCATTACAAGAGGACTTAATTAAACAATACCCACATTGGGCCGGTATGAGCAATACACTATCAGTACCATCAGTAAGGATCGGGATATCCCAGTCTCTAATATCTATGGAGTACTTCTAGTAGATGAACAGATGCAAGGAATGAATACTTATAATACAGTTTCACTATTGTACATGAGAGATGCATTCTTAAATCTGTACTCCAAAAATCTCCTTGACAAGTGCCTTCTTGTTCACTGCAGTTCCTGTTAGCATCTTCACCTGAAAAGGGTAACGAAGGTAAAGAAGGCAGAACATACCCTTGCCCATTGCATTTTTCGGAATGTGTCCAGTCAAAACCTTGACTTCATGCGGAAGTTTATACGCCGCGAGGCGATCGCCTAAGAGTCGACGCAGATGGAGGGCACCCCATGGTTTGTAAATGCCGCGGCTGCTTGTCTCATCATCACTAACACCGATCGACCCTTGTGGTACTGTGTTTTGTTCTTTCAGAACGATTACTGCTGCCACTCTTTGACCCCATGTCTCAGACGGGAGACCGACGACGGCTGCTTCGGCGATTTCGGGCCTGTAAACATTAGACTTGTGCTTCTGGTAGGTAAGGTGAAGGTAAGGAAGTACGCACAATGATAATAGCTCCCGCTCAACTTCAAGCGCGCTCACTTTTTCGCCTCCTGTCTTGATAATATCCACACTAAATCGACCCTGGATAAAATACATGGGCCCTTTAGCCCATTTACCGCTGCTCCCTACACCGCTGCCCTCGACTATCCTTCGCACCGCAACGTCACCTGTTCGGAACCATTTCCCCTTACCATCATCGTCTGCAACAAAAGCCTCTTCGGTGGCTTTTGGATTACCCCAGTACTCGCGAAAAACCGTGGGGCCGCGTATCTGAATTTCCCCTATTCGTTCACGACCCGTCTCTTTATCAATTTCTTCGCCGGGCTGAATCACCTCCTCTTTGTCCATATCCCATAATCTGACCTCAACCGATGGCAATGGCCAGCCCACACTACCGTCAACGCGGTCTTTGCGGTGCAATCCACAGCTGATAGCCATCCCGATTTCAGTCATACCGTAGCGCTCCAGAAGGACATTCCCACCACTCAGTTCTGTCCAGGCGCTTTTTGTCGGAGTCGGTAATGCCGCTGACCCCGAGATATTCAGTCTTAGTTCCTTTGGGGAAATTGCCCGTTTTGCTGCAGCTTGAACGGCGTCGGGTAACGAAGGGAAATATGCCATGAGCCGTGTGTACAAAGTTGGCACGCCTGTCAAGAAGGTGATTTTCTCATGGATTTTCTCATACTCGTAGGCCATTGGATTGTGTCGTTGCTCTAAAAATGGAGCAGCTAATCGATTCCAAATAGCGGACGGAGCCGCTGGGGGTCGCACAAATTCAATAGTTGAGCCCGCAAGAATAGGGACGAGGAGCGCATTCACAAGGCCGTGAATATGGTGTAACGGAAGAAGATGTAACAAATGGTCTTTGGGAGTATATTTCCAAGCCTCAATCAACGACTGTGCTTGGGCTTGTAGTGCGGATAATGGTAAAAAGACACCTTTCTGTACGATGATTAGTACGCAATGTGCACCCACTGTTTCTATAAAGAGTAACGTACCGGCCGATTCGTAGTCCCGGAAGTATACAACATAAGACCTCCTTTTGCGTCGTGTACATCAGGGAAGTCGACTTGCGATGATACTTGAAATTTACCACGCCTCGGGACATGGTGTATCGCATCGACAATCAAATCATCTGCGCCAATGAACCAACCCCCCATTTCCCGAACTTTTTCTCCTATTTCTGTCAAAAGAAACATCTTTGCGCCCGCATTCTCTAATATATACTTGACTTCAAGGTATGGGAGAGCAGGCCACACTGGCACTGCAATCGCATCACTGGCCAGGATAGAGAACAGGTTTACTTTGATTGTCAGTCAAGTAACCACTTTATATTAGAAAGGAGGAAAAGGACACAGTACCCACGGAATAATAATCATTCGTCGCCGCAAAAGCAACCCTCTCGCCCTTGAGAGACGATACTCCTCTGGCGGAACATTTCTGTATGAGGTGCTTTCGCGCTTCAAGGATATCTCTGGTTAGGTCTGCGTAGGTGAATTTGCGGCCTGTTCTAGAGTGTTCCACGGCTACACTGAGCGGATCGTGAGCTGAAAGAGCTGGGAAGAGGTTTGACTGATTTGATTGACAGAAATTGATAGAAGATGATAGCCTGCGATGTTGGCCGTGGTTGTTTGCAATGAGCTGCTTGAGCAGGAAGGTGCTGCGACGTGATGCATCGCAACGGACTTGTGCGCAAGTCCACAGCGATACACGAACGAGCATGTTGATTATTGCTGAAGTATAATCATACTAATATCAATGTTGATTTCCCCCTTGTTGTTCAAAGAAATGTAGTGAAATCTGACATAGAGAGACGTTGATTGGATCTGACGACACAACTTCCGCGGGAATCCATGCAAGTGGAGTCTGGACCTTCCCCATAGAAATTATTTGACATCACCTGTTCCCTCTCTCCTTCAAAGTTAACAACAACGACATAAAAACACAATATCAATGCGACCATTGAGTACCCGACTGCTCAACAGGCGCATCTTTGCGACCATTCCCACAAGCACATCGCCATACCGATCTATAATCACCCGAATGTCATCGACGGCTTCATCCACGACTCCGGTCGAGGATGCGATGCGCGACAAGGTCTTCCTCCAACCTAGCTAGGTGTGCAACATTTTACCATTTACTGAAACTAACATGCTATGTCTGAACAGCTCGTCGCAGCATTCACGCCAACAACCCTCCAAATCCGCAACGACTCGCACCTCCACGCCCACCATGCGCCGATGCAAGGCAGTACATCCAAAGAGACTCATTTCCAGTCCGTCCCTCTCCATCCCCCTCTCCAGGCTCTTATCGCACGTTCAACTGCTCATACTTGTCTGTCCAGTGTAACGATAATATCAGAAGCTTTCCAAACCAAATCGCAACCCGCGCGTCACCGAATGGTCTATTCGCTATTCAAGGATGAGATGGCCCGAGAAGGAGGGATACATGCGCTACAACTACGGACGAGAACGCCCGAGGAGGAGACAAAGCAGGCTGAAAGGGAGGCGCAAAACTAATACGTCTATTTATCAGTACGATGAAGGTCTATCCACTTGAGATGTTGATAATTATGTATATAAAACGAGTCGAATACATATATGTCATAAGAAAGAGAGCGATTCATTTATTATTAGAATAATCTAGCGCCAAAAAAAAGAAAAGAAAAACGACAGAAGCGAATGGCAGGATAAGGACAAGACAAGACAAGAAAGACAGACAGACAGAAACACAAAGAAGAAAGCAAATCTAATATGTACAACGGCAAGGAGCATCACAGACTTGCCATTGATTGATTCGTTTCGTTGACGAGCTAGAGAGCGTCATGCAGGAATGGTGAAAAAGCTTTTGCAGTTGGAACGAGGACACAATAAGTTGAGAAAATGGACTAGAAAAAAGTAGACTACAATTGGGGGAATCCGGGGGGAGAAGCGATAGTGATGGGTTGGTGGATACGAGAGGATAGAAAACACGAGTTTTGAAACTGTACAGACTGCACGATAGGGATTATAGTAGAGAAAAAAAAAGCAAAGCCAGGATATTCGTCATAGCACGCTTCGTTAAGCCCAGCAAATAGGGATTGGGTGTGGCATGCTGTTTAGTGCTTGTTGGCTTCGGTGACACCAACGGCGACACCGACGACAATAACGATAATGAGAACTTCCAGACGTTAGATACTAATTCAAATGCACAACTTGAGACTGGTGCAGGTGAAAACTTACTAACGACAATCAAAATGTACCACTTCCACCGCCTTGCGTTGCGAGCACTGACAATAGCGCTGTCAATCTGCTTGTTGGCGTTGTCGACGTTCTCAACGACGTCGTGTGCGCCTTGGTTGATCTGTTCCACGGCGGGTTCCTGCTGCTGAACCAATTCGGCAACTTCCTGGTACAAACGGGCCAATTCAATCATATCCTGCTCAATCTTGCGAATGGCGGTCGATCGCTCCAAGGCTGCCTGTCTGGCATCGTTGGCCTGTCGTGTACGCAATCCGGTAGACTATACTAATTAGCACAATATATTGCAGATTTGGACATAGTCGAAGAAATACCTGAAAGCTCTGCTCCTGTCCAAGCAAAACGGCCTGCACACCCTGATCAACCTGATCCGGAGTAGCATCTGGGTTGGCAATCTCGTATCTTCGGCGGACCTGCTCCTGAAGACGCTTCTGAAACTCGGACTGAGCCTTCTGGTACTGCTCGATTTCCTTTCGCAAGTTACGGCTGGTGACATCGATCTGAGTCTGAACGCGCGAGTCGCCGGATCCTGGGGTCTGCTTGATCTTCTTCAACAGGTCACGGAGGTAGCGGAATGTGTTGTTGATGTCGTCCTCCACGTAGTCGAGGTTCTGGCGAGCAGCTTGGTCTTCCTTGCCCGTGCTGGAATCGAGGAGCTCATGCTGCGCCTGCGCAAGTCGGGTTTCTCTCTTTGTTCGGAGTTCCCGGAGACCATCGTTGATTTCAGTGCACTTGTTGAGAATGCTGGTAGTGTTGTTTGCTTGGCCCATTTCTATCATCGAGCGGTTAGTTATGGAGATAAACGACTGTAAGCTGGTAGAACTCACCATAACCAGCTGTTCCGGTCTCAACATCGTTATAACGCTGGGTTTGAGCGGGGTAGTCTCGCGATGGCTGAGGAGGGTCGTAGGGGTTGGTCTGTTGGCTGTAAGGGTCGTATTGGCCGTAGCCACCGCCCTGTTGGTTGCCGTAGTTCTGATACTTGCAAAACCGTCGTCAGCGAATCTGAAGCTTATATCGAGGCGCGCAACCCGTTGATGATCGGGTCAGATGTATGCTGGTGACATAATGACTCACACTCATTTTGATTGTGTATAATTAAATTCTAGAAGCCCGAAAAATGTCGAGGTGGTGTTGTTCCCCGATGGTCGTGACGAGATTTGCGTGGAGGCAACGGTAATCGCAAGCTGGCTGCTGGATGACGGTTGCAAGTAAGATACAGCGTCTTCAATTGCGTAGACACTGCTTGCAAGTAAAGTATACGGATTAATCTATTTAGAATAGATCAAGAATCCACCGAGACGGAGTGTGAAGGAGGGAGAGGATAGAGGAGAGGGTAGTCGGAGTAAGATGAGGTCGGCAAAGTAAAGTACCACGGGGCAGGGAAAATAATTAGCAGCGACTGAAACACAGCAGAGACAGAGCAGTGACAGACCAGCCAGTCAGGTAAGCACCCTGTGGCGCCAGCGGCTAAAGCGAGCGGCTGCCCTCATTGGCCGAGCGGTGAAGCACAGCCCTTGTGCGATGCGTCTCCACACGGCCCATTACCTTTCTACAGAGTACATAGGACGTACCTTACATTTTCATGTTATAAAGGCAGCAGCTTTTATCTTCATGGAATATTTCATTATTCATGTTACTCAGTCAGCAGTTGTGCAGAGAACCCGGCATCCCTGGTATCGATCGCTTAGGACTCGGTGATACAGCTACTCGTGTAGCTAAGCGTCTAGATTGAGATCCACTGATGATCAGCCCCTTTCCATGATGGTTAGTTATCGAACGACGAATGCGATTATTGATTTCGATAGTAGCTCGGTTATCAATTGGTAAGATCAGATTGTCCAGTTCCATTCTAGATGATCAATACTCAATAGATTGGTGCATTATCAGAAGATGGAGTGATCATACAGTGCTGCAGACAGCATTCCTAGCGTTACCGGGCCACCCGAGCTGAGCACAAGCTTACTTCTACGTGCAGGACCAGGACCACCAATACTCAGCCCTGCTAGGGTTTCATAATCCACAGATCATAGATCATTATTTAAGATTGCCAGCTATCGACACTGCGAACTTCGTAGGTTGAAGCGAACCTCGCGTGGCGATAGGCAGGTGCTTGTCGGATCGTCATGTCATGTCATGTATAGCAGTGGGACATCAGGCTGCAGAATATTTTCCTGCCAATGGTCTTGAGGCGGTGGTGGCTATGACTGCAGACCTTAGGATAAATATAGCAACCTTGAAGGCTTGATAATCGGATGTTGTTGTTTTCTTCTTGTCGTACTTTACATAGTAGACCAATTCGGTGCACACTATTGGCAGTGTAAACATCACGATTACATCTTGCATTCTCGACACCAGAACGAGACAGGAACACGTGCCGGACATGTGACTCGATTACTAAGCGCTGCTTAGTAAGTGACATGCCAAGACCATTTCGGCAGTCACGCGGGGACGAGGTCGGATTACCCCGGATTAGTGTCTGTTGGCCATGTGTTGACAGAGTTGACACTAAGCAAAATGTAGTCGATCTGACTAACTTACTCCTCATTTTCACTAACTTAGTTAACTTCACTCCTGCTCATCCCCATGACAGGCAATTTCAGCATCAAATAAGTCGGCTAATTCAACATGTCGCCCAAACGCAAGTTCTCCGATGTCGACTCCCCCGCAAACTACTCGACAGAGATGATCTCCACAGACAACGCCCTGCCTCTCAAATCCCGAAATCTCGGTCGCAATGCACACAGGCGGAGTTCTTCGTGGAGAGTCATGGGCGACAGCGCAGTCCCTTCGTCGCTTCCACTAGCAAATATGACCGACGCAGTGCGAGAGCTAATTGATCCAGACTTTCATCCGGAACTCGAGCAATTCTTGTTTGGTGACGAGTCACCGCGGTTTTTGAAACCGCTGTCGTCTCGTATTGCTTCTGAAGATGTGGAATATCTACGATCAAAGGGTGCCCTTACTATACCAGAACCGTCTCTACGAAAAGAATTGCTCAAAGCATATGTGCAATGGGTGTATAGCTCGTTGCCAGTATTGGATTTGCACGGTTTCCTGGAAGCTGTTGCCAAGAATGATCCAGATGCAAATATAAGTTTACTGCTTTTTCAAGCAGTCATGTTTGCCGGCACTGCGTTTGTTGATCTAAGACACCTCCAAGCTACTGGCTTCAAAACGAGAAGGGAAGCTCGCAAGGCTTTTTTTAATAATACACGGGTCGGTCCTATTCTCTACATTGATGTGGAATGCCTCAGCTAACATTACATGTCCGATTCAGTTGCTATACGCCTTTGACTACGAAGATGACCGCATCGCTATTATACAGTCTATACTATTAATGACATACTACTACGAAAAAGAAGAGACCCTACAAAAAGATATATGGCATTGGGTTGGCGTGTGCTATACCCAAGCACAGTCGATTGGCTTACATCGCGATCCCTCCAAGTCCAATATGGCTGCTCATACAAAGCGGCTACGGATACGACTCTGGTGGTGTCTATATTCCCGGGACAGGCTGATTGCCCTTGCTTTGCGACGACCAACTCAAATCAACGAGGGAATTTGCAATGTCCCTTTAGTCGCCCTGACTGATTTTGATATCCGGCCTTTTGACAATATAGTCGACGATATCTTGTTGAATTGCAACTATATGGGAGATACATACCTCCAGCGGCGGTTAGCCATTATGTTTATTGAAACAGTCAAACTGTGCCAATGTCTAGGCCGAGTGCTGTTCGCCCAATACACGCCGTCTAATTGCGTTTCTGGAACCACGCAAGAAACTACAATCACCCTGGTGCCCCGACAAGCGTCTGATGCAGAGTTGCAACGGTGTAGTCAGAAGTTAGATGCCTGGCTAGGCAATCTTCCAGAAGAAGCGACTTGTATAACGCCACGAGATAGGAAAGACCTCAAAGTTGGAGACGACGTCTTACTTCTTCATGCATCAATGCTGCAAATGATTTATCACGCTACATGCACTGCACTATACCGACCGCGAGCATCTTCTAATATCACGAATACATTGACGAGCTCAAAGACATCCACCAGCGCAGCCCAGAAGAAAATCCGAGATGCAGCATCCGAGATTGCAGATACTGTGCAGCGCTTGCGAAATTTCGGACTGACGCCGTATTTGCCTACGTACGGATTGACGGTCATGATACCAGCTGCAGTCGCGCATTTGACAGATCTGAAATCATCCAACCCCACGGTCAGAGACGAGAGTAAATGGAACTTCCGTCTCTGCATCGAGATTATAAGCGATCTGCGAGACATCTATCCTGCAGCAGACTATGAGACTGCATGTCTTGAGAAGGCATTCCAGCTACAGCATGGGCAGCAGCCGATGCTGCCGTCTGTGTATGTTATGCAGGACACCGCGATGTATAGCCCTCAGGCACCTCCTACGTTTGTCAATGCGACGGATCTAGATCTATCGATATTCAGACACAAGCACCAACCCTCTCGGATAACTGACAGTCCGACCTGGGATTTTAACTGGGAACAGGACCAGGAAATTCTTCATCGCGGACGCCGTGATAATGATAACGATTGTTGGACTGTTGACCTTGACAATGCTCTGGAGTCACACCATTTCCTGTCAAGGCAGGGCCCGGCTATTGAGAACACTGACGATGGGGTTCCACCGCATATATTAATGATTCACAACGATAATGATATGAAGCAACTCCAAAGTCCAGATATATCATCGATGGTATCAAGGGAAGGAGAGACGATGATTACGGGAGATCTGGAAAGAGATTTAGGCTTTATTTAACTTGTTGAGCTAGTATATATCACATAATCCATGCAGCGGCGTTTATAACGAGCAACAATGCATATCTATCTTCTAGTAAGGCGCATCTAAACAATCTCATAACATACCCGCCCCTCTAAACTCTTTTCAGGAGATGCAATAGGTCAATCACCCTTCTTCCCCCACCGCGTAGCCTCATTCCCTTCCTCCCAAACACTCTCTACATACCCTAGCCGTCTCTTCACCTCCTGCACAAGTTGCTTATCGCCGGTGTTTTTACCTAGATTATCGCTCAATTTCACGGCGGGACGACCACCCGCAGAAGCGATTTTGATGACGATGTTGAGTGGGATTGATTTTGTGTTTGTTGAGAGTTTTGTGAAGTCATCTATCCCAACACCAGTCAGCATATTTACTACCAAAGGGGGGTATGGATGGTGGGGGACGAACTGGTGAAAAACGTCCCCACGCCAAACGTAGGCTGGAACCCAGCTTGTTCCGATATAGCCTTGTACTCTAGACAATTATCGACTTTGAGTGAGTCGGAGAATACAATGACTTTCTTCTCGGTTATGCCTTGCTTGTCATAAAACTCGCGGACGAGTTTGACGAAGTTTTTGGGATCGCCTGAATCCTGACGGATACCTGTAAAGACTTGTGCATATGTCTTTTGTGGTGCCTGTTTTGGGGTGTGGTGAGATGGTGCTTCGATGGGTGCTTTGATGTCTGCGAGGCTCTCAGGGGTGGTGATTTCTGTCGTTGCGGTGCTGGAAGGGAATGTTGCGTCTACCCCCCTGCTGGGTGTGGTGTAGTCTGGGATGGGTTTGCTGAATGCCTCTAGGAACGCTGGGGTACCGAATGTATCCGTCAACGCGACGCCGAGGACCTATCCAAAATTAGCAAAGAAACATATCCAGGTTCAGGAAAAGAGATCGCGTACACCCTCCCCAAAACAGCCCAACCAATACCTCAACCCCATCTCATTCGCATTCTCATAGTCATTCGTATACGCCGCAATCCCCATATACCATTCATGCGCCACCGTGCCCACTGGCACAACACCATACTTCATCGCAAAATGCACATTACTCGTTCCTGACAATTTTCCCGGATATCCCCTCTGTCGTGCGTCTTCAGCAGCCCGGCAGAGTCCCTTCATAACAAGGTCGTGGGTATGATAATCGCGTCTGCGCCGCGACCCAAACTCGGAGAATATGCAGCCGTGTTCGAGTAAGGTCATGCCCTTGGCGTATGCTTTCTCTTCTTGACCGGCGTGGTTCCAGTCTGTGTCGCAGAATTTGAAGTATGCTTCGCTCGTGAGGGCGAGTAGAGGGATTTCGTAGAGGATTGTTTCGACCCAGAGACCCTCGATCGCGTATTCGAGGACGCCGACTGCGGTATCATCGTCGTCGTTAGTGTTGTCATCGGGGGTGAATTTGATGTGGATTTGTTGCGAGGGTTTGAGGCGGAAGTTGCGTAGGTATGAGAGGTAGGCGTCGTTGAAATAGGTGCAGGATTTCTGAAGGAAGTCGATTTCGTCGGGTGTGATGGTTATGTTTTCGAGGCCTTGTTTTCTGTTAGTTCGTAAATTTTTGTAATGAATCTTGAGACTCACGCTTCATCTGCTCTAGTAACCATTTGTATGCCCCTCGCGACAGCTTCATGTCCGGAGTGCGGTTTGTGAAGCCATAAGTCACCTCTATCCAGCGCATCAGTATAGTCAATTTCACTGGCGTAATGGGTTAGGAACTAACCAACGTCTGGAAAGTACTTCAAGACGGCGCATTGCATCGTCAACTTGTAC
This sequence comes from Talaromyces verruculosus, assembly GCA_001305275.1. Classification (NCBI taxonomy): domain Eukaryota; kingdom Fungi; phylum Ascomycota; class Eurotiomycetes; order Eurotiales; family Trichocomaceae; genus Talaromyces; species Talaromyces verruculosus. Next base: position 258,661 of record LHCL01000007.1, read on the forward strand.
AGATCCGTATCGAGAAGGGAGAAAATCCCTTCTGGGATTGGAGTGTCTCCCATAATGCTCTTCACTTTTTCCAACGTAATTAGCGAGGGTATGAAAAGGTTCTTCGTGGGAAGAACTTGTAAGAGTTGTAACTGCTTGCGCGTCAAATGTTAGTCACTGCGGGGACTTGTTGCGACAGATTATTTGTAAGTTGATAAGATCGAGGACCCCGCAATAGAAGCTAGATCTATTGCTATCCAGTGAGGTCGACAAACACAGTTCAAGAGGAGGTTTCCTGCTATTTATCTTTATTGGGAGAGCAGGCAGCTATGAGGCGTTTTCACATTGAGAGCGAGGCAGTGTTACTACCTATAAACTCCACCTATGTTCTACCGGACAGGATTGAAGGATCAGAAAGTCAACGTAGTGCTTCAAAGCATTGTAGTGGCCAAGTTATCTAAACAAGACATAATCAATCAAGAAATACCCGATAATACATAGTATAATGTCGCGTCACCATCTTGTAAAGAATGACTTGTCAATGTAGAGGAAGTTGTGTTGACATGAAGGGCAATCGATGACGCGGGCAGGCACAAGGACTGAATTTGATTATCAGATCGCGCTTTACCTGATTGGGCTTAGATCACATGATCTCAACGCCAATCGAGTCGCCTCCAGCCCGGAGATACCTCAACCTCTGATCATCAGGACGTTTGTTGCACACATACGTATCATCAAAATGACGGCGGAAGACTGCGCTACTGTCCTTGAGCAGTTTATTCACGATGGTAAGTAAGCCCGATCACATATGAAAGGAGGGTTACCTAACGAGAAGTCTCGACAGTCGCAAATTTACCCGCCGAAATCACGCATTTAATGGAAGAAATCCAAGCAAAAGACAAAACCATCCAGGAATGTCGCACAACAATCAACTCGCGCGACAACAGCATACAGAAATTTATCAAACTCAACGGTAGTCTCGCGCCGAATCCCAAGGAGGAACAATACAGCAAGACGATTCTACAAAATCTGGACCGATGTCAAAATCTGCAAGATGAAAAGATTCACCTGAGTGAAAAGGCGTGCGTGTTGCTCGATCGGCAGATCAAGAAACTGGATATCAAAATTCGAGAATTGGTCAAGGACGGAATATTATCAAACGACCCGCCGTTGCCGTCGTTGTTGGATAATAATAATCAGTATGCAGAACTTCCAGCGGCGTTCTTGCAAGACCTGGCAGCCGCGGCAGCATCGACATCTGAGACTTCAACTACATATACGCCTCTAAACCCCACGTCTGGAAACGTCGCAACACCCGTATCGGCTGCTCAACGAATGGGTCAAGCAGCCTCCCGGGCAGCCAGCATCAATTCCTTAGCTGGTCACCAGACTCCCAGCAACCGTGGCTCTGCGCCATCCACTCCATCTGCTGCAGCATTACATCTCCATCAACGACAACGGGAATCATCCGCGGGCGCAGTTGACGGCAAACGGAGACGCTTGAATACGTCACTCGGCACACTCCCCGCCGCACCTTCCAATCTGCGTCAGTCGTCTCTTGGACCCGGTACACCCAAGGCCGGAACACCGGTTGCAAGCCGTGCGGGAAGTGCAGGCCCTCGCGCAACGGGCATCACTAAGAAGGCAGCTACCAAGAAAGTGGCGCCGCATCAACAAGTCAAGAAAATCAAGGCGGGCAGCAGCACTACAAAAGTCATCAAGCGCTCATCTAGTGTGGGCATGAAGATGAAGGGACATAGAAAAACCCCTTCAGCTGGCGGTATCGATGACGACGACGAGGACGATTCAATGCTTAGCAGTGCCGAGGTGTCTGAGTCTGAGGTCGCGAGTGTCACGACTACTCGACGCACAGCCGGACATGGACCGAATACCATGGCAGATTCTGATGAAGAGTTGGATGAAGATGAGGATGAGGGTGGCGAAGATACAAAGGTCTATTGTACTTGTCGCAGTGTCAGTCATGGAGACATGGTGGCTTGTGACAACGATAATTGCCCCTATGAGTGGTTCCATTGGAAGTGCGTTGGGTTGACGAGGGAGCCGTTGGGGACTTGGTATTGTGATGAGTGTAGACGTACTTTGGGCAAGTAACCCTCAGCCGTGTTGTCTGGTTTTTGTTGTTTAGTTTATATATACCCACTATCAGTTCAAATTGATATTCAATTCTTTGAATCAACATATCGTTCGGTCTTATCTAGGTAACTCCTTCGCAACAAAGTACACTATGAATTGCTATGCATCAAGGATCCAAGATAGTCCCATCTCGCCACAAAAAACTCCACTCGCTATGCAAAATGTTTTAAATAATCGAGAATGAACCCATACCGTTTTCTCAAATCTGGCCAACGGGGTGTTTTAAAAACCAAGAGCTTTCCCAAACCATTCATCGAAATACTCGCAATTCTCCGGACTCACCATACCACCCGGTTGACAAATTTTGAACACGGGACATTGTCCGCAGGGCGCTTCGGTCATACCATTTTTCCCGTTAAAGAATGCCTTTTGTTGTACTTCGGGCGGCCGATCTGCATCTGCGCGAGCCTTTATAATCTCATTTGGCCGTCGGACAGCTTTGTAGTTTGTGTGGTCGTTCAACGCGATAAGTCTGCCGTCAAAGCACATCATGCGAAGGAGTTGGCTGATACTGCCTTCGTCGAGCTTGACAGGCGTGATACCGGTCTTGTTCACTTCGACTGTGATGTCGCCTACAGTCGGGTAGGATTTATAGTCTGCTGGATATGGATAGTATTTCTTCTCTTTTTCGGTTGTTGACTCTGTTTGTTTCACAATTTCGCCCGTGTTGAGTTTTTGCCTCTTGTTGTTGCTGCCACTGGCACCAGGTTTGGGAACAATTTCGTACCACGATCGCTTACTGACTTGCATTTCGATGTAGTCAGACAAGACGCCAATAAACTCCGCGTCAAGAACACCATCGGTAAACCATGCTCCGCCCGTGACGTCCTCAGCCGGTGTAAGCTCGGCGAGCATGTACACCTTTTTACCGGGGTGTTTGACATTGAAAATCGACTTGATAAAGTTTTTCCCTTCGAGGGATTTGAGAGCCTTGTCTAAGCTGGTTTTGTGGAGGTCGGTTCGTTTGCCGAGTTGTCGTATCCAGATACCTGTTCGGCCCGTGGAGTGGATGACATTGTATACTAATTTTTCGGTGTCGTTGAGACTCTGTATTCTGTAGAACCCGCAAATTAGAGGTTTTTCTCCATAGCCTGCTCAGTAAGGACACTCACTTTTCTGCATCTTCCTCCGCTATGACTTTCCAAGCTAATCGATTGTCGCTATCTTGGTAGACCCGGAAAAGATTCTGGTCAACAAGCTTCTGGGTGCACTCGAGAAGGATCTCTAAATTTTTCGCCGGAATGATTCCCAGACTCAGAATGTCGCGCTGATATAGCAGCTGACTGCCAGAGAATTGTTCCCTGCATCGCGTGTAGATTCGCTGTGCAATGTCGTCTGCTGTGCCGGTCGCCGCCATTGTCGTGGTTGACCGTTGACTGAGTCAACGGCAGCTATTGTTTTTGTGTAATTCAGTTGAAGCACCTTTCAATCACCGAAGCTTTCTGCAGTGTATCATTTTCGAATGGGCAGTCGATATGACCGAGAAGTAGACGATCGCTTTGTTGAGGGTGTAGCTTAGATGAAAGCAAAAGAAATAATCTGACGCAGCGATAAAAGAAAAAGCGTGGGCTGCTTTCCTCTATCAGGCCCAATAGGGACTAGCGCGGGCTAGCTGTGAGGGCTATTGCCTCAGGCAGCACAAACTGGCACCTTCCCCACTCTTACCGACCAATCAGATCCCGTTCGAGCTCGAAATTTCCAGAAGCTCAGTCAACTGTCTCTCTTTAAAGCGCTGCAACTCCCTACCTCAACCATCAACATACCCTCCGAAAATCACCTTTTCCTCTCTCTGTACTCTTCTGTTAATTCCCTGTCCGACATATCATCATGGCCGACGCATTAAAAGCAGAGGGCAACAAGGCCTTCTCTACCAAAGACTACGCTACTGCAATGTACCTTCCCCGCTCCCGCAATTGAACGACACATGATGGATGAAATCGTGGGCTGACATGAGGTTTTCTGAATACAGTGATAAATTTACCCAAGCTATTGCCATCGAACCTCAGAACCATGTCCTCTATTCCAACCGATCGGCTGTATACGCTGCGACTTCAGAGTATCAGAAGGCTCTCGACGATGCCAATAAAGCGACTGAGATCAAACCCGACTGGGCCAAAGGATGGAGCCGAAAGGGAGCTGCCGCTCGTGGTCTAGGAGATCTCCGTATGTCCGATATTGTACGATAGATTGTTGGTTTAAATGCTAATATTCTTGTAGTATTGGCCCACGACGCATACGAGGAGGCGACGAAATTGGAACCTTCCAACGATCAGTTCAAGGCTAGCTTCAACTCAGTCAAGCGAGCCATCGATGCCGAAGCACAAGCAGACGGCTTCCAAGGAGATACCGGCGGTCTTGGTGGCATGTTCAGCGACCCCAATCTCATTCAGAAACTGGCCAGCAACCCCAAGACGGCGTCTTTGCTCGCCGACCACGAATTTATGACCAAGCTGCAGAAACTCAAGGACAACCCTAACAGCATCGGTGCAGAGCTCGGTGACCCCCGATTCCTCCAAGTTATGAGCGTCTTGCTCGGTATCGACATGCAATTCGGTGCTCCACCTGAAACCGCTGGTGGACCCTCCAGAGCTACCGAGGTTGAGGAAGATGTGCCCATGCCAGACGTTCGTCCTACACCGACAGAGACTAAGAAAGCACCCGAACCAGAGCCCGAGCCAGAGGATGAAGAGTCTCTTGCCAAAAAGAAGGCTCAAGAAGCTGGTGACGCAGAAAAGAAGATTGGAAACGACTTTTACAAGAAGAAGCAATTCGCCGAGGCTATTGAACACTACCAGAAAGCTTGGGAACTCAACAAGGATGTTACTTACTTGAACAATATCGGTGCTGCCAAATTCGAGAGCGGTGATTACCAGGGAGCTATTGAGATTTGCCAAGAAGCCGTTCAGGAGGGACGTGAACTCCGAGCTGATTTCAAGACCATTGCCAAGTGAGTCCTCCATCATAACAAAGCGTCCAAATGCAGTACTGACATTAGCAGGTCCTTTGCCCGTATTGGTAGCGCATACGAAAAACTCGGCGACCTTGCCCAAGCAATTGAGTACTACAACCGATCCCTTACCGAGCACCGTACTGCCGACGTCCTCACCAAGCTCCGTGCCGCTGAAAAGGCCAAGATCAAGGCCGAAAAGGATGCGTACATCAGCCCCGAAGAAGCCGAAAAAGCGCGTGAACTGGGTCAGAAGAAGTTCCAGGAGGCAGATTGGCCCGCTGCCGTCGATGCATTCACCGAGATGACCAAGCGTGCCCCTGAAGATCCTCGTGGTTTCTCGAACCGTGCTGCCGCTTTGATTAAGCTTATGGCATTCCCTCAAGCTGTCACGGACTGCGACGAGGCTATCAAGCGTGACCCAGGATTCATTCGTGCTTACATCCGCAAGGCGCAGGCCCTTCAGGCTATGAAGGAGTACAACAAGGCTCTTGACGCTTTGACTGAAGCATCTGCACATGATACCACGGGCAAGAACGCACGCGAAATCGAGCAACAACAGAACAAAATCCTGGAGTCACAGTACAGTGCTCGCGCTGGCGAGACGGAGGAACAAACTGCCGAGCGTATCCAAAAAGACCCAGAGGTATGTCCTATTCTTTCCAATCAGATTGAACTCCGCATAAACTAACTTCTTTTCATAGATCATGGCCATCCTCCAAGACCCCGTCATGCAAAGCATCCTGCAACAAGCAAAGAGCGACCCCGCCGCTTTGCAGGAACACATGAAGAATGCCCAAGTCCGAAGCCAGATTCAGAAATTAGTCGCTGCTGGCGTTATTCGTCTCGGACGGTAGATAATTTTTAATGTTGCCCTAGCATATTTTCCCTCTTTTCTATGATGTGACGATTGTACGTCTTAACTCGTCTTACTCGATATCGGTATTGTCTTGTTTGGGTGACATGGCGTGTGTTTGTGAGCTTATTGCAGATGAATGTTAAATACCTTTTCATCATATACCTAGGTAACATTGTCTCGTGGTTCTAGTCGACGTGTAGGGTGCTGTTGTAAGTGTTACAAAATCTACTGATGATACCACAAGTAGTAAGATTGTTCCATGGCCAAGATTAGTAAACGTCGAGTATCGAAAAAGACGACAAAACAGCACTCGTGTTCATTGTTCATCAATACCAGCTACATGGTTCATATACTATGAAAGCCAAGTAAAATACGTCTCCAAGAGTATTGGAAGCAAAATCACAACTTCGCCTTCCCTTCCAAACTTTTTACTCTCGCCCTCTCTTCAAAGTACTCCTTTACCCGCCCCCTCGCTACCTGAATAACGTCCACATCCTCAATTGTAGGCGGCACATTGACTTTCCGCTCATAGTCGCCGTGAAGAACAGCATTCTCAACCAATTCCCTCAACACTCGGCGCAATGTCTTCCCGCTTCGGGTTTTGGGGATCATGCCGACGCCCTGGATGATGCCACCCAAGGAGGCGATGGCACCGATTTGGTCGCGGACAAGAGCGTTGATTTCGTTGAAGAGTTGGGTTGGGGGTGTTGCTGGGATGTTTCCATTGTTGCCCTGTTTGATGTTGTTGGCGGATTGCTGGCGGGGTTGCACGAATGCGAAAGGGAGGTGGCCCTTGATTGGGTCTGGGATGCCGATTACGCTTGCTTCGCCGATGAGTGGGTGCGAGAGGATGGCTTGTTCGATTGCGCCTGTTTATATTGTTAGTTAGTATGTGTAAGCTCAAGTCAAACACCAGTAGGAGGGAGGGGACGAACCGGTGCTAAAGCGATGCGCTGCAACGTTGATGATATCATCAGATCGAGACATAACATGCACGTATCCGTCCTGATCGATCATGCCGGCGTCACCTGTGTCAACCCATCGGCCGTTGAATCGTAATAGATAGCTCTTGTAGAATCGTTCTTCGTCATTGAACAAAGTCCTGAATGCTGTTGGTGCTAGGGGAATAGCCAGGACGATGTTGCCCATCGTGCCTTGCTTGACTTCATGTCCATCGTCATCGACAACACGAACATCGAAGCCGGGCATGGGCTTGCCAGCTGAACCAGGTTTGATAGAAAAAGGAGGCTGGTGCTGCTCTTGTTTTGTCGTTGGTGTATGTCCCAGATCACTTCGCAGTGCCAATCCAGTAATTGGCGAGCCTGATTCTGACGACCACCAGTTATCAATCACTACCGCACCAGGCGCCGCTTGCTTGGTGAGAAGATCTTGGAAATTCTGCACAATGCTAGGCTCACTGCGTTCACCTGCCAGGAACAATGCTCTCAACGTCTTGAGTCCTCCGCGATCTCCAACCTCCTTGAAATATTTGTTGTCTGGATCATCCTTGCGAATTGCGCGTAGAGCTGTGGGCGCTGTGAAGAGTACGTTGGCTTTGGTTCGTTCGATTACTCGCCAGAATGTGCCTGCATCTGGTGTGCCAACGGGTTTGCCTTCGAACATGACGGTTGTTGCTCCGACGAGCAGTGGTGCGTATAGGATGTAGGAGTGTCCGACAACCCAGCCGATGTCAGAGGCACAGAACATGACATCTCCAGGTCCTTTGATGCCGAATAGATACTTGATCGATAGACTTAGACCGACAGCGTGTCCGCCAGCTTCGCGTACGACGCCTTTGGGGAGGCCGGTTGTTCCTGATACAATCAGTAAATCTTCTCCAACAATAGCTGGATAGCTAGAAACTTACCACTTGTGTAAATGATATACAACGCCTCATCACTCCTGATCGGGACTGGAGCAGCCCGAATGTTCCTCAACTGCCCACTTCTAACAATGCGTTGCCAATTGCGTTGTCCACCAACCTTATCAGGATGATTCCAACGAAGCTGATCACGCTGCCATATAATCACCTTTTCTGGCTTGAACTTTGACTGCGCAATGGCTCCTTCGACAAGTGGTCTGTAAGGAATGGGGCCCTTGGAGCCTTCAATACCACATGAGGCAGTCATTATGGCTCGTGGTTTTGCGTCGTCAATTCTCTGGGCGAGGGAAGCTGGTGCGAAGCCTCCAAAGACAGCGGCATGAATGGCTCCAAGACGGACGATAGCGAGTGCTGCAATCAGAGCTGCGGGGATCATGGGCACTGTATCATAGTCAGTCAATTTCGCCTGAGATAGAACTGTCGAGGAACTGAACATACTGTAGATTATAACAACATCGCCCTTTCGAACACCCTCCTCTCTCAACACACCTGCCAAGATTTCGACTTCATCCTGCAATTGGCGGTATGTATATTTCGCACTTTCGCCTGTGACAGCTGACTCCCAGACGATAGCCACATTCTCACCATTGCCATTCTCAACATGTCGATCAACACAGTTGTAGGTCGTCGAGATCATCCCATCAGGGAACCAGCTCCAGTGGTCATGGCTAGCAGTGCCTTTGTTTCCTCTGAGGGTTATGTGCTTGGTAGTGCGCTTGAGTGCACTGGAAGGTTGTTTGTGCCAGTGAAGGGACTCGGCGTGATGGGACCAAAAGGATTCTGGATCCTGAAGGGAGTGCTCCTGCACTGAGTCTTGGGGGTGCTTCATTGTGAGGTGTCTCTTCCCTAGATGCATGTAACTGCACTGAGTAGGGTAGTGTGATGATATGTGGTAGCTATCCAAATCTGCTGTGTCAAGATTGTTGTTCACACAAAAGATGATGAGATAGCTTCCTTTAAGCAGCAACAAGCTCCATCGGCCCGAGGCTCATCCCGAGGGAGAAAACGACAAACGGCAGGTTGCCCGACACTGATCAAACAAGGCGTTTACCCAAACAGCCCGAGTCGCTGTGTTGGGATGCCGGGCTATGTTATAATATCAACTGGCCGGTGTACATTTGCACCTGAAGCTGAAGAAAGGACGATCTTTATACGATGTGATCACATCCATCCCATCTTTGGATTGAATACAAATAGACTGGTTGTGGTAATGCTCCAGACGAGGAAGGCGCGTCCCTTGATGAGGCCCCACCCCCACATGATTTGCTCCTTCCCCACGAAACCCGGAGCGGAAATACGCATTCCGACGTCCGTCTCTCCTCTCTTGAGACTTGACTCTTCTCCATAGTGACTCTGCTCTCTCGACACTCAGACTGCGAGCATCGTTGACAATTATCATATGATACTCAATGCAAGATGGCTACGAGCATGAACTGATCGCGTGGATCAAACAGTCAGGTGGCACAACTGTTTGACAACTTGTCCTGGTGTAACAGCGCCCAGGAAATATGAAGGAGAAGAGAAATGTCCCGTACAACCTCCTAAGACAGTCGAAGATTCTCTGTGTCTCCGGCTCCAGAGAATCACACTCACGCTTATTCTGCCAGTGACGTCCACCTCTATCTAGCTACCGCCTGCTGTACTAGGACTAGCGTATACAATAAACTCGACGGAGTTACACGCAATGGCACCAACAAGCAAGTACATTGATTGTGGGAATGCGGCGGGCGAGCTACCAAACTAGGAAGCTAGACTGCACAAAGTCAGATTGCATGCTTGAAGTACGAGGCAAACCAGCGCTGGCCCGACATGGCTGCAGCCAATGAGCAGACACGTAGCAGACTGGTACCCATTGCCCCTGCGCCCGTCAGTGAGAATGGTGCGAACCACGACTCAACTCAAATTGTCATGTCATTTAGTTGCCAAACTTGCGCAAAACGCAAGGTGAAATGTGACAAGGTTACACCAATATGTTCCAGCTGCCGGAAAACCAAGCTCGAGTGTTTGTATCGGGCTCCACTGCCCCGGTCGCGGAAAAGAAAGCTGTGTGATGATGACTTGGAAAGACTCCTGCGATACGAGCGCATACTTCATCAGCACGGCTTACTGGATGCCGAGCCATCGCCTCCAATTGGAGAGCCGCCACCAGAGGAACCGATATCTCTGCAATGGAACGAACCTGGAGAGTCTGGGTCTGGCAAGCTCCTAGCCAATCAGGGCAAGTCACGATATATAGACAGCCGTTTTTGGCGTAATTTCGGTGACCATGAAATACAGGGCATGCTCGATGGTGAGCAACAAGAAGATTATGACGGTGGGATCAACGGATCGATAACGGACCCATTAACCGGCGCATTCATGGGTTCTCATCAAGACCTACTGCAGTATCATCCAACGCATACGGAAGCTATGTTTATGTGGGAAACGTATATCGATCGTGTAGAGCCCCTAGGCAAAATTCTGCATGTCCCATCCACCGCTGACATGCTCGCCCGAGCTTCCAAAGAACCTGAAAAGGCGTCCAGAACTGACGAATGCCTGCTATTTTCCATATATCACTTTGCTGTCTTTAGCAGGACAGAAAATGAGTGTATAGCACAATTGGGCAAGTCACGCGCCACTTTATTGGAACGGTATCACTTCGCGACACGGCACGCTCTTGTCAATGCATCTTTTCTCAAGACTACTGAGCTATCGATCTTGCAGGCTCTTGTCATTTTTCTTATACCTTCCGCATATTTCTACGACTCCAACACGTACTGGATCTTGACAGGTGTTGCAATCCGTATAGCACAACGAATAGGGCTTTATCGTGACGGGGAGGCCCTCGGGCTACCGCCATTCGAAGTGCAGATGAGAAGACGGCTCTTTTATCGACTTTTGCCTCTTGACGCAAATGCAGGCCAAATGTCAGGCGTTGGTCTGCCAATTCTGTCCCTTTCTTGGGATACCAAAGAGCCCCTGAATATTGATGACGATCAGATTTGGCCAGGCATGACTGAGGCACCGAAAGAGAAGAACGGTGCCAGCGAAATGATCTTCTGCTTATCTCGCGCGAGTGTTGGAAAATATTTTGCTAAGGCAGGTAGACCGAGTAATGGCTCGGGCTCGCATTTCAAAGACTATCAAGAAGCTGAGCTGGTCATTAGTAAGGCAGAGAGTGAAGTAGAGGAGACTTTCATTCGATACTGCGACGTTATTAATCCTTTACATTTTCTTACAATATGCTCGATCAGATCAGGAATCACTGCAATGCGTCTCCGGATTCGGCTTCCTAGAATCAGGAATCAGACCGCCACTGACGAGGAGAAGAGAAACATGTTTCAACTTGCACGGAAGATATTAGATACCGACTCTGCCGTTTGTGCTAATGCAAGCTTAGCAAAGTACCGCTGGCACACGAGACCGTTGTTCTTATGGGGTACATGGGACTCGTTGGTGGTTGTGCTTACAATCCTCTGGCGGAATGGCAATATTCTCTCAGCGTCAGAGGTTGACGAGGTTTGGAAGAGTCTGGAGTTAATCTTTCATCATCATGATGAGCTGCTTGAGTTCAAGCGAGCACTATACTTGGCTTTTGGACGTCTTACGTTGAAAGCGTGGGATACCCATCCACCAAGCACCAACGTTCCGGAGCCGAGCTTTATCACCACCTTGCGCCTTTTGCAGAAAGGAATTCCCCGCAACCCAACCAAAGAGAAGGCTCGTAGTATTGACACCGAAGACGTAGACGCAGATTCAACACCAATATTCGATCCGTTATCTACGAGTGACGCGAATCCGTCAAATGGCTGTTTCGATAACGCAGGCATTGATTTCGCCCCTGACTTCAACCTGGAAGAGCCAGATTGGTCATTCTGGGATCAGTTACTACAAACCTCATAACACAAATGGTCGAAAGACAAATTACCGTGGTCATAATCAGACGAAGACTCGATATACAGTCTCTGGAAATGCCTGTAATTGGTCAGTTTCTCGGACCTCCAACGACCGAGCTGTGTATAGATTGACCAATCAGACGACCTCTCGTCTCGGTCTCAGGGTCTAATATCATTATTGATACGATCCTAACTCGCATTACTTAAGAGACCTGTATTCTCAGCATTTGCTTGGAATCTAAACCATCAAAGCCAAATCTGAACACAATGTCTAACTTGAAAGTCCTCATTGTCGGCGCATCCATCGCCGGCCCATCTGCAGCATACTGGTTCGCCAAAGCCGGCGCAAAAGTGACCATCATTGAGCGCTTCCCTCAACTGCGAACCAATGGACAAAACGTTGACATTCGCACAGTCGGTGTAACGGTCATGCGGAAAATTCCCGGTATGGAGGAGGCGGTACGAGCCAAAAACATGCCGATGGACGGCTTCAACTTTATCCGCGACAATGGTCAGAGTATTGCAACTCTGAACCCCACTGGCAACCCGGAGCAGCAATCGCTCATTTCTGAATACGAGATCTTTCGCGGTCAATTGTCTCAGATTCTGGTTGATTTGACCAAGGATAATGAGAACGTGAAATACCTCTTTGGTGAACAAGTCAAGTCGATGCACACTAACGACGATAAAGATGGTCCAATAACGGTCGAATTCGCACACGGCTCTCCAACCTCAGATTATGATCTAGTCGTTGCCTGTGACGGCGCAAACTCAAGAACTCGGGCCATTGGTCTGGGCCAGGATGTCCCGAATCACGTCAGATCTCTGAATATGTGGGCAGCCTACTTCTCCGTAGAAGAAGATATCCTTCAAGGAAGCAAGTTGGGACTGTTATACAGCGCCGTGGGCGGTCGTGCCGTGGGCATTGGACCAGATCCATCAGGTGCGAACCAAGCCACACTGATAACTTTCCACCCTCCCAACGACCCTGCAATGCAACGATTCCGCGAGGCTTCGAAACAAGGAGACGCTACTCTCAAGAGCTTCGTAGCTCAGTATTACAAAGGAGCAGGCTGGAAAACAGACCAGATCCTGAAAGGCATGCTAGAATCACAAGACTTTTACGCCAGCGAATTTGTTCAAGTCAATCTCCCAACGTTCCACAAGGGTCGCTTTGTCTTGGTTGGTGATGCGGGGTATGCTGGTGCCTTGGGATCGGGTACATCTCTTGCTATGGCTGGAGCATATGTGCTAGCAGGGGAAATTGGCAGACACAAAGACGACTTGGCCGCAGGACTGAGCGCTTATGAGGAGCGAATGCGGCCGATCATAAGTGATTTGCAGAAAGTTCCCCCATTTTTATCCAGTTTCATGGCGCCACAGACTGCTTGGGGTTTATGGCTACGAAACAATATGCTTGCGTTCATTTGTTGGTCTGGAATCTTGAGAGTGGCAGAGAGATTTTTTGTTGGTGCCGCTACTGATGTTGACAAGTATAAGCTTCCGGATTATGAGTGGAAGGCCTGTTGCAGAGAAGGTATATTAGAAATCCCATGAGCAGTTCTTACCATTTAGGGCTTGTTCAATAAATACGGCGATTGCCAAGGTGTATCCGAGATAGAAATATTCCTACTTTTTCTCTCTGCTCTTTAGGAAGATTTTGTATTACTAGACCTAATCAATAAGGTCCAAGAAAGAAACAAGTGTCAATTCTCCCGAAATAAGTTAATGGACTTCAAGATACTACCTAGGTAGATGGCTTCAGAAGCCCTAACCTTATAGATCAATTTAGATACATAAAATTCGTCATAAGCGGCCGTATCATAAACATAATCCCGAAAAAAAGGAAAGAAAATAACGGCATCAATCTGGGCCATGCATAGTCATGCTCAATGCAACCATTCATCAAAACCTATCTCATCCTGCGCATCGCCACCGTCACAGTTCCCAAAGAATGTCCCAAACCGTCCCGACACCTCAATCATATGCTTGATATGATAGTAATTAAGCGGCACTTTCTTCCATTTCGCATATCGACATGCATTGACAAGGACATTCTGAATTTCTCTCCCGTTCAGATTCTTATCTCTCAAGTCTTCTACATGTTCAAGGAGATCGGAGATATCTGCATCCATTTTTGAGAATTCTAGCTGGAGAAAAAATTGTTTCCAGATGAAATATCGCTGGAGTGAAGACAAGGCTGGATAGTGAAGTGCAAGTTGGATTTGAGATCGGGCCGCATCGTTGAATTTGCTGACGCGACTGCTCTCGAGAATCACGATGCCGTTGTAGGATTTCACCATACGCAAAAAGACGGATGTCAGCGCACTGCGCTCTAGGTCTCCCAGGCTTGTTTGTTCGAGGAAGATATCCGCCTCGTCAAGGAGCACCACGGAGCCCCATGTACGCGCCAAGTGGAACGCAGATTCGAGGTTTTGTTCTACCACATCTGTCTTTGTCCCCAGGTCGCCGCAGGAGACCCTGTAAAGTGGCTTCTTCGCAATCTCTGCAATGGCCTCTGCTGTATGTGTCTTGCCCGTTCCGGGACCACCATGGAGCAATATAGTGAGACCATTCCCTTTACCGGCAGCAACAGCAGTGGATTTTTCAATCCCCAGGTAATTGGTGACTAGTGCTTGAATAAGATCTTTCGCCTCGTAATCTATTTCCAACGTGTGAAATGCGGCAGATGCCCCTCCTCGCCAAACTACCTCTGAGATTTGATCGACGTTCAGGTCGCACCATTTGTTCCGGTAGAAGTTATATCCTTTGATTCTTGGAGGCATGAGAACTTTGAAATCGTCTCCGGGAGGGTCGTTTCGGGCCATCTTTTTCGTGCTAAGTAGTTTTTTTGGAGGCGGGGGTGGCGGGCGATACACTGTACTGACAGGCGTCTTTGTGTTACTTGGATGGAGGCTTTGATATGTTTTCATGTCAATCATGTAATGTTCTTCCATCTGAAGGAGTTGATTAGCTGAAGAAGCTTTTTTTGGTGAGATGTTTGTCTGCAAGCTTACCGCATTACCAATTAGGTCTTGGTCATTGGCCTGATAAGAGACCAGCTGTCGCGCACGACATTTCCACAAGATGTCTCCACGGTGATAAAGCATCTTCTGTATGTGTTCCGGAGCGTAACAAAGTGGGAAAACAGCCAAGTTCGTAATAGGCTGGCCTTTCAATTGCACTGTTTTTGTGCTGTCTGCTGGCGGTTCTTCTAGACCACTATCCTGGTACATCTCAATTTTGAGCTGCTTCCATCGCCCATAGAACTTGCCATCAAATCCCCAAGTGAATCCGTTTAAAGTCCACTTAGAAGAGACACCAAATTCGTGCGGCGACTCATATTCATTTCCTGGCATGCCATATTTGGTAGCAATTAATGGATTTGGAGTTGGCCGTATACTTTCCACTGGCCATGATTCGGCCCTATAACCCGTATACTCGCCATTCCTGTTTTCGACCAGAATGTCATCTTTTTTGATAAGATATTGAAGATACTGGGGTAAAATCTCCTTGCGTTGTAGAAGGGTATCCACCGTCTTGTACTCCTCCCAGAACTCTTTCATCACATACTCCAGAAAAAGATCGAGTTGATCCTGAGCCGGCTTTGAGAGCTTCTCTCTGATCTTAGGTATATCCTGCCGGCTATGGAAGATGAACAGATAAGGCGCAGAAAGCTCGTTTGTGTTCCAATATCGGCTTGTCAAGCTACTGTACTCTTCTCTGTCCTCGAGTATCATTTCCAATGCCTTTTTCAACTCCTTCGACACTGGGTAAATGCTTCTAGCACGGGGCGTCGGTTTTTCTTCGCTATTATCCATGTCTTCGTGGCTTGGTTCCGGCTTTTCGGATCTCGCCTCTTGAAACCAATTATAGTCATGAAAGACTATAAAGGAGATGTCGGGATTGGATTTGAGGAAATGCCTCAAACTGTGCACTCGATGAGTAGAATGTAACGATGCACCCCCCCATCGATCATGCGTCAGTACTGGCGAGTCCGTGAAGGTGTTGAGGGATCTGGTCCTCCTTCTTGGTAATCCTGGTGGGTACATGTACCAATTATTGCCCCGTTCATACGGCTCATCGCTATCGGAGTCGGATGAGTACTCGTCGCTGGACGTCCCAAGTACGTTAGGCCGGACTTCGTAGCCCAGGCGATATAGTATCTGATACCTCGAAGGTTCCGACTGCGGTTGTCCTTGCTGGACTGCTCTCGAGCTTCTTTGCTCGCGTTTTTCTTCCAGGTCTTGGATTTGATCTTTCAAGCGCTGGATTTCCGAGGTCGTGTAGTTGTCGTCGTCATCCGAATCATAATCCGTAACGTCACTTTCGGTGCTCGGGTATACAGAAATTCTCCTCCGATTGTCGGTATTTGGAGGCTTAGCATATACTGGTCCAGGGCTAGGAAAAACCTTGCCTGGCTTTCGTGACGCGTCTGGGGATCGTATTATAACGCCCTCACTTTCTGTGTCAGATGTCGGCGTGTATCTAGTCGGTGTCGAGCGTTTTTGACTAGGTGCTCCTACTACGTGGGCGTGTATTCCCATCCCTGCTGGAGGGCCAGGACGGCTCACGGCTGAGCGGTCATCTCTTCGAGTCAGGACTGGAAGTGGTTGCTCTTCAGATACACTACCCGCGTTTAGTTGGCTGAAAACTGTCACATCATTGACGACTCTGGTCTCGACTCTTTCAGCTGGCTTGCAAACAGCTCCAAATGGAGGAGAATCCATCCTGACGAGCAGCGGTTTCGAGAAATAGTCAAGTGTAGGCAGATAGCAGAGGTGAAGAATGATATCTTATCTGACTGAGTCAAATACCAGGTACGTAGTAGATTATTTTTAAATCTAGAAATATGAGTGTAAGTTGTAGGCATTAGAATCTCAAAGGCAGAAACAGGCGATCGCCGAGGTTTTGAACAAAGATGAGGGGTTGCGGTCGGACAAGCAAGGCTGTGCTGCTGCCTATGCATGCAGCGCATGTCGAATACGAATAGACATAGACAAGGCTGAATCGAAATTTAGGAGGCTCTAGATGTACTATTCATCTTAAATTGGAAGAGTATTGAGGATCACTAATCAGTGTTTCCAGGATCTCTAACTATAACATAGCTTCGATAATCTGAGCCCTAGTTCGCTTTGTCCGCTTCAAGAGGTCAGAAGTCTGCTTGTATCTATATTTTACTGTGTTAGTTCCAACATAGATGTAGCCCCAGAAGTCAGAAGTAAACGTACAATGGATGCGCAGCCGAACCAAGCAATTCAAAAGTCCAGCCTTCAAGTCTGTTGATCGATATACCCGAAGCAAGCATCCGCCGCAACGCCAGATTACGCTCCTGAGGAGACGTTGATGAAACAGCATCTGCGAGGACGACTACTTTGTAGCCATTTTTTTGTAATTCTAAAGCAGTGAGTTAAGCATGGAATATCGCGGAGAGTAGGTCGTATCTTCACTTACCGAAAGCAGTCTGAGCGACGCAAATATGTGTCTCAACGCCGACAACAACCACATGTTCTCTTTTCTCTAGCTTGAGAAGATCAAAGACTTCTTTAGTCAGCATCGAGAATTTGAGTTTCTCGAATTCTGGTGTATTGTCTGCCAGGCGTTGTTTGATGCTTGGAACACATGGGCCATATTTGGATACACTCTGTGTTGTGATTATGGCGGGAATGCTGAATGGTTTAACTGTTCCCAGTCAGTGGCTTTTCCTCGTCTTGTAATAAAGAGGTTTCGGGTTTCCAAGATACACGTACTGATATCTGCAAGAGTGCAAATGGACTTCTCGCTGGAAGTTATAGTCGGTCAGCCTTATCATCCCGAAACGTCGTTTAAATAAGCCAAAGTAAGCGACATACATACACTAAATCAAATCTATGTATAATATGTTGGCATTTCGTCTGCACGTCGCATATACTGCATGTCTGATTAGCACTTGAATTAGGGTCGTGACTCCTGGATGAACGACTCACAGCAAAATGGGCTTCGATAAGCTACTCATAGCGTTTCCGTTCACGACACGTAGTAGTTCGATCTCCCACCTTGCATAACATAATATTCTTGATGGAGAAGAGCAATATCTTTCCTTCATCACACGCAAGTATTTTAGCTTTCTACCTTCTTTGGGAATCAGTAGCCGACCACTCCCGGATGGTTGATGGAAATCACCGAATATTCCTAGCCAACAGGTTTAGGTTCAGTCGATCAGACTTTCATGGCTGCGGAAGCCTTGACCCAAGATGAAGATGAGATGATTATTTTTGCGGAGAATCAAGTTATACAATTCCTGCAAAAGAACTCATAGAGTTGAAGAATTCATGCCGTTATAATATTCCGGGTAGGGGTCAACAGTCCAAGGATCACCCATCTCCCCAAGAAAAACATTCCAGTTCAGCCAAGATGCATCAGCACTCGCATCAGCACTCATATCACCATTCATATAAGACAGAGTTTGCGTGAATTGATCGGTGTTGAGGAATGCGTCGGCGCCATTGGCGTTATTGATATATGTTAAGCTTGTCATGTCCGATACGCCGGTTGGAAATAGAGAAAGTGAAGTCTCGTCCACCGAATTGGATTGACTCAATGTGTTCGTTCCCGTGGTACCTGACACGCTTGAAACTCCACCGTGAATCTGCTGCTCACTCAACATTCTAGTCCGGACCTCAGTTACTCTAGACATCAACTTCTCAAGTGGTTTCAGCACCGTTGCCAGATCGGTCTCAGCCATCAACGCAGAACAATAATTAAACCCTTCTTTTGCAACTGCATAAGCTCGATCGCCAAGCTCCCCATAACGTGGCGTGCAGAGCTCCGCAAGCAAGACTGCAAGGACCTGCCACTTAAGCCACGTCTTCGATAGCCACGCCCATGGCGCAAAGGCACTATCAGTAACCTTCCACAAAGTCCTCTCCATAATCTCCGTGGTGACTTTGAGAACATCAAATTTATCCCATGGCGGGAAGGGACTGGTTTTGCTGGGAAACATCGGTCGGCGAAGGAGGAGCTGCATGTTCAATACGATATCTTCGGCTGTAAACTGTACGAATCGTTGTAAATCAGAGGGGCAGTCAAGTTTAGAGCAATATTGTCGTATGTATATCTCAAAGTCTGATATGATTTGAAGCTTCTTGTCCCAGGTTTCCCATGTACCGGCTGTATCCGGTGGGAATTCCATCAATCTCCTCGAGCATATGGTCGCTTCGTGAATGACGTGTGAAAACGACATGTCATGGGTCAAATTCTGGCGTCGGGAAGGGGGTGCATATTTACCAGCGTCGTGATTGACGAGTAATGGTTTCCTCTGAAATTCTTTGAGGGTCATCATGGGTCTGGTGCCGCGATCAATTGAAGTTTGCGAGTCTAGCATGCCGATACAATACCAAAGGCGCAATTTCAAGTCGTCGCCAACTGATACTGGATCGCATGGTTCTGTCAGGGGAAGACCCAAAGCATTTCCAGCCCTGATAGCTAATGCTAGTAGTGTCCAAGACAAGGCATACTGTTGGCAGACCCTTAGTCCCATCTATCAACAGATTAGAACAAACCTTTGTCATGAGCTTTAGATTCTAAAGTAATAACATACCAAGTATAAAACAAAAGCCTGCAAAGCAAGCTTGTCAGGATTTGTCAAAAAGTCCGAGCGAGCCAAGGCGATTTCCACAGCTCGCTTATGTCGATAAATGAGATTGCTTCTACTCTCGGGGAGCATGGCTTCGCACTCGCTTTCAGTCATGGCGCATACTGCCATAAAGTAGATAGCACGCTCAACAGGATGCATGCTGCAAGGTGTACCCCTTTTCAATTCTTCGTAGTACCTTTGGATAATGGCAGTCTCGGCTGCAGGCCAGTAGGTCGCCTTGAACAGGCAGTCGACACGATCATGATAGATGTTTAGGAGGACTTCTCTGACGTTATCGGCCACCGGTGCTACTATTTCATTATCGCTTATATGTGGTTGATACCCAAACAGTATTGACGTTGGAGACGTGTCTGGACTAGGTCCGGATTTTGATGATGATTCTGACGACATGTGACTACTGTTCTCTTCAATAGAGTCGTCAAGAACTTCTCTGATACCTGCCACCTGTTGACTGTTAGCGCGAATTATCACCATTGAAACGAGAGTGATTGAAAATACCGCCGGGTTGGTTGCTTACCTCATAAGAAAGTTTCGCAAAGAAGTCCTTTGCCAGCATTGCATTAGCCTTGATAGGTGTCGGCAAAGGAATAGTCTGGTCAGAATCCGATTTTGATGTATCCATCCCATTATTGTCGTTGTTCCTCTCTATTTGCGTCTACCGAACAGTCAGAACATACAACAAACGATACCCCAACAGATTCAAATCTCACCCCAAGTTGTTTAACCAGATCCTCCAGCTGAGCCACTCTCGACTCCAGGACCGTCTTTTTCTTGGTATTTCCACTTCGCCCTCGAGGATGGCGCGCACGCTGGACCGTCGTGCAGTTTGTTCCTGCATGTTTGCATGCTGAACATGGGGAGCCCTTGTCGCATTTTGTCTTGCGTTGGCGACACTCGTCGCAGCTCAGTCTTACAACAAGTGGATTCATTGTGGATGATTTGAACATATATTAATATAAATGAAATGGAAAATACACATGGAGCGACGTGATGGCGATGTAGCTTGGTGCTGATGATCGTTGGTTGTGATTTGCTGAATCTATGCATAAGCTAGGCCGTATTCAGATTAGTCACTGGCTAGATATATATAGCCCTAACCCTAATTGAAGAATGAAAACGGAAAGCAAGCCCTAAAAGCCTCGAAGATTGGAACAGTGGTTGTTGACATTCAAGTACGCAGATACTAAGTATCCGATATTGAACTATTGGTAGGGCATCCTTACCATATCTGCTGAGACATACTCTTTGGAGTCAGTTACAGGAGACCTCAGGGAGATAATGGTCAGTTCTGAGGGTGGATGCTGACTTTTGACCTGGCAGGTAATGCATTCCTATTATATCGTATGTAATATGAATGCTGCCCAGGTGATACTCTTACTTGTCTATCAAAATCTTTTTTTCAGACTTACTCCCCTTCATGTCAATTGATTACTCGAATGGATCACTAAACTCAAAGTGCCATACATCCCGAGCAACCAGTTTGAGATCCTCCAACATTGAAACTAAGTATTATATCCTCCTCACCCTCCCCGGGTTGCCGAACAAACACATCCTCAAACCTCTAAACCAACTTCTCATCTGTCCAAGACACATTAACCGGCTGATCTGGCGCCGGCCTCGACAACACAATCTTATACGTAACAACCGGAATTCTCTCAACAAGTTCCCATCTCTGGAGCAAATATTACCTCCTCTGACGCTGCATACAAGTCACAAAAACCATCTTCACCTCTCCCTCAGACTCATTCAGCCACCACCTCGCATTCAAATCCAATTTCCTCTTCGAATTAGCATATCCCGTCTCCATGATAATCGTCGGCCATTTACTCTCCGGTGGAAGATGTTTCGTCATATAAGACATATCTGGTTTCCTCCTGAACCTACCATCTTTCGACGCGAAATCAGATGTTGTTCCCGGACAAGCTAATTTTCTATTCGCATGATTCATGTCAACCGATTTTTCAAAAAAGATATTGTGCAGTTGTCCCGTGGCAACTTCTGTAGTGGGAGTCGTCAGTTTGACAAGTGCGAGCCTTTTGTCTGGGATGTGCTCGTAGCCTCGGGCGTGGTCATGAGAGTAGATGAAGTATTGATCATAGGGTGTTTTCGTCGACATTTGAGAAGATTAAGTATTGGCTGTGTTGATCTGATTGGTCTGATTGTAGGAGATTGGACTCGCGGGAAAGGACTTGACAGCAATGCTTTTCGCCTTGGAACACGTACTAGGGTGTGTTTGTAGGCACCCCGAACAGTTCGTGGTTGGGAGTGTCATTAATCATTGAATCTGATGCAACGTCAGTTGTGGCATTTGTGATACTATTCCGCATAAACATATAAGCGTTTTCAAAGTTGCGTGGAACTACAGGTCATTTGTGACATCGATCTCTGGAGGCCTTCATGTGACCAAATATGCCCTAACCTCGTCAATGCAAAATGATGATAATGCATAATGCATAATGCATAGGGTCCCGAAAACGTCTAAGTATCATCAATAAGAGATCCATATTTGAAGCAGGTAACTTGATTTCAAAGTTCATTTGGAATGATCCAATCCTCTATCTGCATAAAACAATCCCTCTTCAGGCATATAAGAAACAATGACTATGAAAGTCGCGGCTGTATAGATAGATGTAACAGGCCAGAAACAGCGAGAGAAGATCAAACAGAAATCATGCTATCAATAAGCAGCCAAGTGAACAGGGTATCTCATTCGGAATATATTGTATGTATATTTTTGTTGCGGTGTATGACACGCTCCTAACCCATTTCGCATGATTGAAAGGTTCTTCCCAGACCGCAGGTTTTTCTTTGTGTTTTTTTAGTGTTTGCTGGTTGTGTCTTTGGTGTTCGAACGTCTTAAGGAGTGATTCGTTGGGCCGTTTCCTCGTGAATTTGTCGACTTCTTTTCGTTCGATCAGTGCACGTAATCTATACGACGTCCTCGTGCACAAGTTGGTGTAATCCGGATGATGAATCAATATCATCCATAGACAACACCGATGGTCCTGCATCATGTAACAATAAGAACCACTTCCCGAAGCACCATCGCAAGACTTCGGCAGAATCAATCGAGATTCGCGATTCAGCAAAGAAGAGTATATCAAGGGGGGATGGTTGAAAATGGGAATATAAAGAAATAAAAGTGCTGAAAGCTTGAACGAGAAAAGTAGAGAAGGAATCGACTGTCCCAAATATGAAAAGATGACCCAAAGAGGAAAAACCATCAATACCAATTGAATAGTCAAGTCGCCATAAGGTATGCATATACCAAGTTTAACAATGAGAAGACAACACGAACCACGCTTCACAATGCAAGGGGATAAAACAAAAAATAGAAAAAGGAGAAGAAAAAAAAAGGGCAACGTTATCGATCATATGATCTTTCGCATTTATAGAATAACGCATCGGAAACCACCCCGGTGTTGTCGGGCCCGATCGGTTCGGAACGTTCGAGGATATTCTGGATTCGCATCGCGATCACGGTGTTGGCCCGGAAAACCAGTCGTTCGTCGTTCTTGCAATCGACCACCGCCGTGTTGTTGTTGTCGCTGTTGACGCAGGAGTCGGACGACATCGTAGAATGCTTTCTCCACATTGATGCAGTTCTTCGCCGATGCCTCCACAAATTCGCATCCGAGCTCTTTTGCTAGAGCCGAGCCTTCTTGTGCAGAAACCGCTCTTTCTACCGTCTTGTCACTCTTGTTACCAACCAACATCACTGGCACCGGGCCGGAGGAGACTCCTAGAGAAGGTCCCGTCAGAGGGGAACCGAGGTAGCTGGCGCCGGTCGGGGAACCGGAGTTTGTCGATTCTTTGACTCTCTGGATCTGGTTGTAGAACTTGGTGATGCGACTAAACGAGGCACGCGAGGTGATACTATAGACGAGGACAAACCCTTCGCCATCGCGAATCCATTGATCCCGAAGCGCAGTGTACTCTTCTTGCCCGGCGGTATCGAGAACTTCCAGCATGCACGATTGCTGGTCGATGACAACTTGCTTGCGATATGAGTCTTCAATGGTAGGGTCATATGTTTCGACGAAATGATTTAAACAGAGCTATTGAAATGAACCTTCGTTAGTGTCCGACTTTTTGAAATTGCGACAACCAGATAAATCGGCTCATACCTGAATTGTGAGTGCTGTCTTGCCAACGCCTCCGTCTCCCAGCACCACCAGCTTATACAATGTCATTTTGCCCGCCATGGTTGTGGCTATTTCTGTGTCGCGAAAATATCGAACTGAATAAAATAATGTATATGTCTATGTGAAAATTGATGTCGTTCGTGAACTCCGTGATGGTGGTTGAGAATCCGACAGCTCTAGTTGCATGAGATTGCAAGGTAGTTCGGTAAGTGGTGGCGGAGCAGCCTCAAACGTTACGAGGACGTGGGGTTTGGTTGTGAGGGGGTGACACGGCGACAATGGATTGAAGCACCGGCGGAGTCGCAAAGTCAGGATATGCTTTGTTGAGGCGGGAAATCAAGCAGCGTGTGCCAGAGTCGAATGGCAGTTATCCAAATATGAAGTCATCGAGTATGCAAAAATATAGATGTGATTGGGTTGCAGCTGTATATAAAAATGTCGGAGTTGGAATATATTTATTCGTAGAAAAAACCGACTGTTGAGATGTCCAGAGGTAACGTTAAAAGGGAGATGGTGATACCAGAAGTGGACGGTAGTTAGTGGAACGCAGGATCCACGGTGCGAACACAAGCCACGCTAGGTTCGAAACAGGATGGATTGGAGAGACAGTCCGAGTGAGTGATCGAGTGAGTAAGTAGGACAGACTGGCGAGGAGAAGAGAAGAAAGAAGCGACGAAGTGTAAGAGAAAGTAAGAGAGAGTCTCTGAGAGGGGAGAATGCATATAATTGGGGGAGCAGGAAGGAGGAGAGGGGGGCCGACGAGAGAGCACAGAGAGAAGGTGCGTATTGTGAGTACGTATTAATTTGTGACAGCTTACCTAGGTGCCGTTACCATACCATACAGTCTAGGCCGGGCTTGGTACGGCTTTGATGACTTGACAGGCGGTAAGGCGGGTACGGTCCGCGTACGGAGATGACGAAAGTGACAGTACGGTAAGTGCAAGACGAACAATACCAACAGTCTAACACAGCAACACTATGGAATTGTCGTTAGAGCTACGAAGCTGCTAGGCATCAAACGAGTTAGGCGTTATGGACTAGCGACTGATAAAATGAGGTCTGGGCTGGTCTGGGTACGGTATGGTGTACTATGGTACCAGTCCGTCGCTCTTACTTATCGCAGAACGGGCGCTGATTGGCGGCACCTTTTTTAGCCGCGGGGAGGACGAAGACCCGCTCAGACCGAAGCGGCAGGCGAAACTTTGGTCCGGCCGAACTTTGTATGTCACGCAAATTACTACATAGTACGAGGGCTGTTTATCGACAACACAACACTATATGAATATTCCATATACCACGTAGTAGATAGCTATGCAAGCTGAGTAGAATACAGTGTATACTCTATCATAAAGATATCGGTTATTGACGCAATAGTCAAAGAGTTAGAGTCGGTCAATCACCGTCCGAGCTGCGGCGGGGCGTGGATGGGGAATATGCCGATTGCAGTCTCCCTCCGCTGCCTCCTGATTGGCTCGGTAGGGCATGATACACTATCAAGCGAGCATCTCAGCGAGCTACTACGTAGTATGCTTGCAGCTTTTCGCATCAACATCAGTCTCAAATCTCTACTACGTAGTATAGCATTTTGCTGGAGAGAATGAATCGCCTTTATATCATATCATATATCCTCTACTGATTGGATCGAGTCGGTGTTGTTGAGTTGCAGCGGCATGTGCATGTGGCAGCATGTGGCAGCATGTGGCAGGCACTCCCTGAAGGCGGCTCCTGCCGTCTGTCCACTACCCGTGCTTCTTACCCTGTCTTGCCTAGGTCTATCATCCTCTTTCTACATTCCTATCCTACACAACAATATCACTCCGACTACGACGTCTCTGGACGTTGATCTTCAGATCCGAGAAACCACCGTAAATGGCCACAGTCTGACAATCCCCGCGGAGAATTGCCGTTGTCACCGTGCATCACGTGCCAACCGTGAACCAGTGGTTAACATCCGGCCCACTCACCAGCTTACAGCATTGTCAGGCCTTCAAGTTCCAGTCTATCGGAAGACCCGAAAGCTAGCTCTATCTCAGGATCAATTTCCGCCGAAAAACCAAACCAAAGCACGTCAGGGCGAAATTCGAAACTTGCGAAACTCACTCTTCACCTCGTGTTGATCCCGCGACCGGGATTTGCGCTTAACGTTGCGATCGGCAGTTCGCTTATTTTCGTAGGAAAGAAAATCCATGCTAGGCATTGCCAGCTAAGAATTGGGCAGCTTTTCAACGTTCCTGGATCGGTTACATGATTGTCGTTGGATTGGCAAGAACTCGGGTGAAATTCTTCGATGCTTGATTCGACACCAAGACTCTGCTGACTGCACACTACAATGCACATGCTCCTTCTTATTCATTTCTAACTCGAGTGCTAACTAAGTAAAGGGTCACCTTCAATTGAACAAGCAATTTCATAGTCGACACTAACCTAGCTTGATGCTAGCTTGTCTCCTGCCAGAAGTCACAACTACTAGCCCCTAGCGAGCCACTAACCAGCGCTATTAGGGTAGCTGCGCCGTTTAGCTCCCCCGAAACGATGGCTGGATTTAGTCCAAATTGGAAACCAATTCCACAAGCCGAAGGTTAAACGTCAAGCGAAAACTCGGTACGTACGACTACACACAGGAATCGCAATAAGGCACTGAAAATGGATGATATGTGGGCCAAGACGCCATTCAATGTCATTATTCGACAGACAATAACAGTAGTACGGATCACATACGACTCCGTGCAGACGGCAAATACTTTTTAGCGGCTCCATCTTCATACAAACAACCTCGCATGTTGCACGTTGCAGCCCGACGAACTCGTTTCCAGCATTTGCATGCTGCGCCGCTGTGTACGCCGCACAGTGCGCGGAGAACGGATTATGGAGCACGGTGGACATCTTACACCGTAAGACGTCCACCAGCTAGGGTCCAGGGTTAGCAAGCTAGCTCAATGAAGCAACTCTTAACCTGGCCCCATCGGCGTCCGACAGCCAACATTTTATTGTGCAGTGTGCACAATACTACCAGAACGAGCCAAGACTCGAGTCAAAGACCCCAAGTCAAGAATACTTCTTAGGCGGGATGATCCCGATACAGCCATTTTACTTGAAATTGCCTTTAGTTTACTCCGTACCGCGGACGACAAGGGGTGACTTCGTTACGGAAAAGATCATCAGTGAGTGATTATTTGCTTTTTTATGCAGTTACGTACTATTCCGTAATTGATTACAACGTTGACTAGCTTACTTCCTCTTACCATCTGACGGCGTCTGTATTTAGTTTACACTACGAGCAGTCAACCACTGCTCCGGGACGCAATCAGGTTCCAGAACATTCAACCACAGACCAGGACCCTAATCAATACGTTGCATCTAGCAATCCGTGCTTACTCCGTAGTACTGCTTGCATGGGATTGCGTAAACTAGCCTTTTACCTACGTAACTAAGTAGGTATGTTTACACAGGCTAGACAGAGACTTTAGCCTCAATATGGATGAAATTCGACGGTTACTCTTGTTTTATGCAAGCCAGGGTTCAGCGGTTTGTCGGATATTGCCAACCATTCGCCCTTGAAAAGCTCTTGACGGGGATGTCATAGCCACTGGCTGGCTCAACCAACACGCGTCGGATAAAAACTAACCAACCTATGTTTATTAATACTACCCACAAATATAACTAACTATATACGACTTGGAAGCTTGGTGCCTGACCCAATTTCGAAGTGAGGTGGAGCTTTGGTAGGGGTGCCGAAGACCCGGTTGTCAGTTAACATGTAATTAATCCACTCAACTTAGAAAAAGAGCATCATATATGATGTCGCAACATCTGATCTATCGTTCTAGTACTCCGTATTCCGTACATTGACTTGCTACCTTAGGTCATTATGGGTTCAGAGTAGATTCGGGTCTAGCATATGACTTCAAGAGCAGAATACCGATCTAGTCGGACCTACTCGTCATGATAGCCCTAACACTTAGTTAGGCAAAGGTTGACGACCCAGAAGAGGCAGGAAGTTAAACGCCCTGAAATAAGTACCAAATACATGGATTCTTAGAACCAATAGGACGACAAGCGGGGTAACAAACTGCATCTTTACCTAGGTAGACTCACTTCTACCTATTGTACCTACGATTTTAACTGACGTTCTTTGTCTGCAAAGCGATACGTCTCAAACACGACCCAAACAAAGCATTGTCAGAGATAACCAACAGGATGACAGCCGACGAGACAGCGCTTATGGAGGCTTTGTGATAGGCTCTTGGCGTATAGTTGCCTACGGCATCCACGCTTGAGATGCATAGCTTCGTGGGGGGAATGTGTTGCCACATGATCTTGATATATCAAGATTCTATCCTAATTGATCCCTCGGTTCTTCTTTGAGCATGAACGAACTTGCGTGCGACAACACTAAAGGACCGCAAAATGACACGAAACCAGGGGAAACGAACGGAAAGCAGTCCCGACTACTCTGCCTCCCTCCAGAGCTTCGATACATGATATGAGAATTGGCCGTCGACACTGATCCCACCCTTCTATATCCATGCGGCCTCACCAAAGATTCGTAAGTTTTTCTGCAGGATGCCAAAAGAGCAGAATCCGTCATGGTCAGATAATAACATCCGCAACAATAGGCACGGGCTGAATTTACGCTCGCTATCGCTCTGCGTCAAGATTGAGATTGAATCTGGCCATCGCCGCAATGGCTTCCGATTATCTTCAGGAGGAGAAGGATATGGGTGGAATACAGGACATGGTGACGCATGCTGTTGTCCCCTGTGCGCCGTTGCTAGGAGTATTGCTGATGCCGCAGAGTGGTTTCCTGGGACGCAGAATCTGGCGCTAGGAGTGCATTTCAAATGTAAACAGGACCGGTCTGTATGGACCGTTTTCCGAATTGGAATTTGTAGTATGGCCATTTATATCGTCTGAAGAATCCAGGTGCGCTCACTCTAGTGGATGATGTTGCATACTTTAGTCAATCAACCAGGGCTAAAAAGTAAGCGCATATTTTTAGCTCTGGGATTGAAACAGATGATTCTGGGCACAAAATGGGGGCGTGTAACCTCAATGGTATACCAGGTGGAGTCCCTACGTACATAGTATTTATTTATATTTACCCCACCTCATAATATCTAGGCACACACAAGCCTCAGTTCAGCCCTGGACCTCTGGAGCTTTTACCTCTCTAACACTCGTCTTATTTCCCCTTTTTTCAACGTTGACAGTGAAAATAGCCCTCTAGGTATGTGCCAAAATGGTAGAACACGCCTTTTTCAACTCAGACTGGATCGACAAGGTCATCACATTCGCCGCCTCCGATCCCTTCCCCGCTAAGCAGTGGAAGATTGTTCACCGGCTGAATGAGATACACGTCCAGGGCGACGAGAGAGAATCGCAGGCGCTTGGTATGTTCAGATGTGTCAATCCTATGGACACCAGTGATTCTGCGGTAATGAAAATATACATGCAGTCTGTGTTCAATTCCATCATATTTTCCATCAGTTATTATACCTAGGTAAGGATGCTGATGCCAAAGGTCCAGGGTACCATATTCATTTACAGAGAGTCTCTCACACGATGATAAGGCTAAGGAAGCATTACCCGACGCCGAAATAAGCGAAGAAAGAGCTATGCTCGCCCTCACAAAAAGTGGCTGTGAATCAGTTCCGCAGCTTCTCAACTGGAAGAGAGAAAAGCAGGATAATAAATCGGGACTTGTTCCTGGCGGCTACCTTGTCTACTTGGTGCTACAAAACTTACCTGGAGTTCGTCTTAGTTGCGAGGATTACTGGAACTTTTCAGGGGCACAACGTGAGGAGATTAGGGAAGCGTTCAAGGTGGCCTACATGTGTGTATGCCCCATTGACCAGGAGCTCATTTAGTCTATTTATGCTCATAGTGTATATTTGACCGTTAGGGACTGTTTCAACAAAGGCATCATTCGCACCGGAGGTAAATTGGGCACCAGTCTGATTTGGGATGAGGCTACGAAGAAAATGTACGGTTCAAAAGATTTTTAAAATTTCTACGGATAAGGTTACGGCGAGGCTAACAATATCACCACTTTTGAAGATTCATTGTTGGCCTTAGACATAGCCGCTCTCCGACCGAGACTGAAAAGAGGAATGCATGGGAGAGCAATATATGGTTGGCCTGGGGATTTGGCAGAGATGTCTCGAATGCTTCACCACCAGTATCGTCGAATATAATACAAGACGACGAAGGCAAACTATGGGAGATATGAGGCAGACGGAAACATTTTCAAATGACGAGGTGAACACCTTTATAGTCGATATAGTGCGTCTGTGATGTAATTACAAAACAGGCAACTGTTAATAGCTCAGGGGTTCGGGGCTATCCTGTACCCAACTAGGTGTTTGGTCTTGGACCGTTGTATATGTTGAGAAAGGGGGTGATGTTTTAACGCTGAAAGAAGGCACAAGTAACTTTAATTTGGTCATGAATCGGTTGCTTTCTCTTCTTACATCACGCCGACTACGTAACAACTAAGTCAAGGAGGCTTAAAGGGAAAAAAGGTGCACACTTATGCCATCCACTGAAATATCAGCGGAAATTTGGCATCAGCAAATCAGTCAAAGATGCTCGAGAAAGCCATATTTCTTGAATCCGGAAGGCCGAGCTTACTTGGTGCCGCAGATCGAACCAGTTCAGAGAGCTGATATACCACGTTGTGTATAAACGCGCGAAAAATGCTTTGCGATTTCTCTTCCGAAGTCTTGACTGTCGGACTCTTATCATCCAGACCATTATTTAAACACATCTCGACAATATCTCGGTAAATCGAACCCATGCGGGGACCTAAACGTGGCACATAACGTTTCAAGAATAGTTCGCGAAGCTTTCCAGGCGGTAACGCCTTATACTCCTTCTGTTGTGACCACCCTTGTTCGGGATACCATAAGCCAATCTCGAGAAGCATCAAACCCAGACTGTAGTAATCATCCAAGATAGAAAAGCGCCTATGTTGAAGATATTCCGGGTGTAGGTAATCCATGAACCTTCTGTCCATCGCCGGTCCCTCGGTTTGCCAATGCTCGCTTGCAGGTCTGCTCTTGTGGAGCCCTATGATGTATGGTAGCTCACGGAGTATAAAACTAGACATTGGGCCTATACTTTTCATCCCTTCTGGAGCAAGGAAAAATACAACGTTGATAGAGTGAAAATTCTCATGGACCCAACCAATTGTATGAAAATCAGCCAAAAAGGCAACCAATTTATAGGCCAGGACAAATTTATCTTCAAGCAGCGGCTCACTGCTGTACTTGTCAATTTTGGCGTTTTTGGCAGAGGTGATTAACAGTTCATGCAGGGTGGTTGGCTTTGATGTGACAGCATGGTGATGGATTTGCGGAGGCATCTTGTATACGAAGCCATACCCTGCATTATTTTTTGTCTCCTCAAAAAATCCCAAACAGTCAAGGACGCACAATCCTTCAACTTTTCCCGTCAAACCAAATCCTTTTGCTTTGAGAGACATGACAAGAGCCCGCTGGGTAGCGGATACTGATTCCCAACGAGGGGAGTAGTACATCCATTCCACTAGAACCGGAGTCGATTTTCGAAATAAACCAATCTGATGGCCACTAAAAGTGTCCGTGTATTCTATGTCTTGAGCAGAAAGCTGATTATCATATTGTCTGGTTGAGGGATTTGACAGCATCTCTAAGCGGATCTTCTTCATCATAGCTAGTGCCGATCCTCTTTCGTAGACAGGGGTATGACCACTGTTGGACAGACTAGACTGTACCGTGGTTAATTCTTGAATATTGTCGGATTCCAGTATTTGGTGAAGCCATTCTGCTTCAACCAGCTGTCGCCGTGAGTCAGGAAGAATGTCCCAGAGTTCTTGGACCCGTTTGCTGATGTCTCGGGATAGAGTGTATGTTGAAAGAGTCTCTGTTGAAGTCGATTGTGATGCAGACGTTACCTCCGGCCGCATTAAATTCTCTGTTGACTCAGTGTCTGCGTCGTGGGTTTCACAAAATTCTCGTGTGATATGAAACGTGTCAGTCAACTTATTAAAGCAATAATCATAAACGGTTTCTTCTATAGTAGGAGCAGTATTGTCATATACGCTGCTGTCTAGGCCAAAAGCTTTGCTGAACGCGAGTAAACGCTCTCTCTCAAACCAAATACTCATTACTGACGGAGATCGCTCCTCTTTGAGGCCATTGAACTCGAGAATCTTTGTTAGGAAGTCATATACCGCGTTGAGACGAGCCACAAGGCTGAATAGTGCAAGGCTTTCCCGAATTTGTGTCATTTGAGTACGGCGGACAGGATCTCCAGTCAGAGCTGTGAGGATCACTTGTGAAAAGGAGTGGGAATGGGCATCTGTCTCTAGACTCTGCAACCATCGTTGAACGGAAGGTCTGTAGTTCTTGTCACTTCCAAAAAAGTAGGTATTTCTCCATGCTTTATCTGGACTTTCATCAAGTCTCATTTTACGAAACTCTTCCAGACCAGCCTTGCCTCTCTGAGCGAACGTCACTACCTCAGCCATCAAGCAACCGAATGCCCAGATATCGACGGAGCGTCCAACATCTTGGTGGTGGAAATCTTCGTCTGTGCACTCAGGAGCAAGATAATCCCCTGTTCCTGCTTTCCAGATTGTCACGGATGGTTCATTTGCCGGCTTTAGCTTTCCAAGTCCAAAATCCGCAAGTACAAATGTATTTCGACTGACGAGGATGTTGGCCGGACGCAGGTCATGGTGATACCCGACCCCTTCAAACCGAATCCCGTTCTCTGGGACATTAAAGCGTACGTTGTGGACTGCGCATAAAGCTGAAGCAAGACCGTGAAGGGCCGAAATGAATGTGGTTAGCCAGCGGAACTCGCCACTAGGATTGTCAAGTTGAAAGAATGCACGAAGATCCATCTCAAAGCAGGGGAAAAGAAAATAATGTTTGTCATTCTTAGTGTAAGATGCTAAGAGAGGTATGATGTTGGGGTGTCTAAGGCTGTTTAGCAACCTAAGGCACCTCGTTTCATGTCTGAAAAGTCGATTGTACGCTTCTTCACTCCCGACTCTTTGCAAACGCTTTTTGATAACCCTGACCTTGCCCTAGATAGAAGTCAGCGAACTATTCTATCCAACAAAAGTGCGCATAGGTAACCGGTGTATGAAGGGGCCCCTTTGCAGTCAGATCGAACCTTTTGAGCGCAGAAATTCTGCATTGAAGGATGTATACTTGTCTCAGTCACATAGCTAAATCCCCCAACCGCTAATTCTTTTAGTTCATCAACAAAGGGAAGGATTATCTGGCTTTGAAACTCTTTGTGATGGCTTGCCATGTCCTTCGGGAAAACATAAGGGATGAACTGCCACTGGACTTCGCGTGCGAATGTCTCGCCGAATGGGGTTGAAATACGCCTTGCACGATCCGGGTCTAACGGTAGACTCGCATCAACCACGCCATGATTTCTAAAGTTGACTATCAATTTCTCCACTTTCATCCAGACAAGAATCGCAAAGGTTACAGTCGCTTTCTCGCCGATATGCTGTGCAAGACCGATTTTTTCGTCTGGTTCACATTGTAGTTCATCAACGGCTTGAGCAATGGCATGATCCGTGAAGATCAAGGGCAGGCTGCTTGGGGGAAGGAAATAATGCCCCGAAGATGAGCGGACCCTGTTATTATCCATCTGTATCCACAGAGCTTCGGTGATTATGTGGTCTGACATTGGTCCTTTTCTTATAGTTATTGATGGGAACGGTCGTTCTAGCTGGATCCTTGAGGAAAATAGGTATAATTGTCACAGAGCCCGGGCATAATCCGAGTCTATAAGTTATTCCACCCGGGTTCAGCCTGATTCTACTTCCTATTGTCTGGAGACAATGGTTGCACCAGAAAAGTACATTGTATGCATGCTACTTGCATTAAAATACTTCTTATCATGTAGAATTTCCGGTGACTCCGACTATGCATTTCTCGCAACTTTGTATATGTGCCAGATGCCTATCTTCTTGATCGCGATACTTAAAGCTCACTCCGTCCATGTAATCGAGTCGATCTCCGTCTAAGTGATAAAATGTTAGAATAAATGTCTCTGCGTTCTATAATAGCTGTGGTCTTTAAACCAAAAAAACTATGTCAGAAAGACTGACTTCAGTTAATTCTCTCTCAGCCGTAATCTCCATATAGTCGCCGGACTCCTACAACCTGTTAGACATAGGCTTGCTATCTAGCGTTATTCAGGTTTCCGTACTTGGACTGCACAATTGGTTCCAAAGTTCTTAAGCAGAAGTTTTTTTAATTCTGCTTTGAGAACGTACCTCGCGACCAAACGGGTTACCGCCATGTGGAATATATGCGCGGATGGGCTAGTAATAGTACGTAGACAATTAATGTGAAGCGATTGAGGGCATCTACTGGGAATGATGAATTATTTTAATGCTACCGCGAGGAAGGGGAGAGGCGAGAAAATAGGGTGCAGCACTTGAGAAGAGATAGATGCTATCCCAGCCAATATCAACTCCAGTCATGCGATCAATTGGCAAGGCTAGCTTGCACACGTGGACAGCGCTAGTTGGCCAGGCCTGCAAGCAACACGTCTCCAGGCTGTGCAAGATTGCAGAATTTCGATTCGGGGAAGGCTGAGGATTTGTGTTGTTGACGTTTTGATTTGATATTGAATCTTTATCTGCCTATTGATGAAATATCGGGAATTTAATTTTATGACGAATTGCTTTATTCGGAAGACACGAAAGTACAATATCAGGCTTTGGAAAGATATATAAATTAAGGAGATATTTGTTTTTATTTTTATCAATATATGCATTCATTTCCTAGTCGCCTAAACGATCCTCAGTAACCCACTCTCGACAATTCATGAAGTTCTTTGAATCAGTCAACTATCAGCATTACTCACAGCCTACAGTAAAGATCTTTCTGATAGAGTCCTGCAGCAACAGAGAAAAGAAAAATAAATCTGACATGTCATATACTAAAAGCAGCCTCGCAAGATGCTGGCTAACCATTGAACGAAACAGCCCACGCCTGTTTGTTAGCGATAGCAACTCATGTAAAGTGGAAATCTGGCACATGGCGCCTGAGCGTGCTGCTCAAGCTGAACTTACAGATTTCTGGAATGAGGATAGTCAATCCATCCCACGATTCGTGGCTACTGTTGCCGAGATGGATAATGCATTAAAGGTATTGGGCTTATCTCACTCACACCAGTCTACCTCACTACCTACCGTAAAGGTTTCCGGCTAAGATTGTCCAAATTTTGAGCAGATGGCAAGATTGCCTGAGAGTGTGAGAATCGCGTAAGCGCATAAGAAGAGTCGACCGCAGATGGTACGTTCGGGTTAATTGACAGGAATACATTGCAGGATAATCCACCGCGCAAACTCATGGAGCCGAATGAAAATCACAATTGAAATGTTCAAATTGCTATGTGTCGCCTCTCAGATGGATGCCTCATTCATGGCATTGGTTTTAAGCATGGGCAAGAAATCTCAGCCCCAAAACGAGCATTTCATGGGTTCATATGCCCGATTTTATAACATAAATCAACCAAAAGTTTTCCCGGTGAGAGAAGGTGGCCAGGCCGTAAAAAGCCTTGTTTTTGGTGAGCTCTCTCCTGTGATTTTAACCTGTTGCCTACTAAGATACCTGCAACCATAGGACTAGGCTACAAGATCAGGTATTTCGAACGACATGGGCGAGATTTGAAGGATCCGTGGTCCTGTCGGCAGTCTGTTGTCCACCAAAGCTACTCGTTCGAAAACAATCTAGCCGACTTGATCATCATTCATCCTCCTCTAAAATTCAATGAACTTATTCAAGATGTGAAGGCCGAGCTCGACGTTCATCCTCTTGATTTCCATATTCGATACATCGTAGCCGCCACACAGAATTGGAGAGAATATTTTGACTATATCCATTCATATCTTCTTTCATTAGTAAGTCCTTTTCTGCTCCTGTCTCAACATTCAGCTGTACTTAAATGACCATTATCCACCTTCGCTAAAAGAAGACTTGCCATCCAGGACCAAAAGTTGTCGTTCCCCAAAAAATTCCAAGAATTCGACCTTGACTTTTCTCTTGCACAGCATCTGCAGTCGACGCGGAGAAAACTATATCAGGCAGAGACAATACTTCGAGGGACACAAACTATCTTGCGAACTGTTAGCGATCACGAGAAAAATCTATGTGATCTTAGCTTGATTTCCTCGTCGGCCCATTTGAGCTTTCTCTGTGAGATGCAAAACATCAATCGCGATATAAGCAGTCATTGCAACACTGTCCACGAGCTTACCAGGCTGTCTGATGACATAAAATTGATGGCGAGTTGATTTTAGTCCCGTTTCTTTTCCACATGCAATGCTCCACATGTTGGCACCTTAATGCCATATGCAAATTCTAATTGTGATTTCAGGTTAGCAATATACTTAACTTTAGAAACCAGGAGTTACTGGTCACCAACGGACTACATCTTGCCAAGATAGCAGAGTTGAATCACAGGGATAGCGGGACCCTGGTTGATATGGCCGGCACGTCTTCTCGGGACTCTAAGACAACTAGAATTGCTACCATGATTGCCATGTTCTACCTCCCAGCCAGTCTTGTCTTGGTGAGTACTCCTAAGGCTGGCATAGCTCTTCCTATTGATTAGTCGCGCTAATTGCGAACAGTCGTTCTTTAGCACTGGTTTCGTCGAGTTTGATTCAGGGGGTCAATCAGGTCTTTCCGTTAATGGGCATATCTGGATCCCCTTCGTTTCAATAGTTGCACTGGGGCTTACTACCTTGTTTGGGTTTTGGGTCTGGCACCGGCGAGGGGCAATATCTCATGGACATTTGAAGAACCCATAATTTTTTATCAGTCGTTCGGCAGGGTCAGATCTAGGTATTGATCATTAAAACCCATATTCTCAAGTGAAGATCAATCATTGAACACTTGTTGCATTCTCCAATTCTATTTCCGGACTTATTCACACTTCCTCCTTTCCATAATAATCAATTATACGCGTCGAATTTACTGATGAGGGCCGCTGGAATCATTCTCTTGGTGGAGTTCTGAAGCCATGGTTCTGACTTGATCAAACACATGGTCAGTCACAGTGTTGCTCTTTTGAGAAAGAACCGATGCTAGATTCAGCGCCTGTTTGGCTTCCACTGTACAATCTCGTAGTAACCAAGTCTTTGCCAAGCGAAGCAAATCCGGTATGAAGATATTCAGATCTTCTTTGAAAGGAACCTGTAGAGTTTCTAACAAGGTTGAAAATGTCTCTCGTCCTTTGTCAACCTGACCGAGATGGATATAGCAAATAGCCCTTTGAACAACTACTCGACAAGCCCCTTGCAATGGGCCTCGGCCTTCGGTAGCACATATCGATTCTTCCAGAATTGATATTGCATTTTCAAATGCCCCGGCTGTCTCAAAGGCGATAGAAATAGTCAATGTGACGTCGGTGACCGCCTCAGTTGAGGTATTGGGCGAGCTCTTGACGCATATGACCTCTTCCCTCGCAACTTCTAGAGCCTGGTCAAATTTATCTTGCTCTAAGAGCAGTGCTCGGTGATTGCCAAGGGCAGTCAAAGTGTTGGGATGCGATAGGCCTAGAACCTCACGCCTCGTGTCTATGACTTGCCTCTCCAGTTGCTCTGCTTTAGCATAGTCTTTCTCTGAGTGATATACAACCGCTAGATTTCCCATGACAAGTGCAGTTTCCTCGCACTTAAGACCGAGGAGACGATGGCATTCATTGAACAGAGGTTCGAGTATTGTCTTCGCCTCGCTCATATCACCTCGTAGGATGAGTGTCGTCCCTAGATTATTGATTGCATTTGCGGCATACCGCGCATTTCCTGTGCTGCGCTTGATCCACTCTTGGACTTGGGCATAGCAACTAAAGGCTGAGTCGTCCCTTCCAAGTTGATAGTATAACGTGCCCAAGCGGCTGACATCTTCGACGATCTTGGGGCTTATGTGCTCTAGCTTAGAGAATTGCTCTTCGGATTGTACAAGCTCCTCGGTTGTATGCAGCGCCTCAACTAGCTTGCCACACCTGTAGTATGAAGAAGCCAGTGTTCTTCTGGCAGCCCTGGTTGAGGAATGATGAGTCCCAAGTATCGCAATACTGTCCTTTAAAACTTTTTGACCTAATTCTATCGCTTCGTCGTGTTCACTCCGAGCCGTCAAAATACCCACAAGGTCAATCTCTCTGTCTATCCGACCTGTGTTCTCTGCCAACTGGTTACTGCCGTACTCATTCAACAACTCTCTTTCAATCAACTCCGCTTTTGTGTTGTTCCCGATTTTGTGGAGTATGAGGGATATGCTGGACTTCAATTCCATGATATCGGAGGCTTCGAGTTTCCCATTATCAATCATGTCGTGAGCGAGACCAAGTGCTTCCTCATACTCATTCTTCCAACGGAGCAAGTATATCAACATGCTCTTAAGCCTCTGCGTTGAAAAATGGCTTGGGCCCAGAGAGCGTTGTCGTGCTAGGATCATTGATCGATATTCTTTGATGGCAAGTGATAGAATGCCATCTTTCCTGTAACGTAGGGGCAATCGGTGCGATAGCCGTATCCGGCTAACCTCAACAAAAACCCGGCGTCTGGATGAGCGTCTTTGATTTGCATGATAGCGGCGGACATTTCATCACTCGTTTTTTTGCTACGACTCAGCCATCGGGAAGATTCCTCGGTGTTTTGAGTGACTCCAAATCCAAGAAAATAGCACAGAGCTAGCTGGAAAGCCGCGTTTTCGCAGCAGCACTCACAATCAGTATTCTCGGCCATGTTGACCAAGGCTTGTGTGAGAAAAGAATGTATTCTGTAATCGCAGGCTTCGAGATGGAAAAAGAGCTTTCCAATCTGCATGGATTAGCAAATACAGGGCAAAAGCTATTCTTTGAAAGCCTACCGATAAACTTCCGTGCCACTTGGGTGCGGTGACATGTGCCACAGCATCTGTACGCGTTTGATCTTCGTGACTGTATTTTTTCAGCTTGTAGTTGGTAACTTGACAAATGCAAGTAATCTTACCTTTGATCTTGCGTGCCGAGAAGAATATCTACAAGATTCTCCATGGTTGTATTTCGTTCGCTCGGAATCCTAACTAGAGTCATCCTGAAAACCTGTTCCAAGCGATGCTTAAGATCATTCCGCATGCTAGTGAAGCCGCGTAAGAGCCGTAAAGCCCGAATGAGCATTGCGTCGTCTGTATCACGCTTAAGCTCTTGGATGGCTGCAAACGCATCCAGATCTGTCCCCGAAAACGCATTTCCAATTTTGGTTCTCGGAAACCCGAGGTCAGTCATATCCACGTTTCTCAGGAACAGCCACAGACAAAGAAGCCCAAATGAGTAAATGTCTGTCTTCTGAGCATCTGCCAGCCTGAATGCCCTTCCGTGCAATTCTGGTGCTTCCCATGGTTCGGATCGTGGCAAATACACCAGATCATCGTCAGTGTTGGAAAAAGCAGAAAAACCAAAATCTGCCAGCACCACGGAAACGGAATCGTGTTCGACATCATGATGTATAAGAACGTTGGCAGGTTTAATGTCTCCATGGATAACATCTGTGAATACCAAAGATCAGTCAAGAACACCATTGAGTGTATACTTCATAGCGCTCAAAAGGCCTACTAGACTTATGTAGAATCTGAACTGCCTTAGCAACCTGACCGCAAATACCAAGCAGAATATCACCATCCTGAATCGAAGTAGACTGAGCCATGTACGTTCCAAGATCACCCTGATTCAACCTGGAGAAGATAAGCATCGGCCAGACTTCTCCCGTATCCGAAAACAACTCGAATCCCACCCCAATGAAATATGTGATATTGTCATGCTCCCCGATAGCCGGATGGCTCAAGATCGTCATCTCATTAATCATAGCACTGTATTGCAGATCCCGGAACTGTGAGTCAGACAGACTCGGATTCGTATTATCGGGTTTGAAGCGTTTGAAAGCGAATGCGAGTTTGGCATTTAGATGATCTTCGTTGACTCGTCCCGTGGCTCCGTCTCGACCGAGGACTTCGAATGCAGGTTCCCAGACCAAGGGTAGAATACGCACTCTGAGGCTTTGTGCGTGTTGTAGAAGGCGTGTGAAGTTCTCATGGTTGTGGTTGTGTCCTGCATCAAGACTCGTTATGAACGTGG
The DNA here is from genome assembly GCA_001305275.1 of Talaromyces verruculosus. Taxonomy (NCBI): domain Eukaryota; kingdom Fungi; phylum Ascomycota; class Eurotiomycetes; order Eurotiales; family Trichocomaceae; genus Talaromyces; species Talaromyces verruculosus. The sequence continues at coordinate 298,278 of LHCL01000007.1, forward strand.
TTGGTGCGATGAAATTAGTATTCGGAAATGAAGAAAGGTAAGAGGTGCAGAAAACGTCCATCGTCACAGGATACCTCGTCTACCGAGGACTTTACGTTGCAAGAATGGGAGGCACAAATGAGTAAAAATGAGCAGGAAGTGCGGACTTTTGTACGGTCTGGAACCAAATAGAAATGTTCTTGGTATGCTTCACTAAGAGTTTATGTCGTTGCTATTCTGAAACTGAAAACTGAAGGAACCTTGGACGGAATGTTAAGTGCATTTGGGAGAGATTGTGGTGGGATGCCACAAGGCTGAGGAATTAGGGCAAGTATTAATGTCGCAGTGCCACGACATCGAGGGGGCTTGCCCAACATCACACTGACTCGTCGTGATAATTTGACTCGGATTCGCAAATGCTGATAAGTCATTACATGCAAGGTCTATCCGTCTCAGGAGAGGAGATTTATTGAGTTCCATTTCCAGGATATACTACGCACGTATACACGTAGGGGTACCACTTGCAGATGATCTATCTTATCAGATATCATCTGCGGGGTAATCAAGTATATTTTGGGGTAGTTAAACAAAACGGATTACAAATTGTCATTAACCTCAACTTCAACACTAGAAGCACTTTATAAGCCCACCGGAAGTATTCGGGTCCGTATAATCAATTGAAGGATTGATACCAACTAACACAGGAAAAAGTGAACGTCAATCGATTTCCTGAAAGGCAGAATCATGACGGAATCAGCTTTCCCGCCATCAACTCTTCGTCCTCTTCTCGAGGAAATCAGCTCTCTTCTCAAGGAGAGGAAGGAGACTGTTTCTGTAGCTGAGACGGTATGAGATCTTTGGCTTTCTGTCTTATTATCAATGACCATCAAAAGCTAACGAACATGACTCGAATCGAATACCAGGCCGCAGGAGGACTTATATCAGCCTCCCTCCTCTCCGTCCCCGGTGCATCCGCCTACTACAAAGGTGGTTTAACAGTACGTACACACCTCACTTCCCCCTTTTAATTTCTGTTCATTGACGAATAAGCTATACACCCTCGAATCCCGCCTCGCCTTCGCCGACTGGACATCCGAGCACATAGCAAACTACAAAGGCCCAACGACCGCAATCGTGGCTGGATTGGCAGAATCGACTCGCTCGAAGCTACAGTCAACTTATGCCGTTTCTGAGAGTGGGACGGCAGGGCCGGGGGGTGGGAAGGCGAGTCGGAAGCCGTACGTCTTTGTCCCTCTTCTTGATTTAAGAATGTATAAGATTTTTGTTAGTTACTGACTGGGCAAAAGAGGAGTCGTGTTCGTTGCTGTCGCTGCTCCCGGTGGATCGTACACTAGGGAAGTTGACACCGGATATGGCGAGGATAGAGAGAAGAACATGGTTGGGTTCGCGGAGGAAGGGCTGAAGTTACTCCGGGACGTACTTAAGGGGGACGCTAAATTATAGACCTTTTTACGTCTTGTAAAACTGAAGAAGAGGATTGATATTGTTCCAAATCAACGATCACCCAGAAACAAAGCCAGACTCCGTATTGATTGAACATAAATTTTCATATCCATAAACAAAACATCTATTCATCCTTCCATGGAACATCGAATGTACCCACCCAATCCTCGACTTCTTGTCGCAGTTGTACAATCTCGGAAATATCGTCTCCATTACCAACATACTCGGTAAACGCCTTCAGGACTCCAGGGTTCTTGCGTCCCTTGGCTTCTGCGCTCTCCTTTGCGGCCTTGTCGAGTTTTTGTGTGATTGTCACTGCTCGGTCGACGATGTCACCAACTCGTCGGAAGTCCTCTGGCTGAAAACCGCGAGAAGTCATGGCGGGGGTTCCGATACGGAGACCGCCGGGCTTGAGGGCGGACTTGTCACCGGGGACGGTGTTCTTGTTGGCGGCGACACCGCAGAGTTCGAGGACTCGCTCGACGCGTGCTCCATCTACGCCGCGGTTCTTGAGGTCGACGAGGACCAAATGGTTGTCTGTGCCACCGGAGACAATGTTGTATCCCAGACCGCCTTCGTTGACTGAGTTTCCGAGTCTGTCAGAAAGAGCCTTGGCATTCTCGAGAACAGTAAGCTGATAGTCGCGGAATTCCTTGGTCTGGGCTTGTCCCAGCGCAACAGCAAGAGCTGTAATGGTGTGGTTGTGGGGACCGCCTTGGTGACCCGGGAAGACGGAGGCGTTGATAGGATTCTCAAGATCGTACATTTCCTGGTTGCCCTTCTTATCAGTGCGACGGACGCCCTTTCGGTAGAAGATCATGGCACCACGAGGACCGCGCAGCGACTTGTGTGTTGTCGTTGTCACTACATCGGAGTATTGAAAGGGGGAGGGGATGACGTCGGCAGCAACAAGACCGGAGATATGAGCCATGTCACTGAGTAGGTATGCGCCAATCGACTCGGTGATTTTACGCATTCGGGCGTAGTCAATCAATCTGCTGTAAGCGGATGTACCTGCAACGATCAATTTGGGGCGGTATAGATTGGCTAATTCTTCGACTTGGTCGTAGTTGATTAAGCCGGTGGACTCGTCGAGGCGGTAGGGAAGGGTTTCGAAGTATTTGGAGATGAAGGAGATTTTCTTGTTGGGGATTTGGTAGCCGTGAGACAAATGTCCACCATGAGGTAGGTCGAGGCCCATGAGACGGTCATGGGTGTTGAGTAGAGCCGAGTAGGCGTACAAGTTTGCGGGCGAACCTGACAGAGCTTTTGACAGTCAATTGGTATTCTCAAAATTGTCGCATGCGTATCTACTAACCCTGGACGTTGACGCCCCATTCTTCAGGATTCAATCTGAAAGTCTCCAAAGCACGTTTCTGGCATAGCGATTCGGCCTCGTCGATGAACTCGTTGCCGCCATAATATCTAGCTCCAGGGTATCCTTCGGAATATTTGTCTAGAACATTGACTGTGGTTAAGACACATTGTATGCATTCCGCGCAAGAATAACTCACTTTGCATCACACTGCCAAGCGCATCGAGAACGGCCTGGGATGTGAAGTTCTCGGATGGAATCAAGTTGATGAAATGCTTCTGTCTTCGTTTCTCCTATTGGTTCAAACCACCATAAGCACCTCCATAGCTAATTATTAGGGTCCAATGCACGCACTTTCTGTAGAATGGCAAATATCGTAGGATCGGCTTCTTCGAGGTGTGTGGACAGCAACTGCGGAGATCACGTCAGTCAATAAGCGTTCTCGGAAAGCATTGAGCTGCGAGGTTGACGGCAACGAGGATAAATGCAAACCTTTTGCTGGCTATCATGTTGAGCATCAGATACGTTTCGTTTCTGAGAGGTTGCTTGTGAGGGGTGGATGCTCGTAGCTCTGTGTGAACGATATAGCGTCGAGGTCGCAGCTCTGAAGGAGCTTCCGTTGGTCGCCAACAGCTTCGAGGCCTGGCGGCTGCACCGATTGAAGGACATTGTGTATGACCAAAGCAATAGCCGCAGTTCACACAAACCGATAAAGAGAATTCAGACAGTGCCAGACGAGCAATCGGAGTTTTATGTAGCTCGGCAGCGTTGGCAAGTCATGCGATTATCCGCGGAGAGCACGAGATAACGGTCAACGGGTTGCCTGCCTTGTGGCCTGAGGCATGCCACGCCTCTGTGTATTCCGCGGGAAATACCCCGGAAAAACTCAACTGCCGCGCCGCTATGCCCGATTAGGCCGCCCGGCCCACGAACTTGTTTTCCTTCGCTCTCCGAAACTTTTCTCTCTCTTCCTTTTCTCTTCTTCTCTTCAACACAACTAAATCCAAGATGAAGAGACGGCCTTTGTCGGCAGTTGCAGCTCTCACAACCACCGCCTAGCGCTGTCAAGTGGGCGATGCTGATATGTCCCGGGCCCAATTCACCATCCTTTTAGGGACAATTTGAGACTATCCGATTGGAAGTGTTGTGTTTGATGCTATACGCGTCCACTCCGACCATTTTACGTGTTACCATACAATCTCTCAAATGAATTTCATTATCAACTATTAAAAAGGTTTCGGTTTTATAAACCCGGCCAGTCTATATATTGTCAGCAAAGCATGTCAACAAAGGACATCCAAAGACAAAACTCACCAAAAACAGTCCTCTCCTCCGCTCTCTTCGACACAGTGACGCCATCCCCAACTCGCACTCTAGCCACCACATCATCCTTCATAAACCCATACCGACCAAAGACAGGTTTGTATTTGGCACCCCTATCAACACGTCTATCCTTGTTCAATTTCTTGTAAACAATCCCATCTTCCGCCTTATGAAAATCGCCCGTCTCAAAGTCGACGTCCAACGACCGACACCGAACGCAATTCGACGTTAATATAAGCTGTACATCTTGATTGTTGTCTTCTGTAGCCAGATTCAATTCAGACCAAAAGTCCTCTTCCCATGCACTCTCACCACCACCAATGACCACATTAGGCCGAAACCTTGTAACTTCCACTTTCCCTTGCCCTGACTGAAACCGGCTGGCCACATCCTTGACCGACTCTTCATTCACAACCAGATACGATGCGCAATCAGCAAAGGTGAGAATCTCCTCGTCTTGTTCCTGTGTAGCGCCCGCCCCGAGAAGAGGTACATAGCCCGTCAACGCGGACAGCCAACCCCCTTTATCGCTGGACTTGCGCGCTATATTCGGGTTCATCGACCCTAATACTCTCCTCCGATTCAAGCCCGTATAAGCCAATACAACAGGGAATCCGAAACATTCGCTGAACCAGTCGTTGTATTTCTTGTCCATAATGTAGCCCACCATGGGACTTTGATGCATCATCACGGGAATCTTTTCTAATCCATCTAAATCTGGTTCAAGTGGCACTTCCAATGTCCTCCTAGACTTGTTTTCGGTGACGGGTGGTTCCTGATACGTGACGATAATCTTCTTCTTATGCTGCTCACCGTCATCGGGTAGAACGAGATCTGTCAGGAACAGTGACATTTGCGGAAAATGCGGGACATGCATGTTCCTCAAGGTCGGCTTTGATGCATCGTTCTTCTCTGTTTCGATGCTGCTGTCATGAACATTATTTTCGTTGGCTGACTCGACTTTCAAGAGCATGAAGCATCTGTCGTAGAGGATGCCATGGCGGGTGACGGTGGCCTCTTTGAGTTTCGTGGGTTGAAGCGACTTGATGGGGTAGACGTATAACTGTTCACGTTAGCAATGACCATTAACCTGATATCGTGAAATTCTACACATATACCTCGCTGATATACATTTTGATAGATTGGGGACTAGTTATTCGACGATTATATTGATGTTTTCAAGATGCACTTATGTGCTGAGACAACAACCTGGTAAATAGTTCCTGAATCGCTGATCTCGGGTTCAACTGCCATTTTCGGATATCAGAGCCTAGAGACACCCGATTTGTAATTACATGAGTATCTAACTTACAGCCAATCTTATCAAAGTAAGTAGCAGTGTTTATGTTAGTGTTATTCTCATGCCATCATACAGAGTAGCAATGTTTATTTGATATTTGATACTACTACCTAGGTACCCAAACCATGGACTGATTTCTGTCACAGTTTGCCAACGTTTCCAAGGTTCACATGATCAAAGATAAATATAACAGAAAGGACCCGCCGTCGTGCTCATAAGGTCGCGCATTGCAATCGGCTGGCCCGCCGCATACCCCAAATCAATCACCGTGTCGAGCGTCGTATTCGCCGAGGGCGGCAAATTCAGAAACGTGCTGGTACCAGAGATAGCGTTCCGGCGCTCCGCCAGATCGAGGTTCTGCCAAATCCACCATACACGGTCAATCATGCCATGATGGAGCCAAAACGCAGGGTCGCCGGGAGACACAAATACATCGCGGCCGGGGTCGCCGCCCATCGAGTAGTGGGCGCCGCCGTGCACACCAATCGAACCACTACCGGGGACACCCTGCATGGCAAGCTGGAAATCGGCGATGGCGTTGTTGTTGAGGATCAGGCTTACTACAGACGTGAAATTCGCGTACTGCTGAATGAGAGCGGTAGTAAGATCACGTTTGAAACAGCGAGGGTTGTAGTCAAGGGGGTTGGCTGCTGCGGCCGATGCGCCTCCGGGCAATGCAAGAGATGCCGGGCCCAGGTTCACTGTATAGTTGACGAATGGACCACTGGTCACGCAACCGCCTCCGGTGCCGAGTGGAAGATAGACATCGGGATAACCGGGGAGGGTTAGGACAATATCGCCGTCCGTATCGTTCGGCCCACGAGGCGCCCCGTTACCGGACATGGAAGTGTCGCTTCCATCGAAGACTGGGTAAGTCTCCAAGGAGCTGGCGGAAGCAGGCCAGTTCCAGTACCTGGGACTTGTCAGCGCGCTGATGATTGATTATCGTGGAAGTGAGAAACTTACGGGAGCGTGCCGGTGTACCCGCACTCGTTGATCAGGGTCTGCTCAAATTCCCAGGTGAAGTAGCGGTGCCACGCGAGGAATGTTCCCGTATAGTGGATGTTGAGTGTCTGGTTGATATGCGTGGCTACAAAGTCATCATACCGTGTCTTCGCTCCCGGGACGAGGTTAGAAGGAGTTTTTGAAGGCTTGCTCTGGAGACAGAGTACTGCATTGATATATGCCTTCTTCTGCGTAGTGCTGAATGTGGACCTACGTAGTAACGGTCAGGGAAAGACAATAAAGGCATAACCAGAAAACCAAAAGAAAAGAACATACCACTCCCGACGAATCTTCAAATTGCTCAAACTGCAGCCGCTGCGTTTGTTGGTGGTGCTACTGTCAACGCTGTCTGTAGTGATGTTGTAGGCATACTGGCTCAAAGTGTCCAGTTGCGAAGCAGCCTCGGACGTCGAAGTTGATGCCGCCGTAGGCAAAGTCGTTGAAGCTGTCTGCGCTAGAACCCGGGTGCTAGAGATAAGAGCTAGAGCTCCAGCAACCAGCGTGGAATAACGCATTGCAATCTATTGAACGGGGGGACAACGACTTCTATCACACTTTCACAGGAACAACGATCTAGAGTCTTGCAATCAGAAGCTCAAGAAAGAAAAAATATCCTGCCTTCCTGCACTTCTTATACAAGTACTGAGAATTAGGTAAAGCTATGTTATCGGAAGTTGGGCCGATACCCTAAAAGCAGAAAATAGAAACGAGTAGTTAACGCCACAATCAACAGCAAAGTAATATGGGGTGTTTTCTGGAGAGCTCTTACTCGGAATAGAGTGTAAGCCGAGCCGAGAGGCTTGTACTATGCAGTATGCACGAAATATGTTGTAGACACTTGATTAATATCTGGTCAGGGGGGTGTCCATTCTACAACGTACTATGTAGCCAGTGAGAAAGCTAGTCCGTAAAGAATTTCTTAGAGCTACAATTATTATGGTGGCTGCATGTAGACCAACACCTAGGTCGCAGGAGCAAGTCAGATTCGTTCTGTTCAACTATTAGCCGAAGCATGCATTCATCCATAGGCCAGGAGATTTTTTTTTTAACTTGCTAGCAATGCCTCGCATGCAGTGCAATAAAAATGCCGCCCAATGTGGCAATGTCCCGTACGTTGTGGATTCAATCATATTACGGGGAACAGGGGTCCTCAGTTTTAGCAAAACTATGTTTACTCCGTATGGCTTGCAATAATCTGGCCGGCTATGTACGTACTTTCTAAATCGGTGACATTCTTCTAGTAGGCCTCGGTAAATAAGTACATAGCATTTAAAATCGACTAGTTAATCCTTGCTGCTATAGGCACTGGGCAGGTAGAAGCGACAGACGAACTGCATACATGCGGAATTGACACGGCTTCGAGAAACGGCACTGCAGAGGTTCAATCATACTCCCAACCAAGGTCTGGATTTCGCCGCCCATTATAGCTAGAATACGTTGGCAACGTGCAGTAGTACGCCGGAAGGTGGAGGCATGGATACGAGACAATAATTATATAGGTCCAGAAGGGGCCTAATCATGTTACAAGACGCACATTTCCGTTATCGGACCCTTTCTACCCCGTTTCCCGTTGATCTGGAAGATCCGGAAGCCCTTTGCTCCATTAATTACAGTTCTAGGACGGGGTCAATTATGGAATATGGAGCTTTTATTCACGCCTAGCCAATAGGAAATTTGGGCAGACACTCATATGCAAGACACTTTTCAGGTTCTCAATCTCAAGGTAAATACACAAACAGGAAATATCATGGTGGAATGACTAGCATTATTAGTTATAACATGCCATGCTATCAGTCGCCTAGGGAGTCTGGGCACTCGTATTTGTATAAACCCAAAGTATAAAAATGAGTAGCCCCAATCACCGCAAAGTACCTATACCTATGTACTCCATGTCTCTACACATAATGGCCCGTGTTTATACCCACGTAGTTAACTAGTACGTAGTAGGTAGATGGTGAGCGGGTGCGATTATTTCTACGACCTTTGCTTTACCATGCACAACAAAAATAACCCTACTAACACACCCTGCTATAGTAGTTAGATGTATTAGTTACAGGTTGTTATAATTGATGTTGCATATTTTGTCGTCAAGAATGGAAAATGCAATTCCTGTTAGCCGACATTGCACCCCTGAAAAACTCGTCGAGCTCGATGTTCCGGATTGTACCCTGCACTCCGTCGGGTTCTGAAATTTGAGGCGGTTTGGGACAAAGTTAAATATACAGCCAACAGCAAGGTACAGGGTTCTTCAAGACAGAACTCCCATGGTTAAGGCACACAGACCTCTCGATTCTGAAGGCGCGCACGGTGCATCTCCGTCGGCGCGATCAAGTTTGTGACGTTTTTGCTCTCGATTGGGACGACGCTTGAGTAGTACCTGAAAACAGAGAGCTTCATATTGGGATATCCGATATTTCATTACTAATTCTTCCGTTCTGTGTCCCTGTAGACCACATTCCAGCACACTATAGTATCACAGCCATCTTCTAGTCTACCACTGGAACATACCTAGTAGCCAGTAGCTCGCATAATGTTTCGAGTATACTATGGTGTATTTACTCCAACTTAGTCAATCTTGTCTCATTCGGAGTCACTCCACAGTCCAGACCTTTACTCAGGTACTCAATGCAGTGAAACTACGCCAGAAAAGTTTAGAGCAAGCGAGTCCAATCCCCTTTGTGGTTCCATGGTCAAGGTGTTGGTGCAAACAAAATCTGCAACTCGAGAGATCGAAGATCTCCGAGACTTGCCTCGCCATAATTGTTCTAACATTATTCTCTGTAATAGAACGTGACGCTATAAAACTCATATGAGTCGTTTTAACCTCCCCCTCTCGTTAGCAATCTGCCACTCCAACGACACATGACAAGACAAAACAAAGTCGTCGACATCAGGACAGCATAATGTCAACCCCCGCCCATCTGGGAGGAGCCGGACTGCCAGACGACAATCGCGGCCCGAATATTCTTGCTGCAGTCTCCATTACCACCGGTGCTGCCCTGGTAGTGGTCCTGGCCCGTCTGTACGTTCGATTCTTCATAGTAAGAAACGTTGGTCTCGATGTGTGTATTCTTCTCCCTATTTCTTTCCGTTCATATAGCAGGAATTGAGACAAGAAAATGAAAAAAGAGGCAAGACAAGGAGAGCACTTCCTGTGGACGATGTCGATCAGATTCCGGCTACCGATGGAAGTGGTCAACCAGGGCGCCTATCATGACATTGTTTTCTCCTTCAACGGCCTCTTTCTGTTCCTCCTTATTCACACCATTTTGTGTCAGGTCTGCTAACTTTGAGAGTACAAGGACTACTTTATGACATTAACAACGGCCCTGGTACGCTTTTCGCCCTTCGAATCGTTTTAAATATAATTGACGTTTCTATTGACTGACAATTTCTGAAAGTCCGTTTCCGGTTGGGCTATCATCATTCCAGAGGTCGCCCATGGGGCTGGACGACATCGAGTATATCTCGATCCGGAAGTTGCTACCACAGGCCTACACTTGAATTTCGCGACTCAGGGGATCTATTTATGGGCTATTGGCCTCGTTAAAATCTCAATTGGGCTGTTTCTGATTCGCTTTGCGCCGAACAAGGGGTACAGAATATTTATCTGGACTATAATAGGTAAGTTTCGTGCGGGGACAGACGGCGCTCTCTGTCAATGTAAAATGAACGATAAGTAACTAATGTATCCCCCTTCCAGGCATGATGGCTATTTACACCACGATTTGCTTCTTCGTACGCGACTTCTTCCTCCGCATGACCTCGCTTGATGTTGGAACTGATGAGTGCGACAGACCCTTATTTTCCAGTGCAAGGACATGGCATCGATCTGGGACAGCAATGTGAAATCTAAGTGTTTTACTCCGACGCAACTTATTGAGCTCAGCTACACCAACACAGGTCAGCGTGTACGAAAAGCATAATGTCGATCCTGATACTAACAGGTTGCCATGAAGCTTTTAACATTCTCACTGATTTGATCTTCGCCACTTTACCGGCTTTCATGCTTCGGTATGTTCGTAATCAAGCTTCTATAAGCTCTGAAGTGGATGAGAAGACAGTCTCGCATTAACAATTGATACAAATAGAAAACTACAAGTTAATACACGCACCAAAGCATCTCTGATCTGCATTCTCGGGCTTGGTGTCTTGTAAGATTCCTACCTCCTATCCTCTTTTTGAGACTATGATTGACTGATACGATCGTTTGTCTATATAGTGCATGCACTGCAGCATTTGTCAAACTCTCATACCTTCCAAACTACGGGAAAACAGGAGACTTCCTATGGGATTCGACAGACCTGACGATTTGGACCACGTAAGTACACGCATCATTCCTTATTGCTTCCTCTCAGACGTCATCTAACACTTATATGGCAGCACTGAATGTAATACTGGGATCGTCGCCGGAAGCCTACCCTGCCTCAAGCCCCTTTTCAAGAGGCTTCTCCATACCTACAGCTCCGGCTCTCGCAGTCGCCTCTACAATTACAACAACTATGACCAGGGAACCAAACTGCGCTCGTTATCCCGCAGCATGAACAAGAGTAAAGCTGGCTCTGCAGCAGTGCTTCGGACTGGTCACACCCAGAATGACGACAACCCCATATCCACCAAGATCGGTCATGTGAAGCACTCCAGTACAACGATCTCAGACATTCGCGGCGATAATAGCAGTGAGGAAAGGATCCTCCCTGTCCGAAGTGGCAGCCGTAGCGACGGCATCATACGGACGACGGAGGTGCAGATTACTTCGACGTTGACTGCAAATGATACTGAAAATAATAAGGCGTGGACTAGTAATACCTCACATGTGGCGTGGGAAACGAAACATGATATCGAGGATCGTGTATAATTTTTTTTTATTAGTCGCGCCAGTGTAACCAAATTCAGGTGTAAAATATTTCTTATGCTCGAATATTGAAGATTTCTTGGCTATACTGAGAAAAAATAGATCCCTATGCTATCGCCTTCAGCCTTCAATGCCAATTAGATACTAACAGCAAAACTCAAACGTACAGAGAATTTAAGGACCGGCTTTGCACTCGTTAATATGCTGTCTATCTAGGTACTATTTATCAATCTTTCGTCTTTAGTTTTATGTTATGCGAACAATTCGGTACTATTCCGCTCTTCAGCAATGAATGATCCTGAGAGTTTCTACCCCGCCTTAGGTATACCATGGCTATCATTAAAGCTACTTTGATCATGACATCCCTGACGTCTAGTCTAGGTTTTGCTCTTCCAATTGCGAAATGAGGTGTGCGCCAAACTGGCTAAGCCTAGCTCTCTTTACCACTACCGTATCGCATAGTGATCCTCTTAGGTGCCACCCGAGAGTTGTTCTGCCGGGAACGTATCAGGGCAACGTGTGAGACAACATTCAAGGTTCATCTCGAAAACCCAGGGTTCCAGTCCCAGAATACTGTGGCAATGTTCATTATCCACAGAAAGACCTCGAGCGCATAGATATGCGATAGACTTACCCAGTGAAGCGGGGTAAGTGTCTACGTACCGTAGCCAGACGGAATGCCCATTCCGATCCATGGACAACTTTAATCCATCAAAGTTATTGTATAGACATGTCAGTCCTTATTGAGATGAATTCATCGTCAGTCCCGAAGCATTTCCGAAGCCAACCCTCGGAAATATTGATCCCTTCCGAGATAACATTCCGCTATTTGCTTAATAACTATTTGAGTCAGGGTTAGCCTATATAGACTGGCTCCGATTGGTCCGCACTCTGTATTCATTTTGGATAGGAGTAATGGAATCCGAAGCTGTTATCTTTCAAGTTGTTGATCGTTTGAGATCGTACATATGTAACCTAGGTGCATATCTAGATGGAGTATGTGCCTATACCGCAAGATGGGATATATACTTGGCGAGACAGCCAGCGTATCCATGCATTTGTCCAAACGACTTTGCATAGTGGATTATTATAGTCCTTTAGATCCTCCTTCTATCTGTGTATGGTTTTATCGTTGAAGTACTTGCCCAAAATGAAAAGCAATGCAAGTAAGGTCGAGCTCGGCCCTGATTCCATATCAGAGCAAATTACAGCAACCAAAAGTCATAATCTGGGAGAGGTTCAGGAAGTGAAGGTAGGTATGCATCATCATGGTATTGCTACAACCCTAGTTGATATCAAATGTATAGAAAGGGTTTTCACGCTTCACGATTCTCTCCATGACTATTGTTCTCATGGCTACATGGGAGGCATTTTCAAGGTACATGATTGTCTGGCTATTCTTCAAAAGACAGCAATGAAATAAACTGATGGGTTTCTTGCACAGTACAATGGCCACAGCGCTGGTCAGTGGAGGACCAGTGTCCTTGGTTTACGGGTGTATTCGTAAGTGAAAATAACCCCTTGCTCACTTTCCGAGGAGCTTGTCTACTGACTAGGTTGATTAGTGGCCATAATTGGGGCCATGGCGACTGCAGCATCTTTGGGAGAAATGACCTCAATGTACCAAAATATTCTCATATTTGAATTGAGCTATCGCTGACTTTCACAGGTATCCTACAGCAGGTGGCCAGTATCACTTCACTGCCAAACTAGCCCCCGAGCGATGCCGAAACTTCCTAAGCTGGCTTGTTGGATGGATAGGTAAGAGCTAGTCATGCATGTCTAAAGCTTCTAATTATTGATACCTGGCGTAGGTACTTTTGGCTGGATAAGCTTTACCGCCAGTGCTCCCTTCCTGGCAGCGACTATGATCCAGGGCCTAATGATTTTGAATTTGCCGTCATATGACCCTCAGCGCTGGCACGGCACTCTCCTATATTGGGCTCTTGTTGGCTTGAGCACCATTATCAACATATGGGGTCGCCGCCTCTTATCCGTGGTGGAAGGTTTATCACTCTTCATCCACCTGGCTGCATTCCTCGCGAACTTCATTGTTATTTTGGTGGTGACGCCGGCGAAAAATTCGGCAAGCTTCGTGTTTACTCTTTATGAGAATAACTCGGGGTGGTCAAGTGATGGAGTCGCCTGGTCCATTGGCATGCTGTCAAGCTGCTATGTTTTAACAGGTCAGCTCAGTTGAAGAAATTCATTACTGTACCATGAATCCATAACTGATGAATGGCTACTCTAGGTTTTGATGGAGCCATCCATCTCGCCGAAGAAATGCCTAATCCCGAGGTTGCAGTGCCATACTGTATGTTGAGTTCAGTCGCCATCAACAGCACACTAGGATTTGCCTTTATGCTTGCGATTCTCTTCTGCATGGGTGACATAAAAGCAGCATTTGATACTGATACCGGATACCCTATCATTGAAATTCTGCGATACATAACAGGTTCCACTGCGGCTAGTACTGCGATGACTTGCACGTTGATCCTCATGGCAGTCTTGGCTACTGTTGCATTAATTCCATCCGCATCTCGGATGGTGTGGTCGTTGGCCCGCGACAGAGGTATGTCTTCTTCTCCTTATGCCTAAACGCCATACAATGACTTATATTCACCTCTTTAGCAATTCCGTTCCATGAGTATCTTTCCGAAGTGAACACGCGAGCCCAGCTACCCCAACGCTCGATCCTTATAACCAGCGCGATTCTTGTATTGCTCGGGCTCATCAATATCGGGTCAACGGCAGCATTCAATGCTATTTTATCTCTTTCCGTGCTTGGAATACAGATTTCATATGCAGTCCCGGTTGGTCTGATGCTTTGGCGGCGACTTTCGTCTGGAAAAGTGATCCTTCCGTATGGACCGTGGAAACTAGGGTCCTATGGAGTGGCGATCAATGCTATCTCCATGGTTTATTTGATCTATACTAGCATCTTCATGGTGTTTCCAGCAAATCAGCCGGTCACAGCATTGAACATGAACTATTCATCTTTGGTTTTCGGCGCCGTGCTGATTGCTAGTTGCATTTATTGGGTTTGGAAAGGCACGAAGCAATACGATGGCCCTAACATTGTTATTCGACCTACAGCATAGATAGGATTTTTGAGTAAAATTCTTACGTATGTGAGAGTCGTTAGTTGTTCCAGATTGTCGAGATCAAGATCAATCTACTTGTGGTGTAATCTCTCTTTTCCTGATATGTCATAGTAGTAAGAAATGAGAGGAATTCAAACCAGACGTTCAGTACACACTTTATGACCCAGTCAGCACTACGGCAGTGCGTGGCTCCAGTATGGATCACCCAGCGTGGACCCAAAGATAAGCAGAATCCACTGTGAAAGTTTCTACATATCTCTGGCCAATCCAAAAGTAGTGGATCTGTCTCCGCTTTCTCCGCATTTCGATATCCTTGAATCGACGTTCTCGGACTGCTTGTTGTTTTGTTTTCTAATCTCAATAAATATAAATAAACCAGGCAACCCCAAATGTCCGTTTGAACCTACTGAAATCATGACTCCTCGAATCCCGAAGCCTCTTAGTCGGCTCAAAACTCGTAGTAGGTTATTTTCTGGTCCGAGTTCGTCGTTTGGATACTGTGACTGACGGTGATAACAGCTGGCTGTGCTCGCTGCAAACAAAGAGTGAGTGAAGCCCTTTCTATCTATGGGTTCGCTGTCAAGGAACTTTCAAGCTCATACATCTGTGTATTGACAAGAAAATCAAATGCGACGAAACTCTTCCCCATTGCAATCAGTGCATACGTAAGGGTTTCGAATGTCCAGGGTACAAGCGTCCATTGAAGTGGTCATCAAAATATGAATTAGGATGTGCTCAAACACACACGGGAACTTCAAGCACGGAGTCTCAGAATCTTAGTAGAGCACCGGCCGCGAATTTCATAACATCTTGGGAAGCATTTTCCCTGCAGACCACAGGACCGTCAAGCAATTTCCCTCCGCAATTTAGCACGGTCACTTCAGGGGAAGATAATGGCCCAAGTACCGGTTTTTCTTATGATATCTTGCAGGTAGAAGAGGTTCCAGGGGAAGAAGTCTTGTTGAGGGACTGGTCAGACACAGCTGCGAATCACGAGTTTCGGCAAGATCAGACTGACGACGAACCAACACATACGAATGATGTCCTACCAGAATGGCTCGATTTCCGATCAACTATGCCTGTGCCTTTCGAGGATGATGATACAGAAATTACAAGACACTATTTCTCTACAGTGTGTCCCGTCAATTCGTGCTTTGACTCTACGCAGAACTTCTTCCGTATCGAAATAAAAGACCTGATGAGTTCCTACGCGTTGATCTACCACTCCATTTTATCAATGTCAGCGGCCCATCTCGCGTCTAAAAGGACGGACAAATCAATACTTCACCTCAGATATAAAACCCAAGCTATTTCCTCTCTGAGTGAAGAGATCAAGCGGCTTGGGGATGTCGAAGAGCCCAAAAATGGCAGCACTGAACAGTTGTTGCTCGCTACTATTATCCTCGGTATGACCGATGTACGTACCCGATCTGATTACCAATTTGTTTAGGTTTGATCTAATAAATGGTCTCAAGGGATGGCACAACCCATCTTCACTGGGCATCACTCACTTACATGGAGCGCGAGTCCTACTCAAAAGATGGCTATCAATCGATGAGCAGAATACGATACCCCCTGGCAATGACTGTTCTTCAGGAATGAAAAGCTTCACAATTGGGATCACGGTATACTGGGAGTCTATGGCCAGCTTTATCCTAAACCAATCATTGGACACGATAGCGTATATGGATTGCTTCAACAACCCAGATTATAAAGCTTCATACCAGCCGAATCCATGGACAGGTATTTGCACCCCACTCTTTATTTATCTGGCCAAAACCGGAACTCTAGGACGACAACGGTCTATGGTACAAAGGTTGACATTGGAAACAGCTACTGCCGGAGTTAAAGAATCCCTTGACTACGGATTGATGCAACGGGCCCATGAACTTGAGAAGCAAATTCTAGAATACCGACCACCCGATCAGAGTCAAATAAGCGACACAGGTGACCCCAGGACACCGGTTAGCCATCTTATACAAATTGCTCAGATCTATCGACTGGCAGTCTTGTTACAACTCCACCAGAGCTTCCCGGAACTCCTTGAGGTTGGTTCCGACGGGACGGTACATTACGGCACGCGCAATGATACTCTATCGAGTATGCTTGCTATGTCATCTAGTATGTTGACACTCATTTCTACGATTCCACGCACCTCAGGCGTCAACTGTCTCCTTACTCTCCCCTTGATCATTGCTGGTAGTATGTTACAACGGACCGCGCATCGCGTGCCAGATGTCACCCCCAGTTTATCATCACGAGACATTATTGCGGCAGAACTACTTGCAATCCATAATCAGGACAGCGTTGTATCCTATTGGAGAAACTTTGTTAGGGAGCGGATAACGGCAGTACATCAGTATGTTGGGGTGGCCGCGATAGCCCGTGGTCTGGAGATACTAGAGAAAGTGTGGGCTCAAGCTGATCTCAAGTCAGCTTTAAGTAATGCGACCAGCCTCGTTCTCTGGCCAGATGTCATGGTTGACGAGAGACTTGAGACGATCCTGGGCTGAGGGCGGGGATATCAAGGAATGGATATCTATGCAACGTTATCTTAATAGACTAATTTACCTCTCTTATCTACGTACTATCAAAAATTCGGATCTTTTTTTCATTTTCCAATTTCATCGAGGTGGGACCGTTCATGAACTTTGACTGCGTAGGCACCTCCCTCAATAGCCCTAACTTGTCCGAAAACGGCAAAAAAGTGCGTCGACGCAACGGGACGCGATTGGCCGACGGCGGCAACAATTATTAGATGCCAGGTACCTAACTCTACTCTAGCTATGATATTGTACAATCAAAAGAATTAATATCTAGATGGCCAAAAAGAGATAGATACCCCAATCATCGAGGTACGCATTGCAGCACTTAGAGAAACCTATATTTTTTCAATTTCGAGGTCTTCTCCATACGCAAAATGGTACTTCAAGTAAAGCAAAAGACAGAGCTCTACAAAGTCGCCAGCTTTGGCGGGATACCCAATGTCTTCTTTGGTTAGTCCTCAAATTCCTAGAAAATCACATTGCGAGCTTACGCTGTGTGATACAGAGGACTTGTTGGGGACTGAAAGTGACAAAGTCGCGAATCCCATCGTGGGATCATGGTTTCGCATTGAGAGCGGACCAGAGGCAACACCCCCAAAATATGAGTACGATGAAGTTGGTGTTGTTATTGAAGGTAGCTATACTTCTTCCTCCAGTCCGTCCTTTCGCTCCTTTCTCTTTCTTACGTGGGTGGACCATATAGGTGAAATCAACATGCGGGATGAGACTGGTCAGAGCATTACAGTAAAGCAAGGCGATACGTTCTTTTTCCCTCGAGGAAGTACTATTACCTTCTCGTAGAACAGCTACGGTATAGCTTGGAAATGTGGAAGTCGTCCGTTGACAAGATTGTAGAGCTTGCTGAAGCTGAGGAAGCTAGGAGTAAGGGATAGAACGAGTCTCAAGTCAGTTTTAAGTAGACTTTTCAGAGAGCAACCTAGCTTAAAAAGCTTGGAAAAGCATAGTATAAAGACAAGCAGATCTTTAGCATAATTGCTAAGAGAAACACAACGCTAGTACGTGTCCTACTCCGCATTGGCAAATAATCACTAATTCGGCCTTACTACAACTGGTGGAAATTCACTGCCTTGATTAATTACTAAGAAAATGATTTACCATATGACAGCGATCACTGTCTCTCATGGTACCGGATTGGGCAAAAAAGCGCGTTGGCAGTCTCCAATGTCTCATGATCAGAAACCTTAAGGAGAAAGGTGAAGTTGCTTGCCATGGTAGATTTAATCATATAATAAGCGCTAGGAAATTTTGTTATGTGATGTAATCTAGAATATTTCCTGTGAAATATTGAACACTTCAACATGCCGCGTTCTAAGGAGGGATTCTTATGGACTCCAACCCAGGAAACCGAAGGCTTGCCAACCGACGCGGTACAGCAAGGATCTCGCAGCATTGAAGATCACTATGATGTGATTGTTATTGGCGCCGGGTTTGCTGGCCTCATCGCTGCTCGAGACCTAACCCAAAAACATGGCCTCAGGGTCCTACTGGTGGACGCCCGAGATCGAATTGGCGGCCGGACTTGGACAGCAAAAGTGCTGGGCGAAGAAATCGAGATGGGAGGAACATGGGTACACTGGAATCAGCCACATCTCTATGCTGAGCTCCATCGATACGGTCTGCATCGCAACCTCAAGACGTCAGCTGGTACGTCTGCAGCGGAAATGCAATATTTCAGGCCCGCTCCAGGACAATTAGAGGTGGTACCCGCCGACAAGTACGTAACAGTACTGGAGAGTGTGGCACAACAATTCTTCTCTATTGATGGGCTAGACGGCAGATCACTTATGCCCTATCCCCATGATCCATTGCGGCAACCCTCCCCTTGGCAGGCGTACGATCATCTAAGTGTAAAGGATCGGCTGAACCAGCTGCACGATATCCCTCAATGGGAAAAGGAGCTGTTTGAATCCAACATCAACACGTTTGGCAGCACCCCAGGAAAAGATATTGGCTTTGTTGAGGCATTACGTTGGTTCACATTGGGCGGGCATAGCATGGCAGGGGTCTTTGAGCTTGCTGGTATGTTCAAGCTTGGAAATGGAGGAATGACTTCGTTTGCCCGAGCTATTTGGAATGAATTTACTGGGGACTCCTTGTTCAACACCCCCATCAGTGGAATTCGGCAGGGCACTGCTGGCGTGGAGGTCAAGACAAGCCATGGCCAAACTTTGAGAGCGAAGCTTGCGGTGTCAACTATTCCACTGTAAGTTTCTTGCTTACCTAGGTAAAGAAAAGAGGGGTAAAATCTGACGACTGCTTATAGTAACTGCCTGAACGACGTTCAATTCAGCCCTCCACTTTCTCCTCTACGCCAGGCTGCAATCGCAGAAGGACACATAAACAGCGGTGCCAAGATCCATTTCAAACTCCGAGAAACCCTGCCAGGTTGGTTTTGGACTTCGAACGGCTATAATGGATCGGACTTTGTCTTTGCCTTTTCCGACCACAATGGAAACCAGCCTTCAGGCCCGTCCGGAACATGGTGTATTGGGTTCGGTTATAATGGATGCCTCACCGATAAGAAGGATAGCAGGAGTATCTTGAAAGCTTTCAATCAGGACATAAACCCTCATCACACCGTGGAAGCCTATGCTACTCATGACTGGATGAATGATCCATACGCCAAGGGTGTATGGGCCTGTTGGGGGCCTAAATCCACGTCGAAGTATCTGAAAGCGCTTCAAGAATCTCATGGACGTATAGTCTTTGCCAGTGCTGACTGGGCAGCTGGATGGCGAGGTTTTGTTGATGGTGCTATTGAACGAGGCCAGGCTGCTGTTCAGGACATAATGCAGTTGCTAAAGAATGATCTGTCGGCCATCTCAGCCAAACTATAGTGTCCGAGACATGCTGTTTCATCTTACTTGCAATTTATGTTGTCCTTCTATACGTAATCAGCCGAGTACCCATAGTGTTTGCTCTGCTTTTGACATTCTGTAAATGTAGGTAGCTGATCCCATGAGTCATCGTACTACAGTAACGGAAAGGAACCTCGAAGCGACACTTCGGATATCTGTTGGAATTCTACTAAGCTGAAGAGATATTCTCACTTAATAGCTTGGTAAGATTACCTTACCAATTCCTAGTATTTAACACATGCCCTCGGTTGAAGATAATTGTTGGAATCCGTATAGAACGAATAACTACGCAAGCTACCTCCGTGCATAGTTTGATCGACCTGTTACACATCGAATAGGCAGAATCCCATAAGAAAAACCACTTCATCTTAAGGCTAGGTCCAGTTTCCGCAAGTTTCCGCCAGTCATATCCAATATCCATGGATATCCTTGCAATTCTCGGTGGATACAAACTCTGAACTGGATTTCCCTTTAAAGCATGTATGGTACGATTCTTCCTTAAATTGACGCTGCAACCCACCACGATGCCTTGAAGACAAAATGTTCTCGGTGCTACAAATGCAACCTATTCCTGTACTCTGTCCTTCCTTCCAATTTTTTGAGTCCAAGATGAACCCCAAATCTCAGAAAGAGAACTACGTCGCCCACACCGTTTCTGAGAGAGGCTCAAGATTGGAGTATAAGGCCCCGTCTAATGGCATCTTCAGTGTTTTGCTCATGTCTTGGAAACCTTATGCGGAACTGATGCGATTAGACCGACCAGCTGGTTTCTTTGCCTTTTACTGGCATTACCTCGTTGGCCTTGGCTATGGCGCGGCAATCTGCGAGACAATACCCAGCCCCATTGAGGTTTCACTGGTGGCTGTATACCTTGCTGCGTTGGTGATAGTTCATCGCGGTGCGGTCTGCACAATCAACGATAATCTGGACCAGGAATTCGATCGCAAAGTGGCACGTACCCAGTTTAGACCTATTGCTCGCGGTGCTGTATCCACTACACAGGCCTACATCTTTGCTTCGATACAGTATCTTATACTGACATCGATGATTTTGTGGCACCCATTCTTCCATGGCCATGACGCAGCTGGCATCTACACCAGCCTACCAACGGTTATATTGACAGTCTATCCTTTAGCGAAACGCGTGACAGACTTTCCACAGCTTATTCTTGGCTTCGGGTTTGCCGCAGAAATCCCATTTTCCGCCATCATGGTCGGTCTAGATCTACAATCAGCAGAGCACGCCTTTTGGCCTCTATTAAACCTGTTTGTTGCAAGTGCCATCTGGACAATCATCTTTGACAAGATATACGCACACCAAGATCTTAAGGATGACGTTAAAACGGGCGTCGGCTCCCTCGCGGTCCGATTGGGTCAACACAGCAAACCAGTTCTGTCAGTTTTGGCTATCGCTCAGGTGGCATTGCTGGTGACTACTGGGGTGCAAAGTGCTTTTTCACCGGTATATTTTGTGATTTCCTGTGGTGGAGCGGGTCTGGCATTGCTGATGATGATTGTCAGGGTGGACCTAAAATCACCCGCAAGTTGTGCATGGTGGTTTGGCGAGGGAACAGCAATTGTGGGGGTCAGCTTGGTGACAGGTTTGCTCGGAGAGTATGTGGCTAGAAAATATGTTACATAAGAGTCATCATACGCTGTACTGTTGGGGCAGTGGTACACAGACGTTGCATGAAGCTGAGTTCTGGTGTAATAGCTACACTCTGACGGCCACGTATACCATCAATTTCTTGCTACCTTTGAAGTCGAATCTTACAACTAGCTCTCACATGACATAATAATTAATTGCTTATAGTTCTTCCAGAAGCTAAAATCGCCTCCAGTCATACCCAGTGCAATGGAATTTAGAAGAGCACCTTATGACAATAAAAAGCTCCCATTATACGGACTGGGAGCTAACCTCAATCTGAGTTGTCGCCCTGATTTGCGTTTGGGAACCATCTCTGTGCATATTATCGCGGTAAAGGGAGCTATCTTTCGTTGGAGATGCTATGGAAAACACTTGATAACCTTGTTGCTGCGGAAAATAGGCATCGCCCAAGTGCCGCGAAGGGGCAGTACCTGAACTTGCATTCGAGGACTGCTTAGACGAGACACGATCCCAGAGGGGTTTCAATGTCGGTAGACAGCCGGTGAATATAATGACAAAGGTTTCCGATATGCTCCATAGTGTTAGACCGTATTCGCTCCCTTGATCATTCAACATAGGAGTCAGAAACAACCAATAGATCGCGCAATCCACTCAGAAGTAAGGCACTTACAGGTGAAGTCGTCGTCACCAATAGAAGAGAGCTCCGTTGTCTTGATAATACCACAAATAGCAGCCCTTTATTTCGCATGAGAAGGAGTTGTTCAGGGAAAGCAAGCAGCAAAAGAACAAACGCCAGCTTACATCGAGCCGAGGCCTAGCACAACAGACAAATAGATTCTTCTTTCGGTGCTGACGTTGAGATTCCAAAAGATAGTCGCAGGGAGTATTGCCAGAATCACATCAGCCATGACGTTTTCACCTATGGTCATGGGCGTCGGTTCGCCAAAATCAGCAAACAAGAACGAGAAAAAAGAAACGTGCATATATGGGCAAATAAGATCATTGGACACACTTGACATGAAATATGCAAAATCCAGCTGTGCCTGAGGGGGCCAGCAGCTATGCGGCACCTCTGGGTTCCAGTTGGCCTTGATTGGGCGGCATTGGACAAAGTTGAATATGCAATTTAGTATATTGATAATTGCTGTCAGGACAATTACCACCCATGCTACCCATCTCTGCCACCGATTGAAGCGGCCCATGAGGCGGAGGATGAGACTGCCCACAGCAGCTTTCCCAGAGGCGAAGGACAAGATATTGGCGGCTCGAAGGAAAAAATTAATCTCAAGAGCACCGGTAATTACATCCTTGGAGAGGAACTGTACATGTCCATACCCGCCCACGTTGGATTGGGCTGTAGCTAGAGCTGCACAGATAATGAGTAATCCCTATTAATCAATATACAATGTGAACAAACATTCCCCCAACTAGTCGTACTCATGGTGGAAATACTCACCAGTGTGACAAGTATAAGCCAGTCATCGCAACTGATTCTTTTGATCATAGTCCTTGCATAGAATCTCATGGAGACTATGATGACGGCGACTGCGGTTTCAGTCCATAAAATTGCCACAACCACCCGACCTCTGTTGATATCTGGCGTTTCTGGGCTTGACATTGTAGCTCCGAGATTGTGGTAGTATTTTTTGTTAATCTAGGTTTGGCTGTATATCACTTTTTAGTGTCGCAATAGTAAGTGCTAGCAACATAACCAGTGTTAAATCATGACCTGCCAACAGGAGTCGTACACATTTTAAAATGGATTGACATATAGCAATCCGAAATCATGTATCAGGAATTCTATGAATCAGTCGGCCGATTTTCAAATACCTATGGAGAAATAAATATGGTGAGAGATACATGAAGAAACACCAGCTGAGTCAAGGGAGCTGACTTCTTGGGAAGCACATGTACAACTTTTCCAGGAAATGATGCAACTTCTCGAGTCTCAACGATATAAATGTCATTTTTGAGGGCATCTCATGGTACACGGCGTACTCAGCGCATGAGACTCGTCGGTGTGTCTTGAATTCTTCGGTGTGTATATACCTAGATGTGGTACCGCTGTGCAACGTTGTACAACCATGGAAATGACGTGTCTCATCCAAGGCCCCCTTCGTCTCCTCCCTCGTTCCCCCCGCCGTGCTCGTTACTTTCCTCCTACATTTGCAAAAACAAAACTCGCACTTCAAGTCCTCTTCATCGCCATGCCCAATCGCAGAACTGACGCGGCTAAGCTTAGCCTCTTACCCACTATCGTGGATCAACTTGCTCGAGATGAGCCCAACGGTCTCTGGGGGGAGTATCCCAAGTCGAGAACTACTCTTGGCGATGGGTACGAGGCGCTGACATATAAGCAATTTGCCAACGCAGTGAACGGAGTTGCTCATCAAATCGAGAAACAAATTGGTAGAAGGGATACCCGCGAGCCTCTGGCTTACCTTGCTGCCAACGACCCGCGCTGCTCTATAGCCCTGGTCGCAGCAATGAAAGTGGGCTGCAATGTGAGCATATACTACTTGCTCTGGACGTTAATAAATTCTCTGTCTCTGCTAACACCTCTGATCAAGTTGTTCCTGTTATCTGAAAGAAATAGTGTCGCTGCCAATCTCAAGCTTTTGGAGGATACCGGTTGCTCTGTGCTTCTGATAACAGATCAGACTTTTGCACCTGTTCAGTCATTGCTATCGGAGACAACATTGGAAGTAGTGGAATTGCTTCCTTTGCATCAGCTACTACATGAACAACACTCAGACTATGTTTTCACCAATCAGCTTGCTGAGATGAGAACAGAAACCGCATTTACCGTTCATACGTCTGGTTCAACAGGTAAGAAAAAAAAAAGATACTCTTTTCGGTGTTTCTAATCAATTGTTAAATAGGATTTCCCAAGCCGGTACGTATTTCTTGCGAATACATGTCACGAATGATCCAGAACATGGGGTTAGAGGCTCCCCATGGTTATGAAATGTTTAGCGATATCATTGGCAACAACCGATGTATCCTCCTTCTTCCTTTGGGTCATGTAAGTTGACTTCAAAATATGAATGTAAGAGAACAATCTAACCTTGCTCCAAAGAATGCAGGAATCTACTTTGGAGTATTGAATGCTTTTTTTAACAACACCACCGTTATATTACCTATTCCAGGCGTTCCTCCAAACGGGGAGCTGCTTCTGGAGATGCTTCGGTACAGACAAGCAGATTGGGCAGCGGTGGCTCCTTTGACACTCGAAGAAATATCTAAGAATGCCACTCTGCTCAATGGGATTTCAAAAAGACTAAAGATGGTGGCCTATTCTGGTGGAAGTCTGCCAAAGGTGTTCGGAGATGTGATTGCGTCGAAGATAAAATTAACGACCCAGATAGGCTCATCTGAGTGCGGGCCTATACCAACCATGTATCGAAATGGCTTTGATTTCAAAAAAGATTGGAATTATCTCCAAATCCACCCTTCTGTCGGTGCCAAATTCGACCCATTGCCAGGAGACGTATTTGAGCTTATATGGGAACGCTCCCCTGAGTGTGAGCCCTTTCAAACCGTTTTCACCATATATCCAGATCTGGATGTGTACCGTACGAAAGATTTGTTCACACCTCATCCAGAATTGCTAGATGTTTGGACACATGCATCTCGATCAGACGATATTATCGTTTTCCTCAATGGTGAAAAGGTTAATCCCATTGGTTTTGAAAGTAGTATATGCAGGCATCCAAACATTTCAGCTGCCCTCATGTTCGGTTATGAAAGATTTGAAGCTGGCCTGTTGATACAACCAAGCGATCCTGCATACCCTCACACCACTGTTGAAAAGGCCCGTTTCGTTCAGGACATATGGCCAATCATTGAACAAGCGAACAATATCGTCCCTGCTTATGCGCAAATATCACCGTCGCATATTTGTTTTACAGAGCCAGACTGCCCAATTCTTCGGACTCTGAAAGGTTCAATACGGCGCAGCGCAACTCTCGAGCAGTATGCCACGAAGATCAACCAGATGTATGCAGATGTGGAGCAAATGTGGGCTCCGGGAACATATCATTCACAAGATATCAAGGCCATGGAAGCCATAGAGAACGTTACGAAACGGGCAGTTCTCCAAGCAACTAAGTGGGCTGATGTCGAAGCTAAGGACAATTTCTTCGAGCGGGGGATGGACTCACTTCAGGTCTTGAAGCTGGTACGTAACCTTCGGGTCGAAACTTCTATACGTACAATCCAGCCCAGTACGATATATCTTCGCCCGACGGTCACTGCCCTGGCACTAGATTTGAAAAAGCTGATCATCGAAAATTCCAATCCGGTGAGCAATCAGAAAGGCGAACAGCTCAGCATCATGTCTAGTACATTGAAGGGATACATGGACAAGATAGACCAACTTCATTTCGATACTGAGACCCCTGCTACTGCTTATGAAATGAATAAGCAGGTAGTCCTCCTGACTGGATCAACTGGATCGATTGGTTCCTACATTCTAAACGCTCTGCAACAAGAAGATAGTGTTTCTCACATCTATTGTCTGAATAGGTCGGCGGACTCGTCCACTTTACAGCAGGAGCGGAATAAGTTTCTGGACTCGAATCTTCCTACTGATTTCTCAAAAGATAATGTAACATTCTTATCAGCGGATCTTTCTGATTCAGCATCGCTGGGCCTTCCCAAAGACGTCTATACCACTCTCGCTGAACGCACCACGCTTGTTATTCATAATGCTTGGATGGTAAACTTTAATGCTCCCTTGCAAGCATTTGATTCCCAGCTCTCAGGAATAGTGAATTTATGTTCATTATGCGGACGGTCTGCACTCAAAGCACGATTCGTTTTCATCTCATCGATTTCCTCTGTTATGAATCTTGATCAATCATACATCCCTGAATCTATCACCACGGATATGAGTGCAGCCCCTTCGGTTGGTTACTCAGAAAGCAAGTACATCGCCGAACGTCTTCTAGCCCACGCAGCTTCCAAACATGACCTTGGAGTAAAAATCTTACGTCTGGGCATAATTGCCGGCGCATCTAGAAGCAACGGCCGATGGAATTCTGCTGACTGGATTCCTGCTTTGATACTGGGCTCAAAGGCTCTACGTGCCCTTCCAGGGTCTTTGAGTGGAAATGGAATTGAGAGTGAAGATATCATTGACTGGGTTCCTATCGATGTTGCCGCGGATGTAATTGTTGAACTAAGTCTAGGGAGTGTTACAGATCCCAATCACGGTATCAATGTGTTTCATATATTAAATCCTCACCAAACGACATGGAAAACATTGGTGCCATCAATTACCGCATCTTTACAGAGCTCAGCACATAGTTCTATTCAAGTGGTCTCTCCAGCAGAGTGGATTTCGAATTTGCGAACCAGTGCCTCAACACTTCTATCTAGCAACAAGGATGCTCCTGATGAGGCCACTATTTCTGAGATTCGGGAAAATCCCGCTTTGAAGCTTATTGCTTTCTTCGATGCACGGTTTGGAGACAATTATCACGGCCATGTCACAAGGAAATGGGAATATAGCAGAGCAGAACAAGCCAGCAGGAATTTGAGATCTGCACCAGCAATTGACGAAACCATGATGACGCGATGGATTGGGCAATGGATTGAGTCACATCTAAAGTAGTTTATAAAGATTCTTAGTCGCCGAGGCCGGCTAGACGCTTATTCAACTAATGCATGTAGGATCTTAGTCACACGGTGCATGCACGAAATTGACACATTGATGCGTGTATTTCATTTATCCACCGATACATAAAATACGTTCCTGTCGCTTAAAGATTTGTTGGCCGAAGAAGGCTTCTCATTGGGTGATTGATGTTCGTGGCTTTTTTTGCTGTAGTATGTGGCCAATGTGGGAGGTAATCATAACGCTGTATTAATGAACAAATAGATAGAGAGCTACTATGAATGCCAAGCCTTACAGTGAGTCTCGTATGATAATCTACTCTGACAATGTAGATTGACCAGATACCGTTAGAGATTCGATTGCCTATACCATAACCATAACTAATGTGGGAAGTGGTACAATATAAGATCATTCGGGATAGAGACAATTCTTGAAAAAAACCAGTGATGTATGACCCTCATCCTATCATCGATTCAGGGCACTATTTAAGGCCACCACATAGGAATTCCAATGCATCCATCTAGCTATTGACAACCTGGTTAATGGCGTCGACCACGCCAGGGGTGGCTGTCAGGTTAGGAGAGTGTCCCGTGGCGAGCTCAAATGTGCGCACAGGCCGGCCAGCCTTCTCCATGTCTGCAACAAAGCTCTTCTGATAGTCCAACGGCACTGTCATATCAGCAGTGCAGTAGATATAGGCAACAGGAATGTCACGCCAAGCAGCGTGGTGAATAGGCAAGTACATCGCCTTGCCATTCCAGCGGACAAGTGTTGCCAGATACTTGTCTACCTCTTCCTCGGCAAGGTCACTAGGGCCAACCAGCAGGTTACGCGGGTCATTGTTCAGGCAAGTGTCATCCTCAGCAAAATCAAATGCTATCGGCACCAGGTTCATATGGCCGAATTCACGAACTTTGTCCATCATACCTACGCCCTCAGCCACTGCGAACGCAGCCATGTAGATTAGGTGTGTGACTCCCCCCGAGAGACCCTCTTTCTCTCGGGTTGCTTTTCCAAGGCCAATAAGCGCATCACTACCTACTTGCCCGCCGTATGAGTGCAAGATCGCAACCACCTCGCGCCCAGCCTGCACAAGACTCGAGACGTAGGAGCGCGCGAAATCCGAGTCAGTGTAAAGATCAGCATTGGGCGGTCGGCTCTAAGAGGCGGTGTTAGCCAAATAAAATAACTGCTATGCTGTACAAAGAGGTAGAGAGTTGTCGTGGAGGGGGGAGGGGTAGACTGACCTGGTTGGTGGTTGGCAGTCGTGGGCAATGGACTTCATAACCGTCAGCAGTTAGTGCTGAGATGAGCTTCTCGTAGCTTTCGGGAACATGCCAGCCGCCGTGGACGATGAAAAGAGTAGGCTCCATGGTCCACCTGTTAGAATTGGGTTGAGATGCCTCAAGACTTGAAAGAGGAGATGACAATGCTGGCTTGAGCTGGGTCGAACCTTCTTTATGTCACAACATGGTCCCGCCAGAGAGGGGAGGACGAAAATATCAGAGACTCAGAGTGGGATAACAACCATGGGTATGCTGCGCCTGACTGTTATGGGTCATATCATCTTTCTTTGTCTCGAATTCGCTGTTTCAGACTTGTGCACTAGAACTGCATTAGTGGCAACGTAATTAATCCAAAAATAATCTGTATCGGATAGTATAAAGATACCAGCTAGTATATAAAGAAGCCTCAAAATGGGACCGAATCTTAAAAGAGTCGGGTACTACTAATTGGCTCCGACGGATCATTTTCTATCCGAGCTATTCTAGACCTTGTAGTCAAACCACTGCATAATCTGAATCCTTGAAAATCATATTCAGAGATCGGATGACTACTGTTATGGAGCCTTTGGTCCTAGAATTCCGATTGCTGACTGTCGGGGTCTATGGTAAGGGTAAAGCTGTCATGTTAGAGTACTCGAAAAAAGGCGACATTCTGGGAAGGACCGCTGTCAGTGATACGACTAAGAGATTAGTAGTTGCCATCCCTACTCTGGGTTTCTACCTTCGCAGACTAAGCAGAAGTACTGTATTGAACTTGGGGCCAATGAATGAGACTCTGTGAGCATGTACGCATTAATGAAAGAGCCCTGGTAGTAAAGGAGAGTGTTGAACGAGCTAAGTTAATATTAGCAGAAGGTCTTCTATCTAATTATTTGGTTTTATATAGCTTGTTATTTCAGCGTTGATGGTTTCCTTCCGCGCCATACGGTAATCTACCTCACCGTAATCTGTCTTTTTTGCAACTCCTCCACCCTTAGACGTGCAAGTCATTGTATATTCAATCTCTTGATTCCCTGAGTCATTGGCTTCCCTTTCCCACATCATCAGCCGTCATTGATGTGCAGTACTGTAAGATTACTGGCATCTAGACTCACTTGCATCTGTTTTTGAAACTTTTTTTTTTGTAAATTCCACGGCTTCGATGGGGAGTATGGAGTACTTATTGAAGATGGGAGAAGTCAAACAATCTAGCGACATAGGGAACAGTGGAGATGAACCCATTGCCATTATTGGCTTGGCGTTTGAGTTCCCTCAGGGAGCAACGTCCGATCGAGCTTTCTGGCAGATGATCTTGGATGGGAGGTCGGCGAGCACCGAATTCTCTCCGGATCGAATGAATATCGATGCATTTTACCACCCGAATTTAAATCGTCCTAGTTCCGTGAGATGGCCCGAAACCCGCTGAGATGAGTACACGATGCTAATCTCAAACAATCAGATCCCACTTAGAGGCGGTCATTTCGTCCAGGAAAGTTTGGGAAAGTTTGGGCTCATTTGATGCCCCATTCTTCTCTATCACACCAGAGGAAGCGGCGTGTATGGACCCCCAGCACCGGTGGCTTCTTGAAGCCACTTATCATGCTCTTGAAGATGGTAGGTTTTGGATCCCTGTATTTCTTGTATCTGGCCTACGGTCTCGTCAACATTTCTAACACTTGA
This sequence comes from Talaromyces verruculosus, assembly GCA_001305275.1. Classification (NCBI taxonomy): domain Eukaryota; kingdom Fungi; phylum Ascomycota; class Eurotiomycetes; order Eurotiales; family Trichocomaceae; genus Talaromyces; species Talaromyces verruculosus. The sequence continues at coordinate 328,221 of LHCL01000007.1, forward strand.
AATAGCGGGAGCTCCCATCAGCAAGTGCTCTGGGTCCAATACATCTGTCTATACGGGATGCTTCACAAATGATTATCTCAGTATTTTACAACAAGACTATGATGTCGAGCAAAGACACGATGCTATGGGCATTGCACCATGTTAGCCAATCGACTGAGATGGTTCTACAACTTCAAAGGCACCTCGATGAATCTAGACTCGGCATGCTCCAGCAGTTTGATCGCGCTGCACCTTGCCTGCCAGGACCTCCGTGCGGGCAACTCTGAAATGGTACTACCAGCATAACCAACACCTTATCATGTGAATCTTGTGGACTGATAGTTCTTATAGGCACTCGTGGGAGGCGCAAATCTCGTCTATCATCCCAACTTCATGAAAATCATGTCCGAGTTCAACTTTCTCTCTCCAGACAGTCGCTGCTGGAGCTTCGACAAGCGAGCTAATGGCTACGCGCGCGGTGAGGGATTGGCAGTTATCTTGCTCAAGCGATTGGACGACGCCCTCCGTAATGGTGACACCATCCGTGCTGTGATCCGCAACACAGGATCCAATCAAGATGGGCGTACACTGGGTATCACTCAGCGTAGTGAAGAAGCTCAGAGCGATCTTATCAAGCAAACGTACCAGCGAGTTGGCATCAACATGGCTCCTACGAGGTTCTTCGAAGCACACGTCACAGGCACACCAGTTGGTGACCACGTGGAAGGAAATGCCATTGACACTGCATTTCGCGAGTACCGCAGCGGGCATGAGCCGTTGTATATCGGCGTTGTTAAAGCGGACATCGGGCATCTGGGGGGTTGCAGCGGCCTTGCTAGCATAATAAAGGCCATCGTGGTCGTCGAGAAGGGTATTATTCCCCCCCATCGCAGGTTTCGAGTCTCTCAATGACCGGATAGACGCAAAGAAACTGCACCTTCATGTGAGCACATCCGCATAATACGGCCTCGCTTTGATTTTTTTTTTCTCTGACCTGGTTAGTTTCCAACTGAGGCGGTTCCGTGGCCCACTGTTCCCGTTCGTCGGCCTGTGTAAGTATCTAGCCCTTCCGAAAGACAAGTAGAATGTGATTTTGATACCTCTACAGATCAATTCCTTGGGTTTCGATGGTACCAATGCCGTTTCCATTCTGGATGATGCATATCATTACTTCAAGCTCAATGGTATCCAGGGATTCCATCGGACACAGCTTGGCGTGTCTGAAAATGGACAGCTGGGAGGCCTGAACATATCTAAGGACTAAAAAAATATCTAAGCTCTGAAGCTGTAGATTTAAATGATTTGGCGTATACCTTGGCTGTCAGGAGAAGCCATTTCAAATGGAGAAACTTCAGCGTTGTTTCTTCAACAGACAGAGAAATCGAACTCTCTGCTCCAGTGAAAGCCGCAGCAAACGAAGAAGGAATTGCAGTTGATTTCACTGGCCAAGGAGCTCAGTACCTCGGCATGGGACGTCATCTTCTCTCGTATCCCATCTTCCGGAACTCCCTCACTCGATCAGACCATTGTCTGCGACAACTAGGCTGCCAATGGTCACTTCTGGACATCATATCAGGAAAAGTTGAGATAGATATTGATAGCCCTGAGTATAGCCAGCCAGAATAAAAAAACATACAAGAGCTTGAAAATGGCGGTGCTCACCCAGTTTATTGCTGCCTTAACTCTTGCTGCTTCCAGTGTGGTGGTGAACTGTTCCATCCCCCCAGGAACACCCTGGAATATGGCTTAACCCAACATCGATAAGATCAATTACTAGAAAGAATAGACGGTCATACTTAATTATTAAGTTAATTCTTCAAATTTTCCATAGTCAGTCAACCAAGATAAGGGCTCAGGGTCAAAAGCTTGCATCTGTTACTGTGAAGGTCGACCTAAACCACTTCTAAAACTCTATTCCTAGAAAATGTATTGTTCCTGAAACAGAGATTCGGTATTATATCTTTCAACATATTGGCATATATCGATAGCTGCATCTAGATACTATTGTTCCTCCAAAGTACCAGACTTCCAAAAGCCTCCTGGTATGGCCTTCGTTACTACAGGAAGACAGGGTGGTGGTTAGTCGTGATTCATTATTAAATTTTGTACAACAATTGTGAGACCCTTATTTTTCTAGAAGACTGAGTGGCAAAGATTGTAGGGTAGATGAGTCATGACTTTCTGCTATCGATTGCTACATCTTAAGTGTTGACGTTTAGGTTTTAGATAAATATACCCATATATCTTGATTCATTATCACACTTTCGTTGTCTATATGCTTTGTATTTGATTCGAAACAGAAAAAAAGTTCGACAGAGCGACAAGTCAGTACGATGGTAGTAGTATATACCCAGGGCTGTTAGTGGTGAATAGAGGATCTTAACAGTCACATGCGTCAACTGGTGTTCAAGTACACGAATTTCCCCTAAGGACATGAAAACAACGTTAAGTTAGGAGAGCTAGAATTCAAGAATAGATATACGGCCGGTATCAAATCCAATAACCAAAACGTTGTTTCGGGCAGCAGCAAGAGCTCCCCCATAGTCATGAGGGAGCAAAAGGACCTTTTCAGTTCCCTGAACCACCCAGCCGCTCTCCACAAAAATCTCTTGACTGCCCAGGGGTTCCATGCTGGCGGAAATACTAGGACAAATTGATTGAACATCTATTTGGCCCAACGTTGTGATCAATTTTTCGCTGCCACTCGAAAATGATATAATGGAGCCTTGGATCTCACACTCGCCGAGTAGGACTCCAGTAGCAGGATTCCAAAATCGAACTCGTCCGCCACCCTCACACGCCAACAGCTTCTCATTAGGAGCGAATAATATGCGGTACACGGGATGAAGGTGAACAAGCATATTCATCAGCTTTCCCGTAGATGTATCCCACAGTATGACCTTCTTATCTTCGGATCCAGATGCCACAATCCTCCCATCCGATGAGAATGCCACGACTGATACTTTATCAGAGTGGCCATGAAGAGTTTTGCATACTTTCCCCACAGCTGTGTCCCATAGTCTAACTGTCGTGTCATCTGATGCTGACGCTAGCAGCTTGCCATCTGGTGAAAATTCTATAGAATTGGTGCAGCGTGAATGACCTTCAAGAGTGTGTAATAACGTTCCAGTAGTCACATCCCAGAGCTGGATCCTGAGGTCATTCCTTCCACTAAACTGTTCCTCATCCTCATCCTCATCCTCATCCTCATCCTCATCCTCATCCTCATCCTCATCCTCATCCTCATCCTCATCCTCATCCTCATCCTCATCCTCATCCTCATACCTTATTTCTATCCTTATCATACTCATGGCCATCGGTGTCCTCGCCATTATCTAAATTGTCTTCCTCAACGTCGTTGCTATCTTTCTGGCTAGCGCTATCGCCATCTTCATTTCCATCATCCTCATTTCCGTAAACTTTTTTGTAAATGCTATCATCACTGTACGTGTAGACTTGCTGACATATAGATGCTAGCAGCTTGCTATCCCGACTGAAAGCTATACGGCCGATCTGCCCCGCGTGGGCCTTAAGACGCCTCGACATAACGCCGGTGGATGTGTCCCAGAGGCCAATAATGCCCAGCTTATGGGAAGCCGCCACAAATTTCCCATCTGGTGAGAACAGCAGGTATTGCAAATAAGACTCAGCACTGAAAGTCCACAAAAGTGCACTTGTCTCCACACTCCAAAGTCTCACCGTCTCGTCATCTGCAGCGGACGCTACCAGTTTGCCATCTGGTGAAAATTCGATGAATTTCACTTCCGATTCATGGGCCTCGACCGTATGCGCAGATGTCAGGGTAGAAAGGTCCCAGAGTCGGACGGTGTCGTCTTCAGCTGTGGTCGCTAGGAGCTTACGATCGGGAGAGAAAGACGCCCCAACCAGCGGTTGTGAATGGCCACGGAGTGCTTTCACCAAAGTTTTTGTTTCATAATCCCACAGTTTTACTTCCATACCCACCGTTTGATATTGGTAACCACCGAATTCCTGTCGGCGTACAGACGTTATTAGTTTGCCGTCTGGCGAGAACACTGGCCCGATTATATCGTCTTCAATTCTACCCAGGAACCTTCCAGTTAGGGGGTTCCAGCTCGAGAACACGCTATTATCGCCCGTACAACAAATCGCCTCACCATCTGGTGAGAATATAACGTCCCGAGGATAATCCAAATCCTCGATTTTCCTCAGCAGTTCCCCGGTAACTGAATCCCAGACTCGAAGAGTACAATCATCGGTTGCAGCCAACAACTTACTGTCTGTTGAAAATGCTAAATCGTATTGTCCAGAGCATGGTTCAAGAGTCAATGCAAGTTCTCCAGTTACTGTATCCCAGAGCCGAACTGTAGTGTCTTCCGAGGCAGTTGCCAGCCACTTGCCGTCTGGTGAGAGCACCATAGTCATAATTGGCATTTGATGAGCAACAAATGTTTTTACCACCGCCCCTTTGCCCACGTCTAACAACGTAATCGTCGTTTGCTCAGATAATGTCGCTAGCATCATCTTGTCCTCTGACATAACCGCCATGGGGATTGATTGCGAAGTACCTCTGACCTCCCTCACTAACACTCCAGTTGCAACATCCCACGCCCTGACGTTGCCTTCTTCGGAGACAGACAACACTAGCTTTCCGTCTAATGAGAATGCCACCAACTTGCCATAACTACCTAAAGGCTCCAAATTCCTTAATAGTGTACCAGTCGAAGTATCCCAAACGCAGACTGCAGGAGACGCCACCAGCTTTCCGTCCGGTGATAATGCTACATTATCGCCATAACCGCGTTCAAGCGTTACCAGCAAGGGGTCCCAATCTCTTTCAACTTTGGGCAGCTTTTTCAGCCTTCTAGGAATCCGGTCTTTGAATAGATTTCGGATTATACTCATCTCCGGAGAGAATATAAGAACCGAACTATATATTTGTAGTGCGGATGTCTCGATGAGGGAAGCAAATTTTAGCACAAAGCGCCTCGCATCCTGCACCATGTTTTTCAGTTCCATGCAACTTGTCTTTTGCTAAATCTTGGGGTTAGTTCAGTCACGGAGAGTCTTTGCATGTCAGCACTTACGGGAAGAGTGGACAAATGATCCCACAAGTCCACCACCATACGAACTCCTTCAGATGTCTTGCCGATGAGACTTAGGACTTCAAGCCAATGAAGAAAGTGTATCTGCAGGAAATTATGCACGTCTCCATTATCAGAAGGTAGCATATTGCTCTGTCGGAGGTGATAAACCCAACTACGACAGGCATACTGAAGGTGTACTGGAAGATATCGATCTATCAGACCCGGATCCACCTCCGAAAAATGAAGCCATGGCTCTTCTAACGAGCAGATGTTCTCTCGCAGCATGTTCGACATGACCTTTAGACAAGATTGAAGAAGAAATTCATGTTGAATCTTCTGGTCGGTCCAGAAATCACCATCATGACATCTCTGGCGGTCAAGGAGAAAATCGCGAAATGAAAGATGCAGTAGTTCAATGGGAGAACTGTCATCTTTAGGTACTGAGAGGACGGAAGATAGTCCTTCCAAAGCCTCTTCCACTTTTTCCCTGGGCAAGAGAACTAGATCACTCAGCGCTGAAACCGAGAGGGGTTGAAAAAGTACAATGATAGACCCAACTATTTGCTTGAAAAGCCTGGATATTTCTTCTTTCTCCTCCTCGATGGCATCGCCAATGACAGAAAACTGCAGGATACGAGTATAGATTGCATCAAGAGTACTCTGAGGAGAGTTTCCTGAGACCTTGTCCTCAAAGATCATACTCAGCCGCAATTCCATCCGACTTCTTGTCAATCCAGGCGCTCCGATAAAACGGCTAGCGGTGGCAGCATAAATGAATAGTCCATCAGCTTTTCGAGAGAGCTCCTTGATATCTTTATCTCCTGGCCAATTTTCCATTAGGGAGTGCTTCTTCCTGATTTCAGCTGCTTCATGTTCCAAGAAAAGCGTAATATCGTCCTTGGAAGCATCTTCAGTAGGTGAAGTTGAGACTTTACTGAGCACTTCTATCTGAAATTGGTCGTGCAGTGTTCCATACAATCCCAAATCAATGCGAGCTTCCGGCCGGCTGGTGACGAAGATGCGCATTCGGATTATTTTCAGATTCTTCACCTCACTCATAAGGTCGAAGATCAAAGTCCAATCACTTTGTGGCTCGCATTCATCTAGTGCGTCAATCACCAAGATCAATGTCAAAGGCGAAAGAATTAACCTTTCTAGCGCTAAAAGAGGGTTAAATATCAAGTGCTTCCATTGGTTACGCAGCGATTCATTGCCGATATTTGGATGGTCCTCTATTGCCTTACAGACAAAAGTTCTTAGGTCTGGCACCACCTGCGTAAGGTTTCTGCTGAGAGTAGTGACAAATTTTTTGGCGTTATTCCGGTCAGGCTTGCTTTGGTCAAAGAAGAAACTCGCGCCAAGGCATGTGTTGTCGGACAATTGAGTGTTGCTCACCAAACGAATTCGGTCGTGACAAGCGACTGCGACTGTACGAGATATCGTTGACTTACCAGTGCCAGCCATTCCTTTGAGCCAATAGATGAGTTTTCCATTTGGGTCGTCGCTCCAGGCTTGGATTCGTGAGAGTACACTGATCTGGGTGCCTTCCAAACATCGGGGCTTATACTGGTCTTCAAAGGAATCGAAAGCTGCTCCAGCAGCATATGGAATAGTATCAAGTAATTGCACCTGTTTAGAGGCCTTTATAATTGTTAGTACACGCAACATACAGTTATAGGGTTCATTCACCTTGGCCTCATCTCTGGCCTCCGCTGCCAAAGTCAAGGATGTCTCCATTTGATTCTGGAGTTCGGCCACTTTGCTATGAATTCCATTTAATATGTGGTCATTAAAAGCTCTCAAATCATCACTTATATCTCTGTCCAGTTCTGTGATTACCTCAAACATTTGTTTCCATTTATCGGCGACAGCCAAGTCCCTTAGGAATCGGAAGAATCCAGCGCGGGAGTACTGTTTCGCAAGTCGAATTTGATATCTGAGTACTTCAGCGTAAAGCTTGACTGTTTTCGCTCTGAGAGATCTACTGAGCTCTTCAGGTGGTTCTGTAGTACTGCACCGATATATTAGAACAATGAATTACCTCTCATTTCGTTGATGACCGCGTCTCTATGATTTGAAACCGTATAAAATTGTAGGATCTCGAAAGGAGTCGAATGAAATTTTGAGGTACCTTAGATCTGATTTCTTTGTGTAAACCTCAATATGGGTACGTTCCATAACTCTATATCGAATGAGGAGGTTCGAGATGGCTTCGAAGCCCTGCATGGCATCCTCATCTTGGGTAACAGATTTTGCGATGGGCTAAGAACAGTATTTAGCATCACCAGGTTTTCCAAAATAGAGGTTTGCGTCTTGAGAAAACGGAGAAAAATAGAATATAAATATGTGACCTGCCGCATACTTACATCTAGAAGAACCAAGACTCCGGCCCAGGCCAACGCAGCATGTGGTTCAGAGCTCACGGCCGTTGTAATGAAATCCTTGACACTGAGGATTGTATGAATAACCCTGCGGGCCTGGTCCCTGACAACAATTGCTTTTCCGCCCACAGTGACTTTCAACTGTGAGTTCTGTATGTTGTGGAGTCTCTGCTCCACGAGTTTACGAAGTTGCAAATCACGATCAGTGCCAGATTCATTTTGTTCAAGCTGGTCCAATAAATCGTTCTTGTATACTTCTATAAGCTGTTCATCCTCCTTCCGAAGCAGTTCGTACGCTTCATCCCAGAGACCATTCAGCTCCAAGACGTATGGTTCTAGCCTGTTCTCGGACGGTTTGCTAGGTTCAGAAACAGGTTCGGAAAACTTTGCTTCTTGAGGCTTCTCAGGAGCCTTGCGAACTTTAGCCTTTTTATCTGGCTTTCCCAGGAAATGTTTGAAACGGCCACTGACCCGGTCACGCAGCGACATGTCTAATTGCAAACTCAACAATTTGGTCCTGAAGGACTGTCGATAAACTTTACACTCATAAATTTGAAGTAGAATAGGTAGAACTAGCCATCAGTCACCAAATAATCGTAACGGCACAAAGCTTTACCCCGCCTTCGGTTGGGCAAATATTCCTTTTGTTGTAAGCCTTCCAATAGGATTCTCTCATATGCCATGCCGTTTCAGCGACAGGGATATCCAACACCACCTACATGCAATAACACAGCATAGCCACATGTTGGCAGTCCGAATGGCGGCTTGATTGGAAAAGGTCATTATAGTGTCACTGAAGGAGGACTGTTGACCCAACATCATCAATTTCATGAGCTTGCAGCGAAGAATACCAAGTTCTCCAATCTTGGCACTCATAGACCATGAATGATGTAGCAATCAAATAAGTTCAGAGAGTTGCAGATATTTGAATTAGATTCTTAATGTCAGTCATAAGTGTAGGCGACTTGGAAGGTAGAAATTGATGTCATGAGGCTTAGAGGGCTTTCTCTTAAACTGATTTTTAAATTATAATATTTACAGTGGGATGGAAAAAATATGTTATCTAAGAAATAATACTTAGCCTCTATACTAGTTGACGTATTTATTTACTTTAGTCGATGGGTGGATTTGATCTTTGCTGACCCAACAGCCATAGACGAACCTTCGCAACCACATACCGTGTAGGCGGCCTTGAACTCGATTAGCGGTGAATAATAAAAGTCCATTTCAATCGATTCTGAACTTGCTAGGAGCAGGGCCAACTAAGGACAATGCCATGTGAATCTATCTATTGTCAATTTTGGTTGTACTACATATGTCTAATACATCGCTGAATTCCTTTGTCGGCAGGATCCGGACTGCGAGTAACTGTTGATTTATTACATGACATGCGGCGAGTTTTTATCGATCTTAGTAGGCTCAAAGTAGTATCCCCTGCTTCATCCATTGATTGATGGCTCTGAAGACACTGAGAGGCCTGACAGAACATCCACCACTTGTCAGTGACTTTCCCCGAAAACTGAATCGATAAATAGTAGATGATATAGAAACCGTGATCGGGAGACAAGACCCATGTATGTACCCGGTAAAAGTACTGGTATACGTTGGTTCAAGTCAAAATCAGGGGCTAGCAAAGAGGAGTAAATCGATATGGGAAGGTTTACCCAGATGCCACGTCAGCAATTCCAGGCTCGCGAAAAGTTTCTGGCAAGGCTGGAATTAAAGCGTCAACAGCAATGAACAGTTCAACAAGCAAAAAAAAAAAAAAAGAGAGAGAAAGGGAAAAAAAGAAACATACAACAGCTGGGGTTGGGCGCACTGCTTTTTGGACTAGTTGGTTGTTCCTCCATCTCACATCAGGATGTGCTCGGTTTTATAGATTTCAAACCCCTTGATTACAGTACAAGTGTTTTTATCCAACGTAATCGGTCAAATCTTTAACATAATCAAGGGGAATCTAAGTCCAATCGAAGCCCGTCAAATTTCACCAATATTCTCCAATGATTTCCTCAAGGCCACCAAAGATATTTCAGTAGATTCTCGAGAGTTTATAATAAAACAACGTTAGACCCATATCCATATAGGATTTAGTATTATGGAGTTTTATCTCGGGTATACTGATCAGCCCATCAATTGATAACATGAAATAGGCATAACTTGAGAATGTGCCGTGGCGAGGATAACTCGTCCAACGTCCAACGTGATACCGCCTGGTCCCTGCTGTTCAAGCATTCTCTTTCATCTCATCTATAAACCCATTCCCAGCAATAAGATCAATAATAAGGCGACTAGACATCATGCGCTCATAACTGCACATGAATCCGGTTCCACTTGTTGAAGAGGCTGATCACGAACGCCATCCCCGCCATAGCAATACCAACCGCAAAAGCTGCCCGGATCCCCTCCATATAGGCCAGCAGTACACCTGTGATTTGATCACCTGGAAAAACTGATCTTAGTTCTGTGACACCGGTGGCCAATAAGGCGGTTGGGTTCACTCCGGGTGCCGTGATGGGCACCGAGGCGATGATGCGATTGACAAAGGCTGCTTGGCCCGCCGAGATGCCAAATGCGCCGCCCAGAGTCTGGAAGACTGAATATTATTTCACTAGTCAGCACAGTGGGGATGGAAGAACCACCTACACAAAATGATGGCCGTCACGGGCGCTATGTCGGTGTCGGCTACTGTGTTCTGGCCCACAATGATGGGCACTTGGAAGGAGAGTCCCCATCCGACGCCACCGAGGATCTGGTAGCCAATCCACTTGCCACTCCCTGTTCCGAGGGAGAGGGTATAGAGCAGACCGGCGGTCACGATCGCGATGGGGGCTCCCGGAGTCATGATTGGGGTGGCGATGCCTGTTGCCGTGATGCCACCCCCCGACACGATCATCGCAATCGAAAAGGAAATGATAAGGGGGAGATTCCTGACTCCTGACGCGGATGACTGACGTTATCGATGCTCTGGAAGTATATTGGAAGGTAATAGATTATAACAAAATAGGATCCCGCGAAAAAGAATGTGTATATGGAGTTCACCCACACATTGCGGTCCTTCATCAAGCGCGGCACCAATGTTGCCCGCTCGGATTGCAACGTTTCCCAGCCGCCAAAGACCAGGGCGATGACCACGAATCCAACTAGGAGTCCAATCACAGTGCTGGAGTTCCACTGATAGACCTGACCTCCATACTGCAAGGCAAGAATATATCAGATGATCGAGCCCATAACCAAGGCAGTACCTAGAAGGTCCATTTGCGACAGTTTTTCCAACAACGACGCCTCGGCTGGTTTGGCATGTTTTGGCGTGTGGAAGCAGATGACCACAATCAAAGCCGCAACCGCCCCGATGGGAAGATTGATATAGAAACCTAAAAAAAAAAAAACAGCATCAGCATCCCGATTCCTTTTCGTTCGCGGACAGGGTCTCGACGTACACCATCGCCAAGTGACTTTATCGGAAAAGACACCACCAATCAACGGTCCAACGACTGAAGCCACACCATAAGAGAGACCGACTATTCCAATCAACGTCGACCGCTTCTTGGGCTCGGCTGAGAAGGCTGTGATGGTAAAGACGCCCGATGCGATGCCGGCGGCGCCGACGCCTGCAATGGCTCGACCGAAGATGAACGCTGTCGATGAAGGTGAGACGCCACAGATTAGGCTACCCAGTTCAAAAATGAGTATGGACACCAGATAGGAGGCCTTCAGCGGAAAGTATTTATATGCCTTGCCCCAGGTCGACTGGAAGCCACCGACGGTCATGAAAAAGGCGGAGCCATACCACAACACATCGTCGATTCCGTGGAATTCATCAGTAATTTTAGGGATTGCCGTACCGACAATGGTCTGTGAATCATTCCGGTTAGTTAGTGCTGGCTATTAGATGCTAGGGAGTTCGGAGCCAGACCAGGTCGAGTGCCACGAGAAAATTACTCATCACCAGCGCGATCACGATTAGAACCAAGACCATTCCCCGTGGATATTGGATTACTTCCGGGTTCTCCTTGCTGACTGGCCCTGGTTCCGGTGTCTTCGCGTCGGAGGATAGACCTAGGGTGCCAGGTTGTGCCATTTCCGTCCAAGCCATTGGGTTTGGGATATGGTGTTCTGATCGCGCGTAGATCGATGAATGGAAAGATAAAAGAAGGAAGAGAGATGTGTGGTATGCTATACCGTCTATTAAAGGAAAAGTCATTCATTATATCTGTTTTCTCCCCGTCCGAAGACGGACGGTTGGTCTTCTAGATATTGATAGCCCTAGCCCTAGATATTTAGCCCTAAGTACCAGATTCGACTAGTCCCAACCGGACCAAAAGCAGTGACCAATCAGGCCACTTTGTTCGTCCACCGATCTATCGGTCCAAATTGTTCTTCCTCGAACGTCCGCTGATCATGATATCTTACGTATTATTTCTGGAGTATATGTTTTGTGATGTGATCATCACTTTCTCGCCGTCTCCTTTACCTCTTTTCCCAGGCCCCTCATGACAGACAAGCTATGTCAAGCGCGGACTACGATAACATAGGCACGCCTGAGGCGAAGCGTAGGAAAGTCCGCAAAGGTACCCGTAGTTGCTGGGAATGTCGACGGCGGAAGCTAAAATGCATCTTCATGACTGCAACGGACACTCGTTGTATTAACTGCCAGCGACGCGGTACGAGATGTGTAGGACAGGAGTATCCCGAGGATCTCTCGGTGCCGATGGTTGATAGGCTTGAGACAGAGCATCGGATAGGCAAGGTAGAAGATCTGCTGGGGCAAGTGCTTCAAAAGGTTTCTTTGGAGAAGAAGGCGGAGAACATTCAACCTCCTCCACCCTTTCCCCCGAACGGTCAGATTCCAGTAGAGGTAGGCATCGAAGAAGAGGACGTGTCAAAAGAACCTTGGCTTACGTTACACTTTAGAAGGAAATCGCCGCAGTGAGAGCCCTCCAAGACGACAACACAGCCACTCTGGACTTTTCTCAAAAGCTTTCTCAGATCCTCCACAGCGCCCTCCCTTCAATCGAAGACACCAAGAAAATTGCACAAGCACGTGGGGACATCTCCACCCTATTCTATGAAGTAATCACCATCCCGTACAATCGTCTTGACCAGAAAAACTCGCAACAAGCAGAATGCTTGCTGCAACAACCGAGTTTACATACGCACCCTGTGCTAATTGCTCGGCACATGCTATAATTAGCAACCTTCTTGCAACATCTGCATCCCCGGTTTCATGGAGACCTTGAAACCCTATCGGAGCCGCCTCGCACGATGATGAAACGGTTGGCCGAGACAGCCTTCAGCATGGTCACAACCAACGACGATCTCATCGGCAGTATCGAAGGCTTGGAATGCGTGCTCATGGAGAGCATGTATTACGCCAACATGGGCAATCTGCGTAAGAGCATGGTCGCCGTCCGAAGAGCCATGTTGATTGCGCAAATGATGGATCTCCATCGGGCGAGCCGTCGGATTCCCATCCCGGTGCTGGACGCCAACACTGAGTCCCATCCAGAATATCTCTGGTTCCGCATTGTGAGCGCAGATCGCCAGCTGTGCCTGATGTTGGGCCTTCCGCAGGGCACCCTCGACTGTAAAATGTCCACCAACGATGCTATCCTCGTTGGCGATACTCCCATGGGGCGTCTGGAGCGCATGCATTGTGCTATTGCCTCCCGCATTCTCGAGCGCAATCAATCCGTTCAAATGCCCACACAGTCCTCTGAGTCTAGCGCTGGAGCTGTGAGCGTCCACATTCCCTACTTTGGGCTCATCCGAGTTGCGCGTGAGATGGCTAATGATGTGCCGAACATGCCTGATGGGGCCCGGTCCCAGCAGGAATCACCGCTCTTATCCGCCGAACTCGAAGACTGGGCGTTACACGGGATGGATGTGGCTCTTTGGGATAACTTGATCAAGGGTGTCGGCAATGAGGAGAGTATGTTCAACGAGCTGTAGCTGATAGCAGAATATCGGTCACAATTCACGTTTTGGAAAGGTTACGGCTGCCCAAACGAGCAATACTGGTTCATTATAGAAGTAATGATTAGTTTTAACCTCAGACGCCCAAGTTGTATCTCCTGGGACGGACCTTTGACTGGAGAATGGCAATATCATGCGGTTTTTTTTTTTTTTTTTTTTTTTTTTTTTTTTAA